>JAPYZS010000172.1:0-192064 GCA_030522925.1 Trissolcus japonicus | reverse complement strand
TATGATCTAAAGAACAACTTTGCCACTTAAAATACATTGAAATCCAAAATTTTCTCGATACTTTTTCATTTTGAAATCAAGGCCTCCGAGCGCAAGTCTAGTTATTGCATCCGACGCTTCAATTGGACGAACAACTTTTGAAAGAAAAAATAAATAAAAAAACGTCTCAGAAAAGGTAAATGTACTGGATGTTTGATTTTTGCATGCAAAATCAGACAAGAACGTGATAGCAGCACGAGGTGTGGCGTTTTTGCCCAATTATATAATGCATTTATTGAACTTTTTTTGTCGTTTTATTTTATTTTTTTTTTTTTTTCATTTTTTAATTCGTCGTTTTATTTTCAGTCACTTGATTTATCACATCAATCTGTACTAGATTTTATCATCCATATAACATACCACATTTATCATTCTAATATAGCTCAAAAAATAATGTAAAACAACTAAGAAAATTAAATATTTAAATTTGGAAATGACTAGTTAGAAATCAGGCGAATGTAGAGAAAGGAACATTTATGAATCTGTATGATTAACAATTTCGTTTCCCACGAATTACACATTACATAAGCGATCGTTAACATTATTTGTTTTGCTTTATTTGTCCGTCTCATTGGTATCGTAAAAAGTACCGACAAACTCGTTTTGAGGGGAAGCCAATGTTTTAAAAAAAGAGCGGGACAATCTATTACGCTGTAAATTAATTTGTAAATAAATGTATAATCGGTTATTTGTCTTCTACATTCCAGAGAAACTATAACAGATTTATCTTTTTTCTGTATGGTCATGATTATCAGAACGCATAGGTGTTCTATTAAAAAAAGCTATTTTACGTATAAATTTAGATACCTGGTCTACCTAAGAAATATAGCAAAATTGCGCATTTTGAAAATCGTCTAAACTATAACCGAAGACAAATGGATTTTTCTTATTTGAGTTACTCAATAGTAACGTGACGGACAACTTTTGAAGACAGGAAAAACTTCGAATAACAATTGTACTCCAGAAAATTCGCGGTTGTCAATATGTTCACAAAATCATAAAAGATAAGCCAAATACACACAAATTACAGATCACACATTACAGAGAAATGAAAAAATCATTTATCATAACTAGTTTGCTTTGTTCAATCTGTACAATATTTCATTATTTTAAATTAGGTTCTTCGAATTGTAATTTGAACGTTTTTTACATTTGAAAAAGGTCACTAGCCGAACCTTTTAAAATGTTGAAATAGTGTCTCAAAAGTTTTTCAAGTGTCTAAAAAAGGTTTACAGAATGTTACAATTTTTTTTAACGATTCTGTTTATGTTTGTTTATTATACAATGTTTTTAGGATGCAAAAACATTGAAATGGTTGATTCTGATGTTACAGAAAGGAACAAAATGACGGCGGTTGTCGACGATTGCAAAAAACCGAACGAGAATGGGGAAACGCGGCCGAAAATTGAAAACTTTGACGATGTTCTACCCTACGTAGGAGAAGCTAGTCGTTACCAAATAATTTTATTCTTCATTTTACTGCCCTTCACATTCGTCTACGCGTTTCTTTATTTCGCTCAATTTTTCATCACTCTAATTCCCGAGGAACATTGGTGTCATGTATCTGAATTCGATTCTTTGAATATGACTGATCATGAGAGGTAAGTATTTTTTATTTTTATTAACTCATTTTAACTTCTTTTCAAGCAGGTCTTCAATCAGTAATGTTTTTTGTTACATCTTTTTTAAATATTGCATCCCAAATCACAAAAAATTCCTAAACATTTGAAAATAAAAAGAAGATGAAAAATTTTAAGAACAAGTATCTGTAATGATAACATGTAACACCTGCTTTAACAGTTGGTAGAATTAATTTTGCTACATAACACAAATGCACTTGTTGACCTTGACTTCCCGTCAAAATTTTGTCGATCAATATTTGATTTCTCATCAGGTGAATATTTTAACACCTCTTTTAATACAAATTTAATAAAGAAGGAAAAAATCTGGTAATTATTCAGAAGATTTATCTACCAACCGAGCAATATTTTTTTGTAATAATGAAAAATCCTAATTATCTGATTATTAAACTCGTTACAGTTAATTAGCCTAGACGGTAATTCATAAAATGAATGAATCGCTGAGAACCGAATGAACGAATAAAAATTGTTAACGTGACGTATATTTTTAAGCAGTTTAACGTAACTCTTCGAAAAAAAAAATTTTTTTTTTCCAATCCGGTAATTAACATTTATTATCAATTTCGTTCATGAGTATACTAAAGTGGAACGATTTTAATATTCAGTACATTTCTAATGATCATGCATCCTTGTGTCCATGTTTGACTTGCAAATCATCCTCTTTTTTTTTCATTTTTCCTACTGTCCGAAAAAAACTTGATATATTCTCAGACGTTTGAAAACTTTAGCAGACATCCAAAATACATTTTCAAATGTTCTTCTGGATTAATTGCACAAATCTGTCAAGTTTATTTGACAAAAAGTGGAATGATTTATTAAAATGTATAATTTTGTAATTTCATATACAAAATTGAATTGCGACGAGTGATAAAGTTATTATTTGAATGTTAAAAGAGTATCATCACATTCAAATTATATAATATTTTTACAACATTGAATTAAAAAAGTTACAGATAAGATTGCAAAACAAATTTATTGTATTATCAGTGACCGGCAACCGGCAACCGGGGACGAAAAAAATCATCGCTATATCAAATTAGATCTCTGCACTGCGTCTAATCTTATTTTTCAAGACAAACATTTTAGCATTAACTTTTCGATCAAAAAAACCGACACATTGTTTTTCAAAATTAATGCAGAACATTAAAGGAAAAAAAAAGTAGGGGAAATTTTTTCCCCGTCCAAGTGGCATCGATCGAAAAATGACATGAATTGGGATCAAGTTAAATGAAACTGTTTTTGCAACAATTACGTTTTTCATTGTTATGAAGCAGTAAGTTATCAATAATTATGACCGATCCGCAGGCGACTTATAAAAAAAAATTGAAAATTTAAATGACATCTTAACAATCATTTCTTCATCGGTTATCCTGATATGAGTTATCATTTTTTGTAAACCGGATTTTTTTTAACGTCAAAAAATTACCATAGCACATGCGCGCCTGGTTTATGCTGATTACTCTCAAAATGTATTCATTTTTCGTTAAGTTATGAAATATTGCTACTTTTGGAATAATTTTGAATTTATCAAAATGGCGTAACTTTATATTAATCGTGTCCCGATTTTTATTTATCACGAACTGTAATTCTTCTAAAAATAACTATTCCTACATTTTTTTCTCGTATTCGCGAGGAAATTCTCAAAAGATTACAAATCATTGCTAACTTTTTTCGTTTGCATCGCGCTGACGTTAAATTCTGAAAAACGCAACTCAATTTTTCTTCAATCTAAATTTAAGCTTCCGCAGAATCGTCACCGAGACCGTTCATTTGCAAGTACACGGAACAATCTAATGATCAGGAAAAGTCGGTACATAAATCTCTAAATACTAATTACAAAATATTTGAGTTAAATTACATAAATTTGCGTCACCAAGTGCCACAGATTAGAATAAATCTTTGCTCTGTGTGTAAATGAGCTTTGTGACTGATGCCTCTCTGTTGGTTGCTTTTTGTTTTGCAGAATTCTATTATCAATACCACTAGCGAATTCCACAGAACTCGAAAAGAATTCGATTCCGTTCTCAAGATGCAGCATGTACGATGTCAATTACACGGAAATCTTAAGTCGGGGCATCAAAAAGGCTAACAGCTCTTGGCCGGTGAAGTCATGCGACAAAGGCTGGGACTTCAATTATACCATGATTCCTTATGCGTCCATCGCAGCTGAGGTGAACAAACATTTCACAAACTTGGAACGCGCAAGACGAAAGTTCTTGGTTGAGAGTTGTGATACTATTTTCATTTACATTACAAGCGAGACGGAAATACAAATTGACCTTGCACTCTTTTAATACTTAATAATCTGCAATAATCTTGCAGATTTAATGACAATATTAATTGACGTGATAGATAGAAAAAAAAACAACAAGATAAAAAAAACATAAATAAAAGTAATAAAAAAAAAGTGTTCAAATTATTATTGTAGGCAATTATTTTCTAGCTGATTCTCGTTAAAGTATATTATTTAACTCCCATATATTGTTTTCTTTTCATTCAAGTTTTTACAATTGTTTAGTTGTGTGCACACATTTATGTACCGAACCTGTGTGAGCACTACGTGTTAAACACGGCTTCCTCATTAAGAGTGATTATGTGGTAGTACAGTTAAGAAAATATGCCAGTTTATTAATCACTATACGTTAATGTCTAAACAACTCTATCGTCAAGATGTCTAGATACTGAAAATCGAATTATTCTTTGTAATTGAGATGATTACTTTTAAATTATAGCCTGTTGAAAATTTGAATTTTCATCGCGAGAAAATAATTGATTTCACCTCGCACGGTATCATCTTAATTCAAAACAGAATATAATATTTTTCAGATAAATGAAAACAAAAACAATAAAAAATACCAAGTTTCAAGATTAGAATTTTGTAAATTGATGGGATGTTTTTTTTAATTCGTTAAAATTAAAAGCCCATCTTAAAATTTGGTTTCATTTCAATTAATTTCACTAAATCATAATTTGTTATAACTGTTCATACGACTTGGTTTTCGTTTTAGTTAGAATGGGTTTGCCAAGACACGTATCTGGGATCCGCTGCTCAATCGGCCTTCTTCCTCGGGAGCATAGTCGGTGGCCTGATATTCGGTTACATAGCAGATCGTTACGGTCGTATTCCCGCTTTGGTTTCTTGCAACGCCGTCGGGTTTGTTGCTTCCGTTGCCACGGCGTTTACCTACAGTTTCTGGAGCTTTGCAATCTGCAGGTTGATCGTTGGCACATCCTTTGACAACTGTTTCAACATTCTCTTCATCATTGGTAAGGCGACAATAAATAATCCATGACAATTCTTCATTCACGTCCGGATCAAAACTTTTTCAACAATTTTAATTCAAATGTTTATTTAAAAATTCCTCATTAATTTTTTCAGTTATTGAATATGTCGGACCAAAATACCGAACACTTGTCGCAAATATGTCCTTTGGAATATACTTTGCTATTGCTGCTAGCATACTGCCATGGGTAGCTTACTGGGTTGCTGACTGGAGAATCTTGTCCGTTGCTAGTGCAGTACCATTATTGGCAGCTTTCGTAGCACCTTGGACTGTTCCAGAAAGTGCACGGTACAAAAAACTAAATCACGTATTAAAAAAAATCACGTCGAAATTTGATCAAGACGTAATCTGAATCATCCAAATTATTGTTTACAGTTGGTACATTACTAGTGGAAGAACAGATAAGGCAATCGAGATGTTGAAGAAGTTCGAAAAAGTGAATCGCAAAACTGTGCAGCCAGAAGTTTACGAAGAGTTCGAGAAGAGTTGCAACTTTTTGATGCAGGACATCAAAAAGGGCACCCAATACACCGTGTTTGACTTGTTCAAACTAAAACGACAGAGACGAATCACAATTATGCTCGTTCTTTACTGGTAACTAGTCCATTTTTTCCGTAATTGTTGATCAATGAATTGTCTGGTCTTCTGAGTTGGATTCACAAAAATCGTTGACATTGTTACTCAATTCCAGGCTGCTCATGGTACTAGTATTTGATGGTCACGTTTGGAACATGAAACTCCTGCACCCGGACGTGTTCACCTCGTTCTCGTTGGCCGCGATGACCGAACTTCCAGCAGCAATTCTGCTTGCAATTTTCTTAGACAGATGGGGTCGACGATGGATGGGATTTTTGTCCATGTTTATCTGTGGCATTTTCTCATTCATTGCTATCTTCACTCCTGCTGGTATAAAAATCTATTGATCCGATTAAAATGTCAAAATTTATTTGTATAAATTTTGTAATTATTTTATCAAACGAATGATTTGATTACAGGAAGCATCACAGTAGCGATGGCAATCATCGCTCGTCTGGGCGTGAACATTTCTGCAAATATTGGTTTTCAATACGCTGCTGAGATGTTGCCCACAGTTGTTCGCGCCCAGGGTGTATCGCTGATTCACATCCTTGGATACATTGCTCACATCATGGGCCCATACGTCATATATTTGGTCAGTTTGTTTGTTTCGTTTTTGACGAATTGAACATTAATTTTCAATTGAGATTATAATTATAATTAATTAATTATTCGTTTCAGGCGGACGTATCGAAAGAACTGCCCCTTATTTGTTTAGGAGTACTTTCTTTTATAGACGCGGGTTTAACTCTCTGCATGCCGGAAACCCTTGACCAGGACCTTCCGGAAACCTTGGAAGAAGGCAACAACTTTGGCAAAGAACAAAGTTTCTGGTGGATCCCTTGTTGGTCGAGGTTTGTAATCAGAAACAATTTTAGTAAATCAAATAGAAAAATGAATCAATGATTTATATTTGTAATAAACATTCCGTTATTATTGCTGTATTATTTATTAATTATTAATTTAAAATTTATTTATTAATTAGTTGATCATGAAATTGCAAATTCAGTTGGATTAAAATTGATCTTTTTAATTAAAATCGAGGATGAATTAATACATATATTTTATTCCATATTTATAGATCTCCAGAAAAGAAGAAAAAGTACAGAAACAGGCTTGGTGCTGTGAATGCTGCATTCAACCAAGGAAGTTTGTCGAGAATAGATTCAACACGATTGTAGCGACTAGACGCATTTTGAGCCACGAATCAATTTTATTTTTGTACATATTGTACATTGCTGTGCATTCCATCAACGATTTTAACATTCGCAAGAAAAATAGATTGTCTATAAGGTTAAAATGCACATTGTAAAAACAAATAAAAAGAGAAAAAAAAATAGAATATAAAACTTATTTTTGTTTGTATGCGAGCACGATGATGCACCGAACTGCATCATATTTTTAAGCTTAATGTAAAATATTAACTTTTGAAACTCTTATAGTTAGATGAGTATTAAAAACGACAAAATGAATAGTTTCTAATGTGAACATTTTCAGAATGTATGATACGTTTGTGTACAGAATTTGTATTTAGTAACTTAGAATATCGACAAATATAAGAATTTTATTAACTTTTTTTGTTGTTCATTTTTCAAGAATAAAATGTTGTTCCCTTTCCTACGACTTGATTACAATTATTAGTTTCTATTATAAGATTTTTTCGTTGTTTACTTGATAAGAAAATTTGTACTTTTCACGAAAGTAAATAAATTCTTAAGAAATTACTAAAATTTATATTTTCAAGTCTTAACAAGAAAAATAAAATATATTACTCATTTTTGCAAATTTTATCAACAGCAGTTTGAAATGGGTAACCAAGAAATAGGCTTTTGATAATCACCAGCTGAAAATGTAAAATGATAATTGACAAATCACCATTTCTATCAATTAATTCAATATTAAGCTAAGTGAATGATGTGAGAGAAATAAAAATTTGTTATCACTCGCAACTGTTAAGTTAATGTCCAAAACTACGACAAAACTTACACTGACCGCTTCGAAATTAATTAAGACATTTGTATACATATACAAGACGTACATAACATTATCATCACCTGCATTAATATTGAGATAAACATGACACATTTTCACCGTGTTATTTTGGTGGTCTTTAAAGTCTAAAATTGTGCAAATAAAAATTAATTTTTTAGTTAATTTTTTTCAATTTTTAATAACGAGTGTAAATTTACTCTACAACAAAAAAAGACATATTTCACTGCGTTATTCAGGTGATCTTGAATTAGTCTCAAATCATGCGAGTGATAATACATTTTTAAACTAATGTTTTTCAATTTTTAATAGCAGTATTAAATTTTTTTTATAAAAAACACATTTAATAACGAAGTCAAAGTTGAAAAAATTCGAATGCAAAACAGAATCGCGCCAAATTGGCAGCACTGTCTTCTCGTAATTACACACAGACGCAATTGAAACCCAAACACATGCTCAGAAGCGATACGTTCTGCAGAGTACGTAACACTCGAGCGTAAATTATTATAAGCTGTTTTGTAAAATTCTCGCGACAAATTAGTCGTCACTTTAATGTCTGTGGCTTCGATTGACGCCAGTTGATCATTACTTTTGCGTTGTCTCGAGGTTGCCAATCGGTGTGTGCAATGAGCGCGAATGAGAACGCACCGAATGTGTCCCCGGAGGATGCCGGAGCCGCCGAAAAGTACAAAAACGAGGCGAACGAGTTTTTTAAAGGTGAGTGCTTGACGAAAATTGCGAGCCCCGATTTTTCATATCCCCGCCGAACCCTCGCCTAGTCATGCTCACGTGCGCCTGAAATTCTAACCCCACTTTTCCGCTGGATGAAAATTCGCAAAAGTACAAAAACCATTCCTCTCTGTTAATCTGTAACATTTTTCTAGACATTCTTTCCCTTTTCAATCTAAGAATATGAAAAAATGTCATCTTTGTTCATTGACAGTGACTCGACGTTTGTTTACGTTTTGATTTGTCAATTGACATTTTGCATTTTCAGCTGGCGATTATCAAAAGTCTATAGAGTTGTATACCAAAGCAATAGAGATTAACCCAAACTCGTCCATTTACTATGCCAATCGGAGTTTTGCCTTCCTCAAAATCGAGCTGTTTGGTTGCGCTTTGGATGACGCGTCCAAAGCCATCGAATTGGACAAGAATTATGTCAAAGGGTACTACCGACGAGCTGCGTCTTACATGTCGCTGGGCAAGTTTAAACTTGCCCTCAAAGATTTTGAGACTGTTACAAAAGCTCGGCCACAGGACAAGGACACGAAGGCCAAATACCTCGAGTGTAACAAAATTGTCAAAAAGATTGCCTTCGAAAAAGCCATCTCTGTTGAGGATAACAGCAAGAAAATTGCTGATATGATCAATCTAGATGCCATGGGTAAATTTTTAATTTGAAAAAGTTTTTTTTAAATTGTTGTAAATAACTTATTCAATAGAGAACAAAAATATTTTGCAGTTATTGAAGACGAATACACAGGGCCAAAATTGGAAGACAACAATGTGACGGTAAAATTCATGCAGGATTTAATACAGTGGTACAAAAGTGAAAAGAAGCTGCACCAAAAATACGCGTACAAAATTCTGTTGGATGTCAAGAAGCTGTTCATGGAACAGCCGAGTTTAGTAGACATCACAATACCGGACGACGACAAATTTACAGTCTGCGGGGATATTCACGGCCAGTATTACGATCTGATGAATATCTTTGAGATCAATGGGTTACCGTCCGAGACGAACCCTTATCTTTTCAACGGCGACTTTGTAGATAGAGGATCTTTCTCGGTAGAATGTATATTTACGCTGTTTGGATTCAAACTGCTGTACCCGAATCATTTCTTTATGTCCAGGGGTAAATTCACTTATCAATGATATATTTATAAATAAAAAATGTACAAATTACTAATTAAAAAGATGTGTAACATTTTCACATTTTAACATAAGACTTTAATGTCAAAATTATT
Source organism: Trissolcus japonicus (assembly GCA_030522925.1). Lineage (NCBI taxonomy): Eukaryota > Metazoa > Arthropoda > Insecta > Hymenoptera > Scelionidae > Trissolcus > Trissolcus japonicus. Next base: position 182,566 of record JAPYZS010000172.1, on the reverse strand, counting down.
TAAAAACTGTGTATTCTGATTGTAGGCAATCACGAGTCAGCTACAATGAACCAGATGTACGGATTTGATGGCGAAGTCAGATCAAAGTATAGTGCTCAAATGTCGCAATTATTTACCGAAGTGTACAACTGGTTACCTTTAGCTCACTGCCTTAACAAACGAGTATTAGTAAGTTGAAAAACAGAAACATCAACAGAAGAAATCAAACGATTAAAACAATTAAACTCTTTCAAATTACAGGTGATGCACGGTGGTCTGTTTTCAAAGGACGACGTGACCTTAGAACAAATACGTGAGATCGATAGAAACCGACAACCACCAGATGAAGGTCTGATGTGCGAGCTGTTATGGTCGGACCCGCAGCCACAACCGGGACGGTCACCGAGCAAGCGAGGCATTGGCGTTCAGTTCGGACCGGACGTCACAGCTAAATTTTTGACACTCAATAAACTTGATTATATCATCAGGAGTCATGAGGTCAAACAATCGGGATACGAGGTTGACCATAACGGAAAGTGCATCACAGTCTTTTCCGCGCCAAATTATTGGTAAAAAAAATAAAAGTGTTTAAAAATGCAGGGCGCATTTTGCATTACGTCTCGTTACTATTTTCTAACTGGTGTTTATTATTTCAGTGACACTATGGGAAACGATGGTGCCTTTATCACGCTTGATGGGAAGAACATGAAACCGAAGTTTACGTCGTATGAAGCCGTGGTAAAATTTTTATTTTTCCATTTTTTATAGCAATAATTGATGGACGAGCAATTGAAAAAATTGTTTTATTTTTCAGCCTCACCCGAACGTGAAACCAATGGCTTACGCTAATGGTCTGTTGAGATACATGATCTAAGAGACGGTTTTTATCAAGTTCAAATAGCATAATCGATTGGTTCAACAACCGGTCAAGAACTGTTGAAGAAGTGGGGTAAATCCTGTTTTAGTATCAACCGGGGAGACTAATTCATGGGATCAAGCCATTGAAATTTGTTTTGCAATGTTTTTTTTTGCATGAGGCTTGTACGCAACTCTTTTATAAAAAAATACCAAATGATATTACCCCTGCAACATCACATAATTATATTAACCGTTAGCGAATTTTGAATTGAACGTTTGAATAGAACAAAAAAGATGTGTAATAAATCGGGTGCAAACGTAGATAAGATCAAATCGAGCGAAAATTATATTAATTTCACGCTCCGAATTTAGTCTTGCTTTGATTGATCAGTTTTTACTTTACACTTAACATTATTATACAACTGTTGAAATTTATATGTAAATAAAATCATCGCACTGATTCAATTCTAGCTTGCCTTTAAATAGTTTGTCGCAACGTCTGCAGTTTGCACCCTCCCACGCGTACTACCCTCGTCATTGAAGAAAATAGATTAATTTTATTGAAACAAGTTTTAAAATTTTTATTTATTTTAAACAAACCTAGTTCGAGATCTGATTTTATTGTTTTCTTTTGCTTGGCAAAACAACCGCATCACATTTCATCACAGAAACCAAAAAATTTTCAAATGTAGATAACAAAATGTTTGTGTAATCGAATCTTCAATAGGCGACGGCGGTCAACATCTAGTTACCACTTGATAATCAAAAGCAAGTATATAGTAACAGGAATGCCCGACGGATCATTCACGTCACGTTATTTGTGACTCATTTTTTACAAGATTCGGAAGTCGGGATCAAATAAAATTTTACATAACAAAAAAAAAATGAAATTTTTGTCCCTTTTTGTTTTTGTTAGTTAATAAATGACATTTACAAAGTTCCAAGCAATTTTTTATTTCACGTGACAACTGTTCCTATCCAAAACATCATCTTAATAAAAAAAAATCATAATTTAAATTGTAATTATAATTACAAGATATACCTAATTATTTATTTTTGTACTGCAAAACCGTTTCGCTCACTTCCATGGGAAGTTTCTCCCGATTGTTGCAGTCAACGTGGATGATTTTTATGTCACTATCGCGACTCAGTTGTTCAAAAAATGCAGCGTGTTTTGGTGGTACTTTTTCTTTCAATGGAATCGTTCCCACAATGCAACGTTTTTCATCTTTTTCAAGTAATAATTTTCTTGCCGCCGTTAAGAAATTGTTACTGAATAACTCCATCTTTCCAATCTCATCAACTATCAGTACCTCCTGAAATATTATTTTCAAGATAAAAAAAAATGAAATTTATATTGACTGAAATTAAATCACTTACAACGTCCGAGCACATAGTTGGCAGAGCTACTGCGTCGACATTCGTTGTAAAAACATGATAATTTCCAACTTTATGTCTCTGATATTCTTCTGGCTTCAGAATGTCTCTACAAAATTGCTTTTCATTATTTTCTTTAAAAGTGTACTTTTACATAGTAATTAGACAAAATTATACTTTTTATTTAGTAACTAAATTAATTGAAAAATTGAAGCAATTATTTATACTTATCATTTCAAAAGAAACAAACAAAATATCCATATATAAACAAACCCAATTCGAGCAAGTGGTCTGCGACCAGAGGATTCCGTTATCGGGACGATATCAAACCCAATACGTTTTCTCGCCGAGTCTCTAACTTCTTCCGTATAAAATCCATCAACCGAGCAATTTTTCTCAATCAACATAGAGGCGATATTTTTACAAACTGTTGTTTTGCCTATACCTGAAAATCATCAACATAACAACTTTTTAACAATTGTGTTAAACTGAACGATAAAAAAAAGTGATATCAATTTTTCGCCACGAGGAGTCGCTTTTTGTAACAATATTTATTTATAACCTCAAAACAACAATTTCAAAAATAACTTACGTGTCATCAAATCTATAGAATTCGTTTGTTTTCTTTTTTTAATTTTAAATTGACACTTGCCTGGCGGTCCAGTGAGTAGTACTTTCATGATCCACCGATCTGTGCCAGCGCTGGCGTTACTGTTCAAACAACAGAGCCGCGAGAGTGAGAGAGCGCCGGTTGTGTGTTTGTGTCAAATTGTCCCGATCCAGAATCGCGTGCGAAAAGTCAGTGAAATTGCGGCGCGACGCGTTATTTTGTTATCAGGGGATTTTTCGATTGTCTAACCTCAAAAATTGACGCGACTTTCGCGTGTTCAGCGGGGTTAACCTTTGTTGTGAGGCGTTGAATCAGCTGATGAGGCACGCACACGGGCGCAAAGCATGCGTAGACTCGGGCTCGGAATCGCGTCGTGCGTGATTTGTTGAGGTTGGACGGACGGCTAGACGGCGAAGGAGAAAAAAAATAATAAGAATCCAACAAATTCGCGCAACATGGCACGTCCGTCCAGTTGCAGCCTGCTGCCGTGCGTCGTCAATCGACAGATCGACGACCGGATCGACTTCTGCAAGCGACTTGTCGACGCCAGGCTACGTTTCTCCGAAAATCTTTTCCGCAAGGATTTACTTTCCCATTATGGATGCGTCAATGCCATCGAATTTTCCAGCCAGGGCGACCTCCTCGTCTCAGGTTTCAAAATAAATTCTCCCTCCCCCCTTCCCCCTCGATGACCTTCACTTTTATTTACATCCGTCAAATCAATTTTTCATCGGTCAAATTTTTTTTTCGGTCCCTTTCAACTTTGCTTTTGACCTTCACTCTTGTTTACATCTGACACTTGTTTACCACTCTGTTGAAACTTTTGGACGTTGAATTTTTAAATAAAAAAAAATTTTAGGAGGCGATGACCGAAGAGTTCTTTTATGGAAGGTGGAGCAAGCGATCCAGGGAGTGGGCAAGCCAACGGTGATGCGAGCTCAACACGACAGCAATATCTTTTGCCTTGGCTACGACAGTCAAAAATCAAAAATCTTTTCCGCCGGAAACGACGACCAAGTCATTGTCCATGATTTAAACACGTATGACAACTTTACTCCTAACCTACAAAAATTGAACTTGCTTTGATTTGCAATAAACAATTGGACTGGATTCATTTATGACTTTCAGTGGCAACCTTTTGAACTATTATCTTCACGAGAAGCCCGTTTATGGATTGTCAAATCACCCGCACAATGATAACGTGTTTGCCAGCGCCTGCGACGATGGCCGAATCTTGATCTACGATACCAGAAACACAAGCAGGGACGAGTACTTTTGTCTGGCACAGTACAAGACTGCGTTTCACTCGGTTATGCACAATCCATCGAACCCACGGATGTTGGCCACAGCAAACTCGAACGAAGGAGTTAGCATGTGGGACGTGCGCAAACCCTTGGAGTAATATCTTTACAACTCGTTTCATTATTTGTACCAATGTTATTACTGCGGAGAAATTTTATATGAAAATTGTCGCCTTATCTTATGACTCATCGTATTACTTTGTTTTTGTAGGCCAGTAATGCGATACGGCACAGAAGGCCCGGCACGAAAGTGCATGTACGTTCGATTCAACAAAGATGGCAACAAACTGTTGGCACTGAGACGAAGATTGCCACCAGTTTTGTACTCGACGGACTCGCCCACGCATTTGTGTCAGTTCGATCATCCTGGTTATTACAACAGTTGTACCATGAAGTCGTGTTGCTTTGCGGGCAACGATGATGAATACGTCTTGTCCGGTAAGTCAAACGAAAATAATTCATTGGAAATTATTCAACCTTATCTTAACCAATGGTTGAAATATAACATAACTAATCATATAGGTCTTTCAGACCTAAGTATTTGATGATAAATAAATAATATAAACTGCGTTTTAGTATAAAACTTTATAATAAATGGTTCAGAGTTCCTAATACTGCAATTCAAATGAAATGTGAAATCTTATTGATGGAGTGTTGAAAAGTTATTAAATCGTTATTGCTATTTGGCCACAGGATCCGATGACTTTAAACTATACATGTGGAAAATTCCTACACCAGACGTCAAATGGGTCGATTCTGCGCACATGATTTTAACCAGTCACAGGTCGATTGTCAATCAGGTGCGTTACAATCCTGCGAGCTGTATCCTCGCGTCATCGGGGGTTGAGAAGATGATCAAAATTTGGAGCCCCTTCCCACTGGGTTACGGCTGCTTGGGCGGACTCAAAGTAAGTTCAAAGAATATGAAGAGTGAATTATGTTGCGCCATGTGATGAAAAATTTTAAACCTGTATTTATATTCATTAATTCGATTATTCATTCTTGTAGAAGGATCAGGGCAAACAGGAGAAGCAACGTAGGATTTACACCCACGACGAGTATATTAGATTAGTGATTCACAGCGGAGAGTTTATGTCACACGACTACAGTCACGAATCGACCCGAGAAGACTCCCGGATGATGGCGTTCTTTGACTCCCTGGTGCAAAGGGAGATACAAGACTGGAGTTCCGACAACGTTTCAGCCAACCCATTATCATCGAGTGATTCTGAGACCCAGTCGCCAGCGGAACGTCCAAATGTGTCAGATTCAGATAACGGTACTACTCTTTCGACGCAAAACAAAATATGAAAAAACTATTTTGTCGAAAACATTATTTCATTATTTTCGTTTGTCAATTTTTAGATTCAACAACCTCGCAGCAAATGGTCTTAAACCTACTCGGCTCACCCGCAATTCCTAAGAGGTCTAAGAAATCTCCCAACATTATAAACCGATTAATCGCAAGTCACCGTGGAAAACTAATGACTCTGGCTGCAATTGAGAGTGGCACTCAGGTCGCTAACGGTGAGCAGTCTCAAGAACCGACGCTGTCGAAGTTTCAACTGCTCACCCAATCGAACATCAACGTCACAACTTCAAGTTCCGAATCAGAGCAGGCAGCAGCCCAGCTGACTCGCGAGCACAAGCACAAATCAAAGAATTCCAAGTTCAAAGGATCGAAACGCAAACGCTCGGAGGAAACTAAAACCCGCAAGCGCGGAAAACGAAAAGATACTTCGAGCTCGGAGTCGAGTTCTGATAGCGAGGTGGAGGATGCGATGCAACCGAGCACAAGCGCGGGCCTATCGAGGCATTACCTCTTTGCTGAGTCAAGTTCGGAGTCAACCGTCTCGGACGCGTGCAGCAGCGGCTCGCAAGCGAAAAGTAATAGTCGTCATAGGAGGAAAAAGCGAGCCAGGTGCAAATCAAAAAAGGAGGAAAAAACATGCAACGGCAAAGACAGCGCGACACCGCCGAAGCGTCGCAAAGTCGCACTTACGAGCGACAGTGGCATCACAAGTGAGGTCTCGACGGTGGAAAAGAGTCTGCCGGATTCCAGACGAGCCGAGAGCTCAGAAAGGGAAAACGCGAGGAAGCAGATTCAGCTGAATAAAATACAAGTCGCTTCGAAGGGCTACAAGAAAAGGTCGCAGGCGACTCAGGAAAGCTCCGATTCGTCCGATTGAATTGCGCGGACCAACTTGTACATAAGTCATCTGTGATTCTTTACAACATTTTTTTTCTTTTTTTTTTGTATTCCGTTTTCTCGTCTTCTGACACTCGTGAGCTGCAATCATTAAAATTAAAGGTGCTGCTGCTCTGTTAATAATTTTATAAAACTGTTAATTTGGATGATTATTCTAAAATTATAAAGCGCCATTTTGTCTTAGTGAAGTGTGTGGGAAAAGCTTTTTCTTTTTTTTTTGTTTAATTTATGATGCTGTAATCTAGATTAATCAGTTATAATATTTATGTTCTTAAAGTTTTAGGTAGATTATTTTAACTAGCAAGATGTTTTTTTTTCAATATATTTACAATATAATAAAATCTTCATCAGTTGTGATAACATTTACATTGAAAATTCTCAAGCACATATTTGAATAATATTTTTCATACTGTAATAATGTCAAGTCTTATTCTAATTTCAGTTCAAATTGAAATTAGCTATTATTGAGTAAAAAATAATTTTTCCAATAAATTAAATTGCTATCAATTTAAATTAAAATTGAAAAGAAACAATTGTAAGAGGTGAATTTTAAATACATACGAAAAAACAAATCTTGCTCAAATATGTGTACGCAGGAAAGAGACGAGAGAACTATTCGTAATCGTTGTTCATTTATGTATACCAGAATATGATTTGATTGTATATTTTATGACAAATTACGATACGCCAAGATATACATAACTATGAAAAAACGGATTCATATAAATGGATATGTATAAAAAATAGTGATTAGTTGCTAATCGTATTAATTTTCAATGTTGATAAGAGTAAGAAGCATTGACGATAATTACCAGAACAATTTTAATGATTAATCGAGCGAAATTGTTTGTATACTTTCTCACAGTACCGTCAGCGTCCATGGGAAGGAGCTTAATCGTTTCCCTGGTGGATAATAACAATATTTTTGTGAAAAACCCGTGTGCTAAAGTAAAAACAAGTTTAAGTTTCACTTTTATTTTCAGATTAAAATTTATTCGACAAAGTGTTTTTGGTGGGATGAAAAATTTTTCGTTTAGTGGGCCGAATTCTGCTGTCATTGTTTTCAGACAAGATATATCTGTTGTTTAACATTAAACCGATCTTTACGCCTGAGTGTGTGGAAAGGGAAATATAATAAAAAGTGATAAATTGATATTAAAACTTGGCCTCATTCATTTGTTATCACTCTATTTGCAGTTTTGCTCTTGGAGTAAATCATGTATTTTTCGTTCAATCAAATAACTTGATTATACATTTTTCAAAATCTTTTAACTCAATACGGTAGCGCCATCTATTTACTCGCCTAAATTTACTCGCAATCAACTCAAGTTTTAAGGTTCACTTTCACATGCGGTGAAGTGTCGCGCGGTATATTCAACATGACGCAAGCTTTTTTGTGGCCGCTGAACGCCAAGATATAAACAGTATGAAAAAATGATTTTTTGTTCAATTTTCTAGTTCATCTTCATCCTAACCTAAAATAATTGAGATTCAGCAAAATTTGAGAAAAAGAATTCGATTTTAGTATGATTTTTAACATTTTAACACGAAGATTTTGCAAAAATTCTCAATTCTGTGTAACTCGAGTTTTCCCCACTCGTGGCGCTAAAGTAGCTCGGGAGCTTATAGCTGATAGTTTTTTAATCAAAAATTAAAAAGATGGAATAAAAAATTAGAATTCAAACCCTTTTTATTTAATTTGGGTGGATGTGAATTACTTTCTATTCATAAAACCATTTCAATTATTGAAAAAAATCATAATCTATCAAAAAGATTCCCCGCCAAAAAACTTCCGAAAATCGATTATTGTCCATTTTTTGAACAAAAATTTATCGACTTACTTGATTTTAATCCCACGAAGCAGATCGGCGACTTAGCTTTGATGAGATCCCACGGTGCGATCTGATTTTAAAACACAGAATTCTGTTTTTGTTTATTTTCTCGAACATCTCTTTTTGTCGTCCGATTGTTGCAAATATAACCTCTCATATGTCGCTGGAACGTATAATGGCACTTCAAATTTACTGTTTTCACTTTCTCCTTTTTCACAATTCACTTTTATCACTATTCAAGCTAAAACACAAGTTTTGAACTTTTGCTGTACTCTCCAAAAGGCGAAGACAAACGCGCGCGAGGTTGCAGAGGGAGACTGCGGACTAAAACTGACGCCATCTTGTCGAACGGTCCAACGAATTGTTACCGCGAAAATCACGAATGCTAATTGGCGAAAGTTGTAACAAGTTTAATGTGATGAAAATTAAGATACAAAATGAACCCCTCTTGATTTCATAAGCCAGTATGTAAAATATTGCACTGATTCCTCAATTTGGCTGGTAAAGAAACGGCTGCGCATGCGTAGTAGTTGGTTAGTCTCAACGGAACGCGGTAGGTGGCGTCGTGTTTGTCCGGTTCAAAAATGAGTTTGAAAACAAGTTTTAAAAACGTGCAGCTACCACTGTTTTGTTTATTTAATGTTATAAAACTTGTTTTTAACTTTAGAATTGGGATAAAATATTACTTTTATTGAATTTATTTAATCTTTATCTAATCTCAGTGTTAAAAAAAAATCATTTTTTCTAATTCAAAAATTTCATCGTCTTCATTACTCATATCGTTTCGGGTTGATTCTTCTAGTAACAAAAATTCTTCTTCCTCCTTTTTTCTTTCTGATAATATATTATCAGATAATGTTTGATATTGATCTTCATAATTACGTTTTATATATTTGTCACGTACATTTTTAATATTTATTTCATTATCTGCATGAACTTTTGCAGATTTCCGGATTTATAAGTTCATTGATGCGACGGTAGATACAATAATACGTGCTCGCGATAAAAGTTATCTCTTGTGAATAGTTGTTCATATTTCTAATAACAAAAACAACAAAGACATCATGTTTATGGTTTACACGCTAAAATTTTTCTTATTGAAGATTAAAAAATGCCAAGATAATATGACGTTGTGAAATATATTGTTGTTTAAATCATGGTTACAGAAACATTGTGGTGAATCGTAAATACGCAAAGTGACGAAATGATGCCCTGACCTTGTTAACATTTTACAAATTATATATGATGCTTTACTGTGTAAGTTACTTTGTCAAGAGAGTACAATTTACAAATGAAAAATAAGATATTACAAAAACAAATTAACTTAAGAATTTGATTTTAGAAGGATTTTCGCAACCATATTATTTTTTTAGTTTGTTTAATTTTGTTCTCTGTTTAATATTTTATTTTATTCGTTTATTTATTGATTTCAAACTTACACTACAAAATATAAGTTCGATTAGGGTGATAATCGATTCATTTTATATAAACATAAAAACTGGTATATGAAATGGACAACAAAAATCTATATATGAACTCATTTACGACCAAACGACTATTTAAAATGTGACTCAAGAAAAATATTAAGAAATATCCAAAAACAACTAAATTTTTGGCACGCGCTTTGTTTTGATCATTTGATTTGATATTATAATTGCAGCGGCGCGCGCATACGACTGCCAACTTTATTTAACTGAATCAAGTTGTTGGAGTATCAGTGAGTGGTTAGCCGCGACTCTGGCGAGTATTTCAAACTCATCATGCTGATATTCGAGTCGAAAATGCGTTTTCTCTTGAAGTGCGCGTGTACTTTAATTTCTTTGCTCTCAATTGTTGCTGCGCACAAGTTTGCAGATGATTTCACACCAATCGAAGGTCCATCGGATTCTCATTCACTAAATGAGAAAAATCAAGAAACGCAAACTAATCTTAGGTACAAGGAGCAGCAAATCTTGATGTCTAGCAGAAATCGAGACTTTCAGAATCCACAACCCCCTCCAATCAACCAGTACGCTCTTATGGCTCGATTTATTGTTAATCAAGCAGGTATCCAAACAAAAGATAATAGTTCTTTCACTCTAATTTAGACTTGTTGACTAATGTAAAACTGCAATTCATGTTAGATCTAGGTGCCATTCATTGTTTTAAAACAAAAATCATATATCGCGTTTTTTTATTTCTTTTCTTTTGTTCTTAAAAGTAATACTTATAAAAAAATGAAAAGCAATATTATATTTATAAACATTAATTTTATTGTCATCTGAATTTGAATAAAGATCATGACAATTGTCTTAATTACAGATTGGGCACCTGTGGCGACCATCAGTTCACAAGCACACACAAACTCATATCCTTTTGTGAATGTTATTTCAATCAGTGATGGTGTTAAAAATAATGGAAGTGGAATTCCATATTTATTTCTTACGCCATTAGATTTTACAGCGCAAGATATATCTGTAAGTGTTTCACAATGTTGAACGAGCCAATTATTTATTCAATAAAGATTAATAATTAGCTTATAAAATGTTTATATAATTATATAATAAATAAAATTTAGTTAAAAAACAAATTTTTCAATTGCATATTTTAGAAAGATAATCGAGCAACTTTGCTGATGTCGCTGGCCCAGGGAGAATACTGCAAATTAAAAGATTACGATCCAATGGATCCACGATGTGCTCGCGTCATGTTAACAGGAAAAATCAAGCCGGTTGTATTAATAAAAATTATTATTTATAGAATATAAAAACGTTTTTCAATTTTTTTTATAAATACTTTAATTATTTTACAAAATTTGAAATGAAAATAATTGATTATTTAATTGACTTCACCAGGTGAAAAATAACACCGCCGAACATGCATTCGCGAAAGAAGCTATGTTTGGACGTCACCCATGGTTATCTCACATGCCAGCAGGTAATGTAATTGTTCATTTGTATTAAAATTTATTTGGCCTGGTTAATATTCTAAGCCAGATTCAATGAGTTTTGAATATGTAGAATCATCCACTTGAAAAAACAATTTACGGATACAGAAAAATGAAAAATTCATTCATTTGCCAACTTGTTTCAGATCATCGATTCTTTTTCGCAAAATTAAAAATTTATCAGATCGCACTTCTGGACACTTTTGGGGGTCCCAAATATATCAGCGTCCGAGATTACCTACATCCGCCAACCAATAACATTACAGCAGAATTTTTACGCTGGTATAAATCATTTCTATTTGACAATCATCAAGAGCCGAAAAATCAACTAGAAGATGCGCAACTCAATCAACATTCTTTACCTGCAGTGTTAATTACTTAATGGTAAAATTTTCGACAAATTGTCTTTTTATTTGTTCTTCAAAAATACTAGTAGTTATGAAAATGAAAAATGCAATCTAAAAGTACATTAATTAATGTTTTTGTAAAAAGCTGTGTATAAAAAACTTTTTATATATTTATAATGATAGTGATGAAAATATAATTGTATAAAAATTAAATTTGTTTAACCAAGGGAAGTACCACAATTCAATTTCTCAAACGAAGTACAAAATCCAAGGCAAAGCAAAAGAATAATAAAAAAATGTATTGTCGTCTCCCGCAGCGAAAACAATTTTTTTCTTTGCAAGGGCCAAGAAAGTTATTTCGCTAAACTCGCGTAACGCGCGAGTCACTTGCGAAATTATTGCAAAGAGTAAGCTATTACAAATGTTGCCATATTTCGATGTAAAAGCACAATTGTACAATCAAATACAAAGTATTTTGCAAATTTACAAATGCGAGCAGACTTTTAGAATTTCATTTCCTAAGAACTTTTGGCGCGGGAATGTTCATCAGCTCGCATAACTGATTTCTTATTGGTCTTAATTGTTCAATAGAATCCTCCCAATCACATTCGTTTATGATTGTCAGAAGATTCATTAGTTTTTCTTCTGAAATATCCATATCTTCACCGTACAAAGTCAGAGCTTCATAAGTGCGGATGGCTGCAGCTTTTCTCAAGTATTTGAATTTGTGACACAAATATATGCTCAACTGTGCAAAAGCCTTTTTGCTAACTGGTCCTTTTACCTGAAAAATTATAATAATAATAAAATTAATCGCAATTCGATTCAGTTAAATTAAATTCGATTTAATTAAAACAATTTTATTACCTGTAATAACTGGCAAAATACTTGAATACTGCTAATGAGCAGTTGAGTTTTGTGTTGACATTTAACTTCTTTTTTCACCAACGTTAACATTCGGTCAGGGATTTCACTATTCGAATCATCAATTATAGATTGTATACAACCCGAACTTAATAATCTATCTAGAAATGCAAGAATAGAAATGATCATTCTTTCGTTTCTGTTGCTCTCTTCAAAAATATTGAGTATTCTGGTACACAAGTCTTTTAGTGTGTCTTCATCAACTTCCTTCAGAAATGTAAACAAGGATACACTGGAATGTTTGACCTGCAACAACAAAATTACATGAAAATCGATTTGGTTTGGTTCAAATTCTGCATTTTCGTCTTCTTTTTTTTATGATAAAATTACCAGTGATTCGGTGAGACCTCCAACACTAAATATGATTCCCCTCAGCAAATAATCTGTATAGGGATGGTACAGAAGCATCTTTACAAATCTGGGAAAAGTAATTGATTCGGTCTTCCAGTTAATACTTTCTTTGCAATCTTTCAAAGGAAAAATTTCTTTCAACTCTTCATGGTATGGTAAATTTGGAAGCGGAGGGTCACTGTAACAAATTACAATTTCAAATTTTTGCTCTCAGTATACAAAAATGAATTGTCTTTGTTATACCATCATATCACTTTTACCTATGAATGAGCGTACTAAACATTGTACCAGCTTGAGCCCGAATTTTGTCAATTCTTTCCACAGCTTGCTGAGCTATGCTGCCAATCACCTTTGCCATCAGATCTTTATCGAGTAACGATGATAACCCAGCTTGCAATACCATATGAGTTAAGGACTGCAAAGAACAGATACGAAAGTTTCATTTCAGGGAATCATTAAGATACTAAAATTAAAAATGTGACAAGAAAACTAACATGCAATCCAGACATTGCTTCTTCTCGCACCCAAGCTCCAATATCTCCTCGACTATCCGTTGTGTACTCTCCAAGAGCACACAGGTAACAATCATAAATTTCCATAACAAAAGGTTTCCACGAATCTGAAAATTAATGTGAAATAAGATGAAAATAAAATTTTCTCACACCAGCTTGATTCTAAATAAAAATTGCTGAACATACCGGAATGTTCAACACCCAGAGTTAGTATTATCATCGTTAACGAATGAAGAGCTTCTTTTCTACTTTCAGCCCACGTTGTTGTCTCGTCTGTTATTTGAGTACAAGTGATCAGTTTCCTGATTATGTCTGCAATTTTTTCTTCGAGTATAAACAAAGGAAAATATCCTATTGCTTGAGCAAAACCAATCCTGACAATCTGATTAGTTGAGGATAGGTTTTGCAGATAGTTGTTTATCAAGGTTTGCCGAACACTTGGATCCACGTGTTGATCGGTGTAATATTCATTGAGAAATTCTTTGTGAGCTTTGGCAGCTTTTAATCTTACGCCCACAAGATCATGATTCAGTGATTCTTCTAACAAGGTTTGCCATACATCTGAAAAAAGTATATGTTGGACTTTGTTAAACAAATTTAGGCTATATTTTTGAAAAAATGTGATATTAATTTTGAATAGCATACCAACAACTTGCGTCGAGTGAATGGGAAAACGTACAATGGAACAAGTTTTGATGAATTTCGAAAATGCTTGCTTCATCAGTTCTCCTCCCAAACCTTTGAACCATCCACGGCTTTGAAAATGTTGAGCCATGTCCCTAAGCTTGTGTATAATATCCTCGCCTGAAAAAAATCATAATTAATTTCTAATATATTGTATATAGAAATAACAGTTGAAAATTGTAACTCACTTATTATGGTAGTGATATCTTTATTGTATTTAATATACAGCGCTTCTAAAATTTCTGCAATTGCCAAGAGTGTCCCATGTCTTACATTTAGATCAATTGAATTGATGAGATTCACCAGTTTTGGCAAAACTTGCTCAACCATGTAATCGGGAGCTATACTTGTTAAATTATGAAGTGCCTAAAAGTAAAATAAAAGGTAATAAATGAGTATTTATAAAAAATTAAAATATATTTTTGAATTGAATTATTTCATTAGTTTAATTTGTCACCTTTGCAGCTAATTCCCGAATAGCAATGTCCCAATGGTTGATTTTCTTTTCTATCAAATGATTTATAAACGGCTTTGTATACTCATTATATTGTGCGATGTGAATGCTAAAAATTAAATGATGAATAATTAAGAAACGTTTTACTTTTTATCATAGATAGAACATTTGTTTGCAATACCTAATGTTCAAATAGGCATTGCTACGAACTCCTACTTCAAAGTAATCAGCAACAGTGAAGATATCTATGCCATGAGGGAAGTTGCCTTGCCTCCCAACGTTTTCTTGAAATGCAGCCGATGCCGCCCGACGACAATTTATCTAAAATGAAAATTATAAATTATAATTTATACATTGGCGCACGTAAATGGTAAAGACATAATGATTGAGAAAATAATGAGTGCGACCGAACCTCTCGATCAAAACATGTAACGATCAGCAAAGTGGCTGCTATTTCTTTTACATAAGGCTCAAATATGTGTGGTTCGAATGCTCTTGCAAATGACCAGCAGACATAACAAGCTGCATCTCGAATTATCGAAACTACTGGTCCATATGCTCGTGGCTCATCATATACCAATGCCTGCACCACAAGTGGAATCACATCATCCAGTCGATGTGGCAGTAAAAGGCCTCTTCTTCCTAACTCGAAATATTAGAATTAATACAAAATAAAAACCAATTTGAGCAAACTTTAAAAAAGATAAATAAATGAATGAATGTACCTAATTCTGCAAGGGCTAAACAACCTCCGTGCCAAGCAGAATTAGATTCCCTGCCGGAGAAAAGGTTTAGCACAAAACCGACAACGTCATCTGCCAAGTCAATTGGCAAACGAGCAGTGATCCTGCCTATTCCTTTGGCAGCTGACCACCTGATGGTGATAGTTTTATCGCGAAGTCCTTGAATGAGATATTCCAAAATATCTTCTATAATAGGCGGGATATCTTGATCTTCAGTATCACAAATTGACATATCATCGTTGGGATTTTCGTGTGTACTTTCCGTTGGTGTGTTTACAGTATTGGCACTGGCCAAATTTATAGGCTTGTAAGCTCTTTGATACCGCCATGTAGCTAGTTTCGTTCTCAGTAATACAAAACCTTAAATTAAATGTTTTTTAATTAAAATTGTTATTATATGTTAATTAACTGTGTGATTTGAATGTTTTTAGAACAAATTTTAATGCAAAGTACCTAATCTTTGAACGACTTTCATGGCATATTTTCGAACCAGATCAAAAGGCTTCTCGGTTAATTTTAGTGATATAACTTTATCCATTATGGGTTGTGTGTATGGTCTTAAATCTTCCCTTGCACAATGTTTTAGTATCGAGGACAAAACAGCTAATGGTCCATGGATTGAAGAGTCTTCTTCCAGACTCTGAAACATATTCGTGTAATCAACAATTTTTTTGTTTCTCAACCCTCAAATAACCAATGGTTGGAACATAAAATAACTAACCACATACAAAAACTTGCATCTGTAAAAAGTTAATAATTTCATACCTTTAAGCACCATGATATCATTTCTTGCAAATACAATTTTTTGACATCTGCTCGTGTTAGAAAATGAGCAATCAGAAACACAGCAGCAATAGAACAAGCATCTTTCGAGAAGCAATACAATTTGCACATCTTAACAATTCTGAAATAAAACAAATTACACCAATAAAAATGAATTGGATTCAAATAAATGTAGAAAATGTTACAAATTACAACCTGAAGATAATTGTTTGCTTGGGATCTACTGATTCGGACGTTTCCAATCGTGACAACGGAAATGGAATTTTTGATATTATTGACAACCAGATGAGGAGAACGTATCTTGTTTGCCAAGTCTCAACATCGTTCGGGTCTTGTTTTTCAAGCATTTTCAATACTGGCAATAAATCTTTAACCTGAAAATTAATATAAACATAATAAAAATGATATAAAAATGATAAAACAAAATTCAATTTCCAAAAACAACTCAACTTACTTCGTGAGGTAGATAGGTGACGATTTTTTTGTATGTCTTGACGGACATAATAACAAAGATATACTTGAAGACATTGTGCTTGACATCCTCAGGAGTGGTTTCATTTTGAATGATTGCAAGCATAGACGAGATGATATTCTCCAGGTACGGGTCCAGCAGGTGAGGCTGGTCCTGATACTGTGTCAAAATAAAAATGAAGCGATCCCTGTTTTTCTCAACAGACCTCAGAGACAGATTTGTATCTTTCAGTGTTTCAATTAGGTTCATCACTTCCTCGGATTCCTTGAAGGCAGTGAAACCACAGCCAATGCTCTCGGCGTCCGGACGATCCGTCAACCCCATCTTAACCTTGTCTTGACTTTACAAATATACACAATTTGACAGTTTTTTAGGTTATGTTCATTTATTTTTGCAAAAAAGTGTTCCTTCTCTTCTCATGTCACTCTAACTTCTGACACTTTTTCTCTGTTCATGAAGATGGCGTTAGTTGAAGCCCTGTGTGTGTGTGTGTGTGTGCGCGCTTACTGAATGTCGTCCTCTCTCAGGTCTGACACAAAGCGAGAAAAAAGGAGAGAATGAAAAGTTTTCACGCCAAAAACAGCTGTTCGCTTGAAAGAGACGTACACAAAAAATAGATAAAGACAAAAAGAGTGAGTCACCTCGTTCCGGGTGGAAAGGGACGATATGTTTAAAAGTAGGCCAATGGAATATCATAATCTAACAAAATAAAGAATGTTTTGAATTCAATTAGTCATTCACAACAGCTCGAGTGAATGTAAAAATCCTTCGTGAGTATGCAAATGGAAAAAAGCTTCTCTCATTATAATTTTTGTCATTCGTCGAATAATTTGTCTTATATAATTTTCAGATTGTCATCAATAAGATAATAATTATAGTCAAACTGCGCACACAATAAACAAAGAGAAGCTGTGCTATTTGTTTTTCTTTTTTACTGTGCAATCGAAATATGTCGGACAACTCAAAGCGTTTTGCTCCGTTTCAGATTTGACAGCTAAGTCACGCAGTAAGTCGATGGGCGCTTTTTATATTCTTTCGTGCTTTTTATATACTTGCACAATGATATTTATTTACTATCCAAAGAGTGTATATAGTTCGAAACAATTGATGTGATGCAATCTCCTAAGTAGATGTTGTTGGTTAACAAGAATAACAAAAATTTCTTATTTTCATTTGTCATTAGATCAAGTTAACTTGTTTATTGTTCGTGTTCATTTTTAGGTATGCGACAATGTCTGTGAATGCAACAGTTTCCGACGTCATCAAATTGACAAAATTATTACGTGAAAATGGTGACAAAGTTTTGAGTGGATCATGCAAGCTGACCCTGTCGACTGTATTGCTCCACCATCTGAACGAGGTGTTCCCAGTTCTGGCAACGGACGCAGATGACGTTGAAAGTTGCTTTGCAGTATGCACCAACACGAGAATAAATGTCTACAGGGATCATTACAAATTCTTACACGATTTTGTCCAGAAGACGATAAGCTTGAAGATCACGCACAATCCAGGACACCCAGTTTATCCAATCGACATTTCCAAGTTTCGACAACTCAAGTACTTGGAATTACAAAAGGTTTGCGTGGAATATTTAAAAGGGCTACAGGCCATAAGGGGCCAACTCGAGTGCGTTGTTTGTATTGGCTGCAAAGTCGTCAGCAGCTTGGATAACTTTTTAGGTGACAATTTATCATTACGATTTGTTAATCTTGAAATGAAATTACTGCTTCTATGTTATCACAACAAATTTGTAATCATTTATTAGGAGATATTGTTAAGGCGGAAAATGAAACGCCCACCGCTAGATTATTTTTACACTTTTTTGTTTCACTTGGCAATATTTCTGTTCAATAACAAATTCGTTGTTTTATGCTTTCCATATTTTGGTTATTATAATATTTTTTTTTCTTACAGCCAAGTGTGGCGGAGATGCTGGGCTTAGTTTTGTGTGGAGTTCTCTGATCAAGTTGTCCTTAAGTTATAACAACTTGACCAAACTCGACACATCTTTAGAATTGACGCCTTGGCTTAAGACATTAGACTTGAGTCACAATTTGATAACGAAAGCCGACAGACTTGAATGTCTTCCAAATTTGCAATGCTTAAACTTGGGATACAACAAACTGGAAACAATACCGTATTTCCACCGAGGGGCCTGTCAAACGTTACAGAAACTCGTGCTAAAAAATAATTATATTAATAGTCTTGAAGGTATTTTCTTATTTCTAACGATTAATCTTTAAGAAATAGTTTATGAAATATTTTAACTGTTAATTAAAATTCAGGTTTAGAAGGTTTGGAGAATCTTCGAGAATTAGATTTGGCATACAACTGTATAATAGATCACTTCGTTTTGTGGCCTTTGCAAGCTATGTCAACGCTTTTATGGATTTCGTTGGAAGGAAATCCTGTGGCATATCATCCTCATCATAGAATAAATACTATCAGATTGTTGCATCCAGCAGTGAGCAACACAAAAGTGAGAAACAGCAAAATTTGCTATATATTTTTTATATATTTGCTAATATATAATATTTTTTCAAACTATGTAAATAATTGATGTTCGTTTTCGGTTTTAGTTTATACTTGATCGACTGCCACTATCAAAAGCGGAAAAACGCCTTGTTTCCGAAAACTGTATCTTCGCAATAAGATCCGTGCGATCAGCATGCAAAAACAATCTTATGAACTCTTCGATCAATTCTGAATTGGCAACTTGTTCTATTAACTCAGGCAGCTTTGTAGATACTTTGTCAAGAAGTCAGATGACAGAATCACTGAGTAATGTTGAAGATCTTTCGGCAAGCATGCGAAGGAAAAATCTCAAAGTTGCAATTATAGATGATTTTGATAACAGTGAAGATGAAAGTTTCATGTCCAAATCGATCAATTTAGCGTCTTCATACAAAGGTGCTTTCATTTTCATATTTGAGTTCCATATCCACCAATTCTATAAGTTCTCAAATTGTATAGACTAAAAGAACAGATAATGATTGTTGCAGCTTCTTCGGAAGATCATTTGGAAACAAAACGACAAATTCTTGCGTTGCGTCAAAAGTTTGGTGAAAATGACTGGCTGAGTAGTCAGGGTGGTACTTTTATACAAAATATCATGGGTTTACCACCAACAGACTCAAAATTTTTATCTTCTTCGTTCAAAGACGAAACAAACGTCTCTTCTGTTTCCGAGACTCAATCTACAACTACCCTGGAACAATTTCCGAACCAAGAGGACAGCTCTTTAGAGCAGACTGAAAAAATGAACGACAGCTTTGTAGAACATATGGACAATAAGGAAATCATTTCGGTTACTCCAGAACCTGCGTATGACCCAGATGAAGGTAATTTCATGTTTAAACAAACTATTTTGTTTCTTTCATTCGCGTAGAAAAAATGTTTACATACAACTTGAACATCAAATAAATAGTTCTGTAAATTTCATTAAATAATTTTCTTTTCTTCATGTAGTTTAGAATTAACATACTTATGTTTACTGTATTGCAGAAACTGGAGATTTGTATACGGTGCAAAGATATAAAACGAAAGATAGCGTTGAAGAGATATTTTTGATTTTAACGAACGAGTAAGTTTTTATTGTCCTATTATAATTAGATTGTCAATGTTAAAATAGAGTTGTCGTTTCAAAAATAATTATTTTAAAAGAGGCTCTGAATCAAACTAATAGTCAGAAATTTTCGATTATGTAAAATTGTATAAGAATTTATGTTGTTTCAGTGATATAACTGAGAGAGACCCTATAACAGGGAAAGTCAAATGTCGATGGGCAACGAATTCTGTTTTATCTTGTGTCATAGGTAGAGATGAATCTACGACCGTGGATATTCATTTTGATACCACGCGTAGAGACCGACAAAGTAGGAGATATGTAGCCGAATTAGAAGATGCTAAAGTAAATAGATTCGATTATTTCTTAATATTGAACATTAGTTAACAAGTTGTCCTAATTATTAAATTCGTTTTAGAATATTGTTTTAACTTTAACCGAAATCATAAGAGCAAAACCAATCTTGTTGAAAGTATTCAAGTGTATGAAATGTTCAACACACTTTTCACAAGATAGCGATGATTCTGCAGTTGTTGCAACATTCACAGGTAATATGCCGTGATTTTTAATTTGATTGATTTCTTAAAAATATGTTTTTAATTTACAAATATTGTTTCACAGACAATCGACAACCGAAATGTCCAACGTGTCAAAGCACATTAGTGATACAAACAGACGAGTTAGATATGTCACCTAATAATAGGAGCGTGAATTTGACTGATTTAACATCTGATGATTTACCTAATCAGAACCTCGGTCTGACAGAGGCTAATTTGAAACATTCAGCATCACATTCTAGTATAGGTGAGTTTCGTGATTGTCAAAAAATTTTGGAATTTTACAATAAAACCAATCTATCGTTGAAAATCTTTTTCTTGAGGAAATAATTTTTAATGTGCTTGCATCAATTTTTTCATAGTTACCAGAAACGAATTACATTCTTAACCAATTTTAAATTTTCAAATTCATAAAAAATTTTATTACTAACCGTGCCTGTATAGTGAAATGATATGTTAAAATGTACCTACAAGTAGATGAGAGAATTACTAACTTTAAGAAAGAATCTTTAGCACCCGAGTAATTTGAGAGAATATGAAAAACATTGATCGATTTTGTATGATGATTCTTTTATTATTTCTTTCTTTATTGTTGAAAATCTATGAAAATAGTTTGATATTTAATTGTATAAGTTGGGTGTAACATACTAATCCCCGACACAGGTGACACGAAAGGCGAAGCCATTGTTTCTTCTTCTTCTCCGATGTACTACGCAAAGTCCTATCCTCAAACTCAAAATTTCTGTAAGATCCTCATGATACTAAGTATCTCTTAAAATTTTTTGTTTATTTTTTATTTACAGTTTCTATATCCTTTAATTCTTAACTATAAGACATAAAACCTGAGACACTTTCGTTTCAACTTTACAAATAAAATTAACATTTGCACGGCTTTTATAATCATCAATGTCATTATTATAATTTTTTTTATAATTTTTGCATCCGTTTGAGCACTTTATTAATGTATCGCAAAAATGATTGAAAATGGCGATTATGATTCATTTGAAATGTAGGCAAGAATTTATTATTATTTTTTTATATGTGAAAGATAATCATGTTTTAGTATAGTGAGTTGCAAAAATTATTATAAAATTACTGACACTCAAATAACTCTTGTGTAAAATTAAGGGTCAGCAACGAGTCTAGATGACTCACGAGAATCGACGCCTGCTAGCACCAACGTCAAAAAATACGAAAGTGATATTGAAATCCTCAGCAACCCGAGTCAAAGTAGTATTGAAGTTTTGGACGATGGATTAAGGTTCGTGAAATTACTATCAATCAATATTAATTTGAATTGTTACCAAAAAGCTTAAGGTAGGACTTTTATGAAGGAATGTATAATATTATAAGCAAAATTTCAACAATTTCTTATGCAATTGACTTCATGATAGTCTTATCTTAATTATAACTAACGTTTGATTTTGATTTACCTTTCGATAAAAAATTAACTGAGTGAATTAATTTTTGAAATCAATATAACGTTGTATTATTTTTTACTCATTGTAATTAATATTAACAACAATGAGATCAATTTATATCTTAATTGTCATTCTTATAAACTAATATAGCGTATAATTTATACATTATAAATTCAGGTCGACACCTAAACGCAAACGTTCATCTGAAGAAAGACGCATCGCCCTAGCTCCTTCTTTATTAACAATTCCTGATTCAACTCCTGTTATGACAGGTCTAACAGAGAGTAGTTCGTCAGGTTAATGATCCATCTTATATAATTTTTATCATGTTTATTTCAATAATTACAACATGAATGTTTATAAAATTGTATGATTAAAATTTGCGTGAATGGAAATTGATGGTTCGAATTGATTTGCAGGATCATTAACTGACAGTGTCTGCACTGCTTATGAAAATAATAAAATATCAAAATTATCAGACATAAGTGAATCTACGGATGTTGGATACAACAGCGAAGATATTGAAAAAAGTACGACATCTATCGGAAGTTTGTCCACAAAGTTTGAAGGTCGTTTAAAAGTTGGAATTAAATATGAAAAATGGAAAAATAATTTTTTTTTGTAATTTTGTTATTTTCTGTTGTAGGATTGTTGCAGAGCTTTAAAACACCGACTGAAGTAAAAAAGGTGAACAAGAGTTCAGAGATGGTGAGAAGTATACAATATTCGTATGAAGATTTCAAAAGTGTTGATCACAGAATCAAGCTACACATTATTTTGAACATTTTCGAACATGAAAATGAAGTGCTCATTTTATTGTTAAGGGTAAATATGAATGAAACTGTTAGAATAATTTTGTTTTGCGAAGCTGGGCTAACAAAATTGTGATTGTAGGCAGAGATATTGCGACAGAACTCAAAAACACCTTTTCCTGGAATTTTGGTATTGTCCACAACTAAAATTTATGTTCTCAGAATAGACGGTAACGAATGGTTTGTATCAACTATGAGTCAAAATTCGTTTCGAGAGAGATTTGTGTTTAATAAAACACACATGCTTTATTATAGTGATGAGCCACAGACGTGGTTGTGCAAAGAAGTCAGTTGGACCATAGACAGATTACGCTCTTTTGCTCCCTTGCCATTCAAGCAGGGAGTCTTAGTTGAAGTAGAACTTCCAAGCAAACTGGGGGAGGAAACCGACAATACTTTCATCTTGTGTCTTCTGCAAGATTTTCAGAGGACGTCCAATTTATTATTTTATTTGAGTGGTATGAAAAAAAATTTAATAGATATATCAATAATATTTGCAATAATTTTTTGTTTTCAATTAATAAAGTTATATCATTCTATTTACAGATACGCCGATTCCTGCAAATTGCGAAGTTGAGTGTGCCGTGCCAAAACATTGCAACGAAGGGATAAAAAGTATCTTGCAATGTTCAAAATATTATAAAGAAACCGATAGTGTGCAAATTTTAGCTATACTTGAACTGGCAAAGTTGCAGTTCAAAAACAACAACACGAAATTACAAATCTCAGCGGTGCTCGTCACAACCTCGGCTATAATAATATTGGCGGATGAGATGCAGTGGTTGTTGCCGAACAGCAAAACGAAACCGAAAATCGTTACAGAGCAAGGAATGGAACATTTGGTTGACATCGTAAGTTAAAAGATTTCTTCAACTATAAAAATCAAAGGAGGGTTGTAAATTGTTCAATATACTTGTTGCAGAAAGTTCAGGATAAAATCGTTGATTTGAACTTTGCAAACAATGGTGAAAGTGATAGCGAAGAAATTTGGACTCTAGGATTCGTTTCAAGCGAGGCTGCCAACGCTGTTTTCGATTCCATCAAAACGCCCTGGGAACAATTGCTTTCCGATCTGAAAAAGATACAAAGTTGCAAATAAAAAAGTTATTCTTGTGATACGCAATATATGTACCTATAGGTTCAATTTCTAAAGCCGGCTTTTAGGCGACTTTATATATAATCTTGTAAATAAAATAGTATTTGTATGTGATTTAATTTTATGTGCATGTTCCGGAATATGAGATAACATTTGTAATATATTGTTTAATTAAAAATGAAATATATTTGTGCCGTTGAAACCAGAGATAATAAAATAATATTTTATCTTAAAAATCGTCGTATTAATGCGAATTAATATCTCAATAAATTATAATGTAAACAAAATTATTATTGTTATAAAGATATGCAGGGAAATTTCTTACGTTTAAGTCGTATTTTCTAATTATGTAGATTTTTTTAGGATAAATAAGTGTTTTGTTAAAAAAGATTTAGAACTTCAAAGAAAAATTTAACGTCATGTTAAAGTCGGTAGACGACTATCAACTTCAGGGGCGCGGTTTTGATACTGAATAAATGAATTTTTTTCTTATCATGACCGAAGAGATTTCCGTGTCACACTTTCCAATAATTTCGAACCAATTTTTTAAATTAGGAACTGATGGATGGTTTTTAGAAAAGGAAACTTATTTATATATATTAAAATATAAACTTATTTAAATAAAGTGTTGCAAATTGTTCATACAGAATATCACAGTTTATTTTTCATTTGGAATCTTATATAATATATAAACATTAAATTAAAAAACTTAATCCCACGGCTTTATGTATAATTAATATTTAATTAACAAAAAATGTATGAAAATGAAAAGAAGCAAAGGGGATACAAATTCAAATAATAAAATTGGTTGATCGGTGTGTACAAAGATGGTTAAAAATGTTTCAGACAAATGTGTTAATAACAATAATAAATCATTGATCTCGCGGGGGTCGAACAGCGCGTCGGCCAAAATTGATTTACATCAAGCGAGAGGGAGAGAGGAAACGAGAGTAACAGAGAGAGTACAGAATCGGCGCGAGAGAGAGAGAGAGGGGTTTCGTGTGCTCCCCCTTCTGGCTGTGCGGCCAACTCTCCAACCCCCCCAGGGGGGTCTACGTCCCCCTCCGCCTCATGTCCCCCCCGTAGTTAGGATACGCGAGTCCCCCACTGATATCAGTCGCAACGCGGGCAAGGGAGTCGATGCGTGGCGTGCCCCAACATTTTGTCCGCCGTCAAAATCATAAGCGCTCGCGTTTAACCACTATTTTTCTAACACCGTTTTTCAACCCCCGTTGGCTCGCACTTATATTTACTCGTAAGTCATTCCAATATCTTACACGTTAATTCATTGCATTTGCAATAACTTATTTATCACTGCTCATGTTTTGTTGTTGTCATTTATTTTAATTGTTCTAATTTTTTTTATTTTAAGACGGTCACAATTTTTGCTTCCTTTCTTGTTCTCAAAAACCCGAATTTCCTTTGCTTCAGTGACTCGTTCACCCGCTGACATTTTGACACTTGGGTACTAAGGTTTCTTTGTGATAAAACACTTAAAAGAACAAGTATTCTTATTTTTGACATTTAAGAAAATTTCGGCTAATGAGAGTATATAGCAAAGCTTTTATTTCCCGTTCATTTTCGACATCGCCGCGGTGATGGCCGTTCAGCTGCCAGTAAACGGGGCTATATTTATAGATCCGCTGCCACTCGTACTTTAAGACCTATAAATATCATTACGTAATACGGTATTGATTTTAACCACTCATTTTTTAATCTTCATTTTGCATTGCCCAAATCAATGCTCGTTTTATTGTGTCTTGCCTGCTCAATGAAACAATTTCTTAAGCCAATCTTGCCTTCCGCAATTGCATTCAAAGTACCAAAAAATTCAGTAAATAAATGAACAAACATTGAATTGACAGTCATGCATCGAACTATTTTAAGGTTTTTTTTTAAATTGCCAATAGGTTTAGAAATTTTTGAGGGATGTTGAACAAATTTAAAGCAAATGGAACTATTTTTATTTTCTTTTTGACATTTTGTTCTTTTTTTAAGCTGTTTTTCTCTTAATTAGTCATTGGTAAGAAAAATTTAAGTATACGAACATAAAAGAACGGACAATGTTGGTATAGAGCTGGGCAGTGGCAACCAGATTGTGGATCGTATTTGAAAGAGCTCTACGCGCATGACTCGCGAGTACAAAATGCCCAGCCTTTGCTCTCCTTTTCGTAGGCTTGCAATGACTCCACTTACAATCTATTTTTTCTTCCAAAAAAATTTAGTCAAACATGTTTTAGTTTAACAATGTCCAATTTCTTTTGCTGGTACGACTAAATAAACAATAATAAATGTGTTTTAGGACACCTGTTTTAAAATTGTTTTTAAAAATTGTGAATTCAAACAATAAAATGTTTAGCTAAAAAATTTTAAAAAATGCACTTATATTCGAGTGGTTTCAACAACATTCTGTGACTCAGATTCTTTTGCATTTAACAGCAAAGATTCGCAGAATGCATGAATATTACACACTATTGTTATCTTAATACGTTATTACAACAATGTTCTTTCATTTTTTATCAGCAAATATTTAAAATTTTAATGTTGATGTGGGGCATGCGCAAGGAAGCGTATTTTTAGGGTTCCAAATACTGAAATTGCAATCAATTGAGGGGTCAGTCCTAGTGTATAGATATCAGGGTTGGGCAATATTTAAATACTGGAATTTAAAATACGTATTTGAAATACAATTTGCAGTTTGTAATTTGTATCTTATAACAGCTTCAGAAAAGTGTTTTATAATTTGCATATTTTTTTAATTTGATTGAAAATATAATGCGATTGCTTATCAGATTCATGTTATATATTAAAAAACCATTTCCGGTATAAAAAAAACTGTTTTCAATATTTTTATATAAAATCATCTATCTGATAACTAATTGAGTTACAACTGATCTGCTGGATTAATTAGTACACTTCTGAATGTAAAATATTTTCATCTTTGCTTTTTAAACTGATGATTTTAAACAAACTGCTTGAATTATTATTATTTTTCTATATATTGTTTGCAATATTTTTTCCATTTTCAAGACACAAACCACAAAATAAAAAAACAAACAAATTCGTCTTGAAAAAATTATAACAATATAAATTAATTCAAATATCTGAATGAAAAACATAAACTAAAACAAATGTTTTCACGTTATTTAGAAAAGAATGAACTAGAAATGTAATTTGGCAAACGTTTTCCTAATTCATCGAATTATTTTCAACCTTTGCGTTATAACTGATCGTGTCCAAATTTAAAGTCATTGCAAAATGATTCACTTGGATTTAAATTGTACTGAAGTTACTTCAAACTATGAGCGCGAATTGACGAGCCAATGAGATTTGCAGAAATCGGGACAGATAAAAAGATAACTAAAAAAATGACTACCGCTTCGAGATATCATGAAAACGAAGTCAATTATTCCAACAAGAATAAAAAAAGTACGACATTACTTGAAGATTTATTAATCATAGATGTATGACTTATACTTTGACCATTTGTCAACACACTAAAAGCGTACTCGTTAGTTAAGGATTTTATGACAATATAAATAAACTTGTAACAAGTGCGCGAGGTTAGTTTTAAGAAATAACAAAAAATTTATTTCCACAGATAGTAAAACAAACAAGATTAACGTTCATTTATTTTTGCCAGCCTTACAAATCGCAGCCTGAAAATGGGGGACAAAACATTCAACCTGACTTGGAACAATCATCTGGCAAACCTGTCAGGTCTGTTTGAAGGACTTTACAAGAGCGGAGCTCTTACCGACACCACACTTGCTTGTCAGGGCGGTTCTTTGAGAGCGCACAGGCTCGTTTTGGCGGCTTGTAGTCCATTTTTTGAACGGGTCTTCAAAGAACATTACGGAGACCAACCTATCCTCATTTTAAAAAGTAAGCCATTCAAAAATAATGACAGATGATTAAAAGCGCGACTTTGTTATTATATTTTGATTATTTTTGCAGGTGTAACAGTAGAAGAGATGGAATGTTTGTTAGATTTTATGTACCGAGGATCGATAGATGTTTCGGAGGAGCATTTGGGGTCATTGATCAAAACTGCTACTGACCTGGAGATCCGAGGACTGTCGGGAGATTGTGGTAGTGATATAAGGAGTCCCTACACGAGAACACAAAAGAGCAGTGGCTCTGAAAGCAGGCGGCACAGCGGAGAATACCAAAAAGAGAACTCAATTTTTCAATCGAACCAGTCATCTCGGTTGAATTTGTTAAACGCCCAGATCAAGATGGAGGAGATTGAGGTTGAAGATGACCCGATGGTTATGGAGAGTCACGAGAGCAATTTCGAACAAACTCTCATGAGCACGGAAGAAAATGTAGAGTATTGTTCAACATTACGATCCATTAATTGCAGTTAATTAAAAATTAATCTTTGCATTGCACGTTTTTAGAAGAGCACACCTACTTTGTACAATCGCGAAACGAGATACAAAGGTCAGAAACGCGTTGCAGTCGGTCGTCCTGTACGATCAAGTCAGGACCAATCTAGAAACGAGTCTTCAATGGGTAGTGATCTTAAAGAACTCAATTTCAATGGTGCAATAACGGACCCTACAGTACCGGCAATTCAGATGAACGAAGAAGAACCCGATCAAGATGAAAATGTTGTAAGTATAAAAAAAGATTGCAATACTTTGTGTCATTTTAAACACAACAATTTTTTGAATTCATTCTGGCGTATGAAACATAAAAAGAGATGACCATTGCCGAGCCTTTGAGTTGTAATTAATTTTGTCGTTTGCTTAAAAATTTTGAAAATTCATCTTTGCAATTGCAAATTCATCATTAGAGTAAATGTTCAATTGTTATCTCACATGTAAACTTTTAGTTTAACCCTCAGACGAGAGCAAGGTGGTGTGCATACACACTTTGATTACCTTTTACAACGTATGTTGATATCAATAAGTTCTTTTTTTCTCCGTATGAAAGAATTATTTTCAAATTTCATAATTATTTGTTAATAATTGTACTTGTGTTCTCTTTTTCATTAACTCATCATGCAGCTACAGAGAGTTTTTACACACTCTGTGATAATTAAAAGAAACTAATTTTATCTCTGTCCACTGCTGGATGAGTACTTTATAAGACTGTATAAAATATCATCAGCTAGTAACAGAGCAAGATGATAAAAAATGACGATCGAACTTTCTTTTTAATTTCAAGTGAATTGACATGATTAAATATTAAATTAGAGACTCAGTAGGACCTGCGCGTTTTCATGATTTTAAAAGACAGGATTCTTCCTTGGAAAAAAAATGATTTTCGGCTACCTGTGTGCAATTTTCTTCCACCTTTGTATGAAACATTTTTTAATCCGTTTTCAGACAAAGAAGAGAAAAAAAAAAGAGAAATAGTGTCCGTATGTCGATTCGAATTAGTGATTCCGTGTGTGGATTCTAGTTCCATTGGGATAGATTGGAAACATCAAACAAACAACAAACAAATTATATAGTGATTGAGAAAACAAATGAATTTTAAATTGGCATTAAAATAAATCAAATACGAATCAAACATCATTCAATTTTTTTCATTCAAATATTTTTTTTATGAATAAGTGCAGTTTTTTGTAATTATTTCATTTTCAACTAGGGAATTATTAACCCTTCGATGGCAGATGTAGGTCCGTCAGCAAATATTCTATCTTCACATTCCATTTTTTAGGTGATATATTAATTTTCATCGAGTAGAATAGGCGCTTCTCTTATAGCATATTATACGTGCTATAAAGAAATGTTGAAATAATACTCCGTTTTTCTTGAAAATGTATAGATTCAAATTTTTTTCACACCATGAAATTCACGTTGGATTTAACATAAAGAATAAAAAATTTTTAATGAACTCATATTTTATTTAAATAAAAATCCATAGTAGTTACATAAAAAAACAATAGAAACTGTGTTAGTACTCAAAACATTAGTGCATTATAATTTTATTTTAATTAATTAAATTGTCGTCGTATTTTGAGTGTACATATTAACAAAGCTGACACAGGTCCTACTAAAAGTATTTTTAGCGTACCTCACTTGTTATAGTCAGAGGGTTAAAACACAGTAAAGATAGAAATAATTTTGATTAAAGAGAACAACAAATTGAAATCCAACGTGTAGTCCAATTTATTTGGCTGAAATTTAAGAGCCCAATATCTATACATTTTTCAGAAAAAGGCGCTACCAAAGCGAAGAAAATTGTGGAATGCAACTAACATGGAAAACGCCATTCTTGCGATTCGTGAAAAGAAAATGGGATTCAAGAAAGCAGCGGCTCAATATCACGTACCTAAATCAACTTTGTACAGATTCTGCACAAAAGATGCCAAGCATTATATAGATTTTGATTATGAGCTTTGTTAACTTTAACTAAAGTCATAAAGAAACAACCTACATAAATTCACAATCAATTCCAATAATAAGTTTAATTTATATAATTATATGATTGTAACTATACTTTACATCACAAGGTGATAAACCAAGTTAGATTAATAAATACCATTCTGATTTATTTTCGTAAAAAAATAAAAAATTAGTTTTGTACTTATTTATAAAATAATTTTTCATATGACTGAAAAAGAAAGTGTGAAAAAAAGCATTCCACCTTGTGAGTCGTCAAAGAAGACGCCGTCTAAGGGTTAGAAAAAGTAAAGTGTCGGAGATGTGAAATATAAAATTGAGGTGAAAAAAAAATAAAATGTGAAAAAACTCAATCACTATACAAAGAGGAACATAAAATCCGAATGATTCAGTGCAGAGAAGAGGGTGAGGTGGGATTCATGGATCAGCGCATCCACGTTTTGTGCAGTATGGATTCTAGTAAAAGGTGGCACAGATGCGTCAACTGCTACAGGATCAACAGAAGTAAAGGCATGTCTACGCACGAGGCGCAATGCAGAACAAAAAAAGTCTCCACTTATTGCACAGGCTGTAGAAATTCAAGAAACAGGCCTACGATTTTGTGCAGTCTCTGTTTTACCTCGTTACACGAAAACAATAACTGATTTTTTTCTACTTGAACAACGTTCCGTCTACACATACTTATATCTACTCTCTACCTGTTTGACATATTTGATTTTGTTTCTCTTTCAATAGCAATCTGTTATTGATGGTTTTATATGCGAATAGCAATCTGTTATTGATGGTTTTATATGCGATCGTTCAATGTCACTCAAATTTTTATTATTCTGTTTGATTCTAAAAACGTTACGAAGAAAATTCTGCACTTCAAAGAATCATGTAAAATTGATTAATCATTCATTCTTAATTGTTTCTTATTTCGTTAATAATTTTATTTGAGTGAAAAATTGTTTTTATTATTTTGTTCATGAAATGTTGTTGATTTGTTTACAATAGTATCTGTATGCGCAGTATTCAAAAAGTAATGCGTACTTAGTGTTTAATAATTCACTAATATATATATTATATCCGGTACAAATGTGAAGGCGAAGAATTTTTGTTAAACGAAGCTTGTATCAAATATACAAATTTTGTAAAAAAAACCAGGAAATGAAAAAAAAAAACAAAATTTCTTACGAAAAATGTTGATAATATAATAATTTAATATTAGAAACTGTGAATATTTAACTTTTGAAGTATTTGTTTTCGAGATCATTTGAAATAAATGTCATAAAAATAAATGCCTTTTCTATTTTTCAACCTTACCGAAAAAGACAATTTCATGCCGAGTTTTAATTGACTTGAAAAATCATTTCTACAACAAAGGTGGACGAAAAACAAAAATTGATTGTAACATTTGAACATTTAGTTGAAAATCAAGCACACGAAAGGTAAAAAAGAAAGTTCGTTTTAGAAATGTAAATTTAATTTGATGGACTATACTGAAATTAATTTGGTATTCGCAGGATTCGCCTCGAATCATGGAAGAACCGACTGAGGAAAAGTCAACGATCAAGAT
Source organism: Trissolcus japonicus (assembly GCA_030522925.1). Classification (NCBI taxonomy): domain Eukaryota; kingdom Metazoa; phylum Arthropoda; class Insecta; order Hymenoptera; family Scelionidae; genus Trissolcus; species Trissolcus japonicus. The sequence continues at coordinate 150,836 of JAPYZS010000172.1, read as the reverse complement.
CAGCTCGGTGCGAGGTGCAGCTTACAGTAGTGACGCGAGTAAACCAGCTGGTAAAAATCAGTACAAACCGTTTCCCTGTGACCTCTGCACTTTGTCATTCACACGAGCGTCTCATCTTGCACGACACAGAAGAGTTCATACTGGCGAGCGACCGTTTGCTTGTTCCATTTGTCCACGAATGTTTGCAAGACAGGATAAACTGAAACAACATTTGGATTCCCACTTACAATGGCCAAAGCAAAAGAGTAACGAATCTAAGTCCCAGTCCGTATCTGCACCGTCCGTACCAGGAAAAGCAAAGCGAGGAAGGCCAAGAAAAATTCAGGTACACAAAACCGTAGATACATAAAAACCAAAATTGTATAAAACAAAATAAATAAAATTTGTAAATTTAGGTGTCCTTGGAACAATCGGCTATGGAGGAAATAATGAAATTTGGCGAATTCAGTTCGATGTTGAACAAATCGCAATCATACAATGTTAAAATTGGACCTTCAGAAGGTGCAAATGAAAACAAGACATCTGATAATAACGAGCAAAGCAGAGATGAAAGCACAGCAGGTGTAGATAATAATGAAGAGGCAGTTTGAGCTCATTAACACGATATTACCTTAGTCAAATGGTGGGCCATTTTATATACAATAGGTCAAAATATTTTGGTGATCGCCAAATTGGCTAAAATATTTTGTATACCAAAAAAAGTTGTAAGCTTTTCGAATGAAAATTAGGACACACATTTTTACGTCATTATATGATATGATATTTTTGGATGTTCAATTACAATTTGTATTTATTTTTTGTTTTTTTTTCTATTGTTCTTACTAGAGACAAATTTTAGCTAATTTAGCGATAATCAGACAAACAACTATTTTGAGTTTTCTTTGAGTTCAATGATACTAACATTGTGCATAAGAAGTCGATTATTTTACCTCACTATGTGTAAAGTCGAGTGTAAAGTAGAAAACTTGTATTCTGTAATTTAACGTGGGAAGTCCGGGGAGGATTATTTTACAATTGTTTTGAACTTTTTAAAAATAGTAAAAATTCCATCCATACCTTTTCATTTAACCAATTTGGACATAGTCATTATTGTTATCTTATTTTGATTTTTTATATTAAATATTTTAATTATTACGATTAAAACTATAGATAAACAAATTATAGAAAATCATTTAGAATGTTTTAAAAAATCTCCGAACATATAATGTTGAAGATAAGATTGATTTTGTATGTATTGATATGTTGATTTTCAATTGCACATGAACAAAATTGTTACGAAGCTAAGTTTGAAAAACTAAGCTAAAAGTTAACTATTCGATAACAATCAATTTGTTGTCATACATTTGGAAACAGTTTATTTTAGTTTATAAATAAATTTGTTTTAATTATAAAACATTTGTTTCAAAATTGTATGCAAAGTTAAAAATTTATTTGTTAATTTTATTTTGCCGTATTTTATTTTCAATAACAATTTTTCTATTTTGTTAAATTGTCGATTACAAAACAAGTTGACAAAATAAAATTTTTGTTCGTTTTTTTCGAATATAATTTGTGGGCTCTGTTTGTGTAATTCAAATTGTGAATTTTAGCAAGTAGGGTAACAAGCTTGTCACAAAATATAAATAAATATATATATATAATAGTTCATCAATAAGTTAATTCTGTTATATTATTTGTGTTTTTCACAATTTGTTATTTATTAGCCAAAAATGAATTCTTTTTAAATCAATGTTAGAGTGTGGATGATCTTGTCATGCGAATGTAGCGTTTAATATTTATGATAAAAATTGGTTTATATCCCTAGTTTAAAGAAAATAAACATCTTACTAAGATGTCTAAGATGATCTTCGCGAAAAAACGTTTTACCAAAATACCAATGTTTTTTGAATCAGAGATCTGAGATAAAAAGTATTTTTAAGCAAATTTTCGAAACTTGTCATATAATTTCATCGAATATAATAATAATGCTATACAAATATTTGAATAATTATAAACGAACAATGATCATTTTTACTTATTTGATACATATAAATTGATGAGTGGGATAACTGTTATTAATAAGCAAATTGTAAATCAAAATATGCAAAATATCTTATTGATCGATATAAATTGAATATCAACTTGCACAAGAAAATGAACAATCCAAAATTTATATTATCATGAATCTAAAAATATACCCAACGAAATAATCTGTGTGTAAGTAGATAAAATTCATTATCCAGTTTTAAATGTACATATACATATATCATATATTTATGTACATGGAAGGATATATTCAACGTCGTTTCCGGACACACAATAAAGAAATTATATCACATTCGATTTGTTTCAACAAAATTCATGTTAATCGTTATTTTTACAAACGTTTTGGTACTCGCTTGTAATAAGTCACTTACAATAAAAATTCGTTAAAAGTAATGATTCGTAAGATATTAAAGTAAAAAATTATATGAAAAGTGATGCCACTGTCCCTGCAAAAAGATTCCGAATTTACATGAGTTTATTAAATAAGATTTAAACGTAGATTTCATTTGAGGAGTCGAGAATGGTTGTTTTATTGAAATATGTTTGTATAAAACTGTAAAAAATAACCAAGAGTACAGATCGTGTTTAACATGCGGAATTTCTTTCAAAAAACATAATTAAAAAAACCAATTTAACGTACATATATTTAATTACATAAAGTCATTCGACTTTGTCATCGCCGACGCTTTTGTTCAGTTGTATTATTATTCATCTCTAAGGGAAAAATCGTCGAACGTAATTAATTGCGAACTGTGCATCGTATTTAAATGTATATAAAAATCGTTTAATAGCGATTAGCGTGCTTTATAAATTATAAAATAAAATTGAATTGTAAAAAAAAGTCACACATTTTTTTCTTACATAGGTACATGAAACAAAAAAAAAACAAAATCACGGAGGTAAAACGTTTAAACATGAATGTCACAAAAATGTCAGTGGATAAAAATAATATTGAGAATATTATATTATCAATTCAAAAGGTTCTTTATTTAATTATATCCAATTGTCTAAAGGAAAACACCCAGTTCACAATATTGATTAAAAAATCTATATCATCTCAATACACCTCGCAATACATTATTGAGAATAAGTGAAATAAAAAATAGTTCTCTCTCATTACTCTGTGTCACCATTTCTTCGCTGCTCGGTAATAAATTTGCAACAAACAAAGTTAAGTCGGATCGATTTCACTCACTTTTTGATCGATTAGATTCTATTCCAAGAAAAATTTACTCATTTTCATAAAATTTTAATTTCATATTTTTAAATATTAATTTAAAAACTCACCTTCAACAACTAGATAAATTTTTAAGTTGATATTCTTGAATTTGAAAAAATTTGAAACAAAAAAAATTGTTTCATTTTTCATACGTATCTCCATATATAGGCTTCATCCGTAGCTCTAGCGCTAAAAACATGTAAACAAATGTGGCGGAAATCATGGTACTCCAAGTTATATTTTGGAGTACCGAAAAAATTTTATTTATTAAATGAATTTCGCAGAAGTAATTTTTGTACATTTTTAAAAATTTAGAAAATGTATAATGGTATTTTTAAAATCGAAGTAAAATTTATTTACGACTTTATTATTTATATAAACGCAAATTATTTTCATCGGTACTCCAGTAGTTCATTTTTGGAGATGGCGCTACGATCTCGTCACGTCACTTGCTCGCCTAACCTTTACTCAGGTTGGAATTAATCGTTTAAGATTGCTGTCAAAATAATCACGATGGGTTTGTTTGGCAAATCTCACGACAAAAATCCAAAAGACATGGTAAGTAAATTAAATTGATTCATACTATCATTCGAACAAAAATAAGGTTCCGTTAACTTTTATGCTCTAGGTTCATGAATGGACACAAAAATTACGAAAAGAAGGTTATCAATTGGATAGACAAATAAGAGGTGAGTCATTTTGAGGTGAGGCTACATTTTGTCTCTCTACAACTGTAAGTTTATTGATTTAGAATATTATTTATGTGTTGACAGTTCGAAATGTTTAGAGGTTATGTTATCAGTGTTGTCATTTGTTCAATTCCGATCGAATTTTTCTAGCGATTCAAAGAGAAGAAGAAAAGGTTAAACGGTCTTTGAAAGACGCTGCGCACAAGGGCGATAGAGACGTTTGCAAAATTTTGGCGAAGGAAATCATTCGAGCTAAAAAAGCATGCGGCAAATTACACACCTCGAAGGCCCACTTGAACTCGGTCTCATTGCAGATGAAAAATCAATTAGCTACAATTAAGGTCGCAGGATCTGTCTCAAAATCGACGGAAGTTATGCAAGCAATGCAATCACTAGTGAGAGTACCCGAGGTAGCTGCCACTATGCGAGAAATGTCTAAGGAAATGATGAAGGCTGGTATCATTGAGGAAATGCTTGATGAAACCATGGATTCTATTGAGGATTCTGAAGAAGTTGAAGAGGCAGCGGATGAGGAAGTTGACAAGGTGAGCAAACAGTTTTATCTGAATACAAATATGAAATTTATAGGTATAAAGTGTTCTAACAAATCATTTACCATTTTTTTTTCAGATCCTTTGGGAAGTGACTGCAGGACAGATGGGAAAAGCTCCGGCAGTAGTGACGGATATTCCGGGTGCTTCCAAAGAAGAAGAGGAAACTGAAGAGATAGATGACAAAGAACTCGAGGATATGAAAAACCGACTGCAAAGTCTGCGCAGTTAAAACTGTGAACTGTTTTTTTGTGATTGGCAAATTAAAAACTTACCGAGTTTTTTTCTCTTAAGTATTATGCAACTTATTTAAAAGAGCAAGTTGTACAACAGATCTACTGAGATCTTCGTGTTTCAAAGCAAACTACGAACACACAAATTATAAGCTTTTTTACACTGCATTGCTTTCTAATCTCAATGTTTAACGAAATTTGCATTATATATATAGATATATTTATACCGCGACTGTGATGTTTTAAGACCGGAATGAAAATTATGCTGTGCAATCCTCTTCATTTTGGGATGCGACAATTGTTCGGTTCTATGGAATTCATAAGTGTACAGTTATATTTGTAAATAATGTATTTATGCTTTTGTTATTTCAAAATACATTATACATATGAAATGTTTACATTTAAATTGAAAACTTTGAACAAAAACCATGTTACAACATTTTTTGACGGTTTTAATATGATGCTTCTGTCTTATTATTATGCTTATCATTTCATGTGTAAACACACCTTTTAATTGTCAAAAATCATAAGTTGCAAAATTGATGTTTGGTTTAGTGTGAAAAAATTGAAGAAATAATAGAATACAAGTAACAAAATTAACACAAATTTAAACATAATGTAATTGAAATAAATTTATATTTTTAAAAGTAACCGTTTATGTCTATACCCAGCATCTAAATAAAGCAAATACAAAAATTATTTTTAAACAAAAGTCTGCAAAGTTGTTTTTTAAATTACAACAAAAAAAATCTGCACTGAAAAATTATCAAGCATTTTTTGGATTTTTATGTACTTTATTTCATCCGAGTCTTAATTTTGTTCATATAAATTAACAACATTGCGCAAATATTTATTCTTAAAAATCATACAGTTTATAAATTTTGATGATTTTTGAAAATAATACTGCAAGATATTTTAAATTTAACAATATATATATTTAACTTTATAAATACAATAAATGTAAACATTTATTTATAAATTGAGGAAGCCATTGAACGATATTTTATTTACATAGATAGACATTGTTCTTTTTTATATAAAAAAAACAAATTGTACAACGCATCAGGTTCATAGTTCAATCCTCATCACCTCCAAAATCCCAATGATCGATTTGATTGTTATAACTTTTCAGTCTTTCAACAGGTCTTGTCAAAATATTGCCACCTATAATGTAAAGATACAATTTTATTTTAGATTAATAATTTAAATATGGTAAACACTTGTTTAACTTGATGATATTTACCATCCCAACTTTTGTATCGATCCTGGATCAAAGGAACCGGTTTCAAAATATCGACTAGAGAATCATCACTTTTGCGACACTGCTTGAAAAACGGATGACTTAATAACTGGCCAACACTCGGTCGATTATTAGGATCTCGCTGTGCACATAATTCGGCTATAGAATGAAATGCCTCTGAAAACTTTCGATTCGAAAATATTTCAATTCGCTTTCTTGATGAATTATGTTCTTCGCTAGTTTCATCGTTTTGCACTGAAAAATGAATTTTCATAGATTTGTTCAACTATGAGATAGTAATCTCGACAATGAAACCGTACTTTGTTTGATGTCAATCGAGTCTATAGGGAAGGTAGATTGATCAATTAAGTATGGCACTGAACCACGGACTTTTTCAGTCAACATCAATGTCTCTGCCATTTCATAAAATGGCTCAATTCCATTTGCTAGTTCACAAATAGTCATTCCCAAACTGTAAATGTCTGATTTTTCATTATACCCTCGGAGATCCTAGAAAAATGAATAAAATCAAAATTTGTGAATATAAAAAACAAATCACATGACTTGTACCTGCTCAAGCATTTCTGGGCTGAGCCATTTTAAATTCCTTGATGTTGACTTTGGAAAGCTGAAGATTGTTTTTTGCCATCTGCCATCTTTTATAACATTACAGGAATACCGTAAACCTGACAAACAAGATTGTCCAGAGGATGATATAAGAATGTGGCTTGCTCGGATAGCTCTAATTTAAATTACAAATTGATTAGTCAAATTATTAAAGTTGAATCTTGATGCGCATTTGATTTATTTGGATGTTAAAACCTGTGAATTAAGCCACGTTTGTGCATATAGTCTAGTCCATGGAGAACATCTTTTAATATTAGTGCAACAGCCAGTTCTGGTAGTCCATAGGAAAAATACTCGTTGATTAAATTACTACATGAGCCATAGCCCATTGATGGCAACACTACATATATATTTTGATCAGATACAAATGAACACAAAAACGGCAGTACGTTTGGGTGTTGCAACTGCCTAGTTAACCAAATCTCTTGTTCCAATAATTTATACTCATCACTTTCTTTCCCATCAATGTTATATTTTTTTAATATAACTGTAGTGTTTGTTGATAGTTGTAGGGCTAAGTGTACAGTACCATTTCCATTATAACAGTATCCTAGAAGAAAACAAAGAACTTTAGAACCTATAAACAGTTTCTTGTCATTTTTTTTCTTGTATAAACAAAAACAAAAACGTAAACATTTACAAAAAAAAAAAAATGATAAAAAACAAATCCATTATGTAAAGTAAAGATCTATTAAATATATTGTCATTTTATTTAAGTACATCAAAGACAGTTTAACTTTTAAACTGGATGAATTGATACCTAAAATAGTGTTGCTGTCATAGTTCCTTAAATCACAAACATCCATTTTAGCATATTGCTTTTGTATTTATGGAATAGTCTTGTATTTGCAGTCAAAATTGGTAAAGTTGAAAGCTAATCTTACACTTTGTCAGTAAGAAACTAAATTGAACTAAATAAACAATGTAAGTTCTATTGTAAGGTTATGGGCCGTTGGCTATAAACAAAAATCGCTGTGGTTAAGGACGTTGCGCATGCGCATCGACACTCGAAATCAATAATATCGAACTCGATGTAGTCTCGAATACTACCGACGAAAAGTGCCGGCAACAACATCGTTTACGTTTAAAATTTGAAAGATCAAAAAAACGTTTGATCTTGCTAGAAATCACAAATAAAACAATGTCTGAAGACATACAAATGGAAGAAGAGAAATCTCAGCATGAGATTTCTCTCCTTCAGGATGAAGACAAGAAACATGAAGCTATTGAAGAAATCGAGACGGAGAGAAGGAAAACGATGCGCCGATCATTGATCTTTCAACTTCAAGAAGGTAAGAGTTTTGAGGTTACTGTAAACAATTAATCCAATCTTTATATTTTTTTAATTACAAGTTTAACGATGTAAATAGTTTTAGCTGTCCACCATGAAGAATGTTCTGAATCGGAGGACGACGATTTTGAGGAGTATATGAAAATCTTGTCCAAGGAAAAGAAAGAATGGAAAGAAGAATACCTTAAGCGTAAGTCAGAACAATCGCGAGTTGTCAAACAGTTGAAGAATCAACAATTGGATCTATCAGAGATGGATGAAGTGCCTAACATTCTTGGTCAAAAGATCGATTATCAAGAACTGAAGAAGAAACAAAAGGAATTCAGAGATCGTTTAATTCAACTGAAAGAAGTAACCAAAAAGTCTTGCCATCTTCGCGAGCAATTGCTGAATTATGCAGAACAAGAAATGGAGCGATTGGAGAAACAGTGCATTCAAATATTGTGATAAAAACGTAAGAGATAATGATAATGTAGTGTATATAAATGAAAAAGAATTATATTATTTATAAATAAAATAATACATTTTTATTGGTAGGGCATTGGTATTAAAACTCAAAAGTATTTTGTGTTTTTCATTAACACTTTTATTCATAGCGATCATTAAAATATGCTTTTGAAGCACCAAAGTTTTCTATAAAAATATCTTGAATAAATTATACCTAACAGATCTTTCGACGATAAAAAAATTACAACTGTGGTATACAAGCTAGCAGAATATCCATGGATGAGATTCATTAAAAATTGTCGTTAATTGTTCAAACGGAAGACATCAATGAAAACGATCATCAAAACAAAACCTTTTCAAAATAGACGAAATTTCTGTGCGCGACTATAAATACATATTTACCAATACATTTGAACGATTGAGACTTGTGCGTAAAACTGTGCGTGAGATGTCAACAAGCAGTATTTTTTTTCAATGTCAATTGAATTTGAACTTTAAAATCCTGAGAGGCTAAAATCTAACGTTCATTTTATTCATCATCGTCTCCCAAGCCAAGGCCTCTAGATATATCGGCGGCGCTCATTTTACCACCTGAGGAATGCGGAGGATTTGGTTCTGCAGGTGGTGCACTTCTAGGTACTGGTGGAGCTGGGCCATAACGATGATCGTACGGCTGGGTTCGTTCTGGTTGATAGTCCGGTTGACTTTTAGGTTGCTGAAAAAGCAAATGTTCATTATTAAAAATGCATCTATTTAAGTCAGGTAACAAAAGTGAATGGATCTTGGTAAAACTAACTTCTTTAGGTTTCGTAAAACTGTCAAAAGCAGAACTAAGTAAGGAAGCACCAATGCCGCTTAATAAATTATCCGATCCGTGTTGCTGAGGAGGTGGACCGTATCCGCCAGATGGTGTGTAATCTCCAGATGACTGATGATTTTTTCCGCCTCCTCCCAGAACTCCTCCCAAGAGTCCAGACAGAGCACCAAAGCCCCCGCCTGATTGGGATCCTTGGGAATTGGAACCTCCACCTAGGATACTAGATAAAGCCCCTAGAGGGTTGCCACCAGGCTGAGATCCATGAGATCCAGGATCATCTCCCTTGCCAGCACCACCTAAAAATTAATCAGTTGTTATCCTCCATTCTTTTACTCTTAAACAATAATCATTTTAACTTTTTTAAACATTCTGAAACATATGATAAAGACCAAAAGCTCCTAGCAATGAGCCCAACATTCCACTTGTACTATTCGGATCAAAAGCAGGATAACTAGGATAATTGTCCCGACTGTTTTGCATAGAATTGGCAGCTAAACTGCTAGCCAGTGCTGCTCCCAGAGCACCCAAATCTAAACCACTCTGACTTTCACCATGGGACTTCTTTTCGTGGTCGTCTTCTTGATTCTGCTGAGATCTTTTCTATAAATTGAACCCAGTCTTAAGTAAAATATCAAATTAGCCAACCTACAGGTTTAAAATTCTTGTAATATTTACATGTAAGGCATTGGCGAGTGCTGCTGCACCACCTGCCGCCATAAGACCGCCCACAGCTAAACCTATCTTGTCCATAAGGTCACTTCCTTGTTCTTCCTCTTCGTACTTTTGAGCCATCCCAGGTTGAGGGCCAGGTCTGTACCCTCCAGAGGGCTCATCTGGTCTTATCGTAGGATAAATTCCACCTGGCTCTGTAAGTAAAATTGTTATTTTTTTTTTCTAGTTATTTAATATTCTTCTCATCAATAGTTTTTCATGCAAAATTATCATTTTGCATTTTTTAAAATTAAGATTCATCTTACGAGGTGGCCCAAAGCTAGCATCAGGAACGTCTAGGGGAGGGGCACTAGGCGGAGGTCCTATAGGAATAACTTCAAAGAAAATTGACGAAACTTCCACGTCACCGTCGACGACAAAATGGGTGACCATCTGGTAAGGTAAACGGTATCTAAAATCCACATAGTGCTGGCCATTTATCGCGATCTTGAAAGAAGTGAAATGACAGAGAATGATGATCTCAAAATCCTGTCCGGGCTGGATCACCATGGGGCCGAAATTTTCCTCAGGGCCCCATGTCATCGACTGGATGTGATTGCGAGTTATGAAACCTTCGGTGAATCTAGGACAGACGTGAATCGCAATGTCATCGCGAGGATTCAACCCAGGACCCAGTTGGTAATTCAAGGCGAAGCGCACTGCGTCTTCTGGTACTTTTCCTTGGACTTTCACCATTTTCCCTGGAGTGAGCCCGCCCTCCACTTCGCCAAGAAATGGGAGATCCTACAAATTTTAATTAAAAATTGATCAAAAATTTTAATTAAGAAAGAATGACAGGTTTTTAAATGTCATTTATTTAGCACGGTGTCCTATTGTAGCAAAACTGTCTACAATAGAAACTTGTTGGAATAGACATTTATGTAAGCATGTTTGTAGTCATCTAATTGCATTCCTTTTGAGTGATATGATCAACGAAATATGAATAAAAATAAAAACAATTAAAACAGTTTGTTACAAAATTTACATAAAGAAATATCAAGTGCTTTAATTTTGACTTTTGCATTGAGTTTTACAGCTGATGTTGAGATATAGCACACAGAATCGATTAATTTTCAAGACCAGATTTAATCGCAAGTTCCTGACTCGAATAAGAAGCGAGAAATTTAGGAATGATATTTATTAATAAAAAGCTCTTTTTCGTGCGTGAGACCACTCACCGGATTTAATATTGGTGGCGAAGGCATGTTTTTGTTTACAAAAATAGTGCTCCGATTTAGAAGATACCAATTTTCATGAGAAAAAATAACAGTTACTGCGACCAGCGCCTCTTCTATTTACAGAGCTGACGTTTCTTGTAGATAGCAAAAATGCTATACTGCGACGATTACTCGGAATCAAAGCGAAAGAGGCGATTTCACAGATTCCGCAATTTCTTCAAGTGTTTGTAATAAGTTTGTTTGTGTTGAATCCGAACCGCAGCGCCATCTGTACCATTGTCGTAATAATAGCGCAACAATGAAAAAAAACCTCAAAACTTTTTTGTTGACCAACCAATCAAAATGTTACAGTGAAAGGATGTAAAAATGAAAAAAATGTTCGTACATTATTATTATAAAATTAAAGTTGTCTTTTAAATTTTGACATTCGTCAACAACTTGCTCCAATCTGTTCCTAGGATCACGTGTAGCCAGATTGGAGTCAACTTCAGAGGCCCAATCGTTGTTATCGTCACTTGAGAAAAAAGAAATAGGTGATCAATTAGTGTATAAACAAGATCGAAATGACAAGCAACAGTCGAGAATTTTGTGTCGTCGTAAAATGATCGGCGCTGTTGTGCGTGACCTGTGTAATATACAGTGAAGTGTGAGACTGAACGCTATCGAACTGGGATATATAACCTTTAATAAATTGCATTGAGTGGATTTACTTTGTGTTTATCCTGCATGACATATGTGTGCTAAATGTCAAAAACACGAGGTGATTTCCCACGTTCTTTCAACCGTCAAATTTTATAATCTTCGTGTCTTTTTATTTTTGTTGACCCCCAGCGGATCAATTTTGATCCCATTCGTGGGGTAACCAAACACAAGTTAAAATGCAAGTTCGCGACATTGTAAAAGGCTTTTGTGTTTCAATATACGCGCTGGCTCATTGTTTGCACAAAAATTGATGCAAAAATTGAAACTTGTTGCAGGCAACCCAGACGGAAGGATGATTTCGCCACACTGGAGCCCTGAGATCGTTTTTGGCACGAGGGAATGTAATTCGTGGGATTGATTATATTATTTTTATGGTCGCATTTAGATTGTAAATAAATACAAGTGGCAAGATGGGTTCAATCGCTTTGGAAGAGTACGAGCTGATGAAGGACCCTAAATATAGAGTGTGAGTACAACAATGTGTACTCAAAGGAAAAAAATTTTGAGGAAGTTTACTATAAATGAATCATTTGAACGGATCAATTGCTATCAGCGATAGCTTATCATCGCACCATCACGAATTCTAATCGTCCATCCGTGTGTATTACCACAAACGTTTTTTTTTTCTTTTCCGAGCCAATACTATAAACATGTCTTCAACGAATGTCAATATATAAAACTTCATTTATACATCTGTCAATTTTGTAATTGTCCTGTCGTAATTGTGAATTCTTTTTTCGTTACTTTTTTTGTGAAAAATAAAATGATTCATAACATATCTGAAAACTTTCATTATGTAATATCATTTTTACAAGTCAAATCGTGGGATGCTAATTGAAAAAAAGCAAACTTAAAGATCTGTGTTGAAGTTGGAACTAAGCAAAAAAAATTGGTCTGAGGAATATTTGTTTAATGAAGAGAAAAACTATCAATCGACAATTAAAAATAGTGGATTAACATGTTTGATAGAATTTTTATTAAATTTTATTTTAAAACGTTTGACATTGTATATAATGATACTGAATAATGGATTAGAGAAAGTACATTTATGTCATATTAGACATATTATCTAATAACAAGTTATTTAAGTTCTGAATTTAATATCAACCTTTAAACTTGTCCAAGGACAGTTCAGCAGTGTACATTTTTCTGTAGACAAAAAACAGACTTTACGATGAGATCAATGGCTCCCACGATTAATGCCTCGTAAAAAAAAAATCTATCGCTAAATGTCTTGTTTCAAATGCTCTGTTTCTTTGACTCAATAATTGATTGACTCAATAATTCTTCGATATCATCAATGAGACAGTTAACTTATTAATTTATTTAACTTGTTATATCTTTACTTTATTTTATTGACGCAATTATTGAATGACTAATAAGAAACTGAATATTTGAAACGAAATGTTTTGCAATGAATTTTGAGTCGGGTCATTATTCGTAAGAACCATCAAGATAACATTGATTCTATATTCTATTAATGACTGAAATACTATCCCCCTTATTTTTAAAACTGTTAAAAATATGACTTTTGATATATTTAAAATAATCTTATCGTTCATACGATGTTTATAAAATTGAATAAAATTCTAGCAAAGAAACAAAGTCTCCAGACCGAAGATAATAATAATTAAAATGAATTTATGTTATTAACAATAAGTAATTCTGAGAATAATTTAATAGAATAATGAATAAAAAAGGAAGTTTTTTCTTATTGTTTTTTTTATCAATTTCAGCTACGTGACAGCGGTGGACAAAGCCTTGAAAAATTTCGAGTACACGAGCGAATGGGCCGACTTGATATCCGCCCTTGGCAAGCTGAACAAAGTTCTGCTGAATTATATGAAATTTCCTGTGATACCGAGGAGGATCAAAATATCCAAGAGGTTGGCACAATGCATGCACCCGGCGTTACCGTCTGGTGTTCACCTAAAAGCCCTCGAGACCTACGACATTATTTTCAAATGCATGGGCACCAACAGGCTCAGCCACGAACTGTTCATCTACAGTGCTGGTAAACTAAAAATCATAAAAAAGCATTATGGAATGAAATTCACCTGAATTTAAAAAAACAAAAAAATTGCACATTTAAAATCGAATCACTTTTGTTTTCCACGTAGGACTTTTCCCGCTATTAGGAAATGCTGCAATGAACGTAAGACCTTCATTGTTGACCGTTTACGAGACACATTTTGTACCCCTGGGTGAGAGACTGAGGCCTGGATTAAGTGGCTTTCTAAGTGGAGTACTACCAGGTTTGGAGGAGGGATCTGATCATTTCGACAGGTAATTGGTAAAACCAATGAAATCAAAAACATGAAATAAATTGAATTAATTTTGATTAAAAATTTGTAGGACCAATTCATTATTGGAAAAAGTCTGCGAAGGAGTTGGCGCTGAACATTTTTATGCATGTCTGTGGGACTGTTTGGCTTCTAATTCTGGGATTCGGTTGCCTGCGATATCATTTGTACTGTCTCACTTCAATAGAAAACTGCCGATGGAAAATCAATTGTACATAATGGGAACCAAAATTGAAATCATGGTGAATAATAAATCTGCAAAAAGAAAAAAAAGTGTTAGTGTATCAAGCGGTGCGGGATTAGATGATTTTGTTTGTAAATTTTAGGTATCTGCATTAACGGCGTGTGTTCAAGACAGTTCAGTATTGGTACAAAGGAGTGCACTGGACTTACTATTAATTGGGTTTCCTGTTCATTGCAGTCAATTATGTCACAATGACATGGTTGCATTACTGACCGCTGCCCTGGTAACCATACTGCGACGTGACATGAGTCTAAACAGGTATTGTATAATCCGCGTCATTTGTTCAGCTTCATTCTTTTCAACATCAATTATTCATGCTCCTCTTTTCTAGGCGTTTGTTCGCGTGGCTTCTGGGTACCGAGGTTAACACTTCTATTTTGAAAAAACAAACGGAAACCACGCAAAAGGGAGCCAACTTATCCGCCTATTTTGAGTTGTACTCAAAAAATTTATTAATCGAGTCCATCAAAGCAACACTCAAAATAGCATACGAAGAAAACCAACTGGACTTGAGACCCTATCGAATTATGATTTCATTGCTTGACAAACCAGACATTGGGCCAGTCATATTAGACGATATTTTATATGAAGTTTTTCGGTAATTTCTTGTAGTCTCACTCCCTTTTTTGTTTATTAACATAAAATAACCTCTTTCTAATTTGTTAACTATCTTTTTTCAGAACATTTTACAACGCCTGTATGCACGTAGAAAAGACATCAAAATCAAACGAAGTGATCAAATCAGTAAATTTGCTTTTTTCCACCTTGGAGCCACAATACGTTTGGTTGCACTGCGGACTTTTATACCAAAAAGCCTGCCAAGCCAGCGGAAAGATCAGGCCGGATCATAGCAAACGAGTGGTAAAGGTCGTGGGAAGCGGTGACCCTGACCTCTTCGAGGTATGTGCATTGACGGAATTCCTTCTGGACTCCGTGTCATTGGAGACGTCGATCGACACACCCTCGGAGCACTTACCGGTTCTCTTTCATGACATCATTGTCAAGTTAACCCAGAATATCAAAATCTTGTCTCTGCCCGAGGTGACGACAAGTCTCGCTCTATGTGCAAAAATTTTATCCAAGGTGCAACCCGCAATGGTCAGTCCGCCACAAAATTTGGAGAAACAACTTTCCTCTGAAACGAGCAATAGCAACGGAACGTTGAATGAAAACAATCTGACGACAATCCCGCTGGAGAAGAGCCAGTCCGACAGCAAACTGAATAAATCCGAAACGCGAAACTCGTCAAACGAGAAGGTCGCAAGTCCTAGGCGCAGGGCGAATTCCGGCGGCGCTCCAAAAAAGGGTGATAAGAAGTCAAAGAAGAAGGCAAGTAAGAGCGCCTCAAAGATAAACGATATTCTTGTAAATACCGAAAACAACATATCAGTTGTGGTGAATGACGAGGAGAAGCCGCTGTCACGAAACAAAAGCATGGACAATCTTAAGATCAATTATTTAGACGTGCCGGAAGAGAAAGCAGTTGTACCAAAGTCGAATGTTTCTACAGAATCGCTTGCTTCAAAAAACAGTCCCTCACCTATGCCCTCGCCTTCGAGGCAGGCTCACTGCTCCATGTTGGAAAAATGTCTCAGGTTTGTACGAATTGATTTATGAATTTGCTTACAAATTTGTACAATTTTTTAATCTACTTATTGTTCCTTCTTTTTTCAGATCTTACAAAAAGTTTTATGTCCAATTAGTCGAAGGAAGGATGCTGGAGAAGGAGAAACCAGTGAACCAATTATTTCAAGAGCTGACTATCACTGCTCCGCAAGACAACATAGCAGAACAAACGCGAAAACTTGAACTTCTTCTCAAGTCCAAGATCAACATGTATGATGACTCTGAGCTCGAATCAGACGAGTCGAGCGAAGAAAGCATCACAGACATGTCCAGGTTATTTTTGTCGACCATCCAAAACCTTGACGAGTGGCAGAAAGTTTTAAAAACAGCTTCAAGTTTGCTCGTTGATCTGTCTACCTTTCCGACAAACTTCTCCGGGGACCGGCATTCTGTCGACGACGATCCAACCGACCAGCTGCTACCCGAATGGCTGAAAGTACTTGTCGTGTGCTCGTGCTGGCTGACGAAGCAACCGTCCCTGCAACTGATCTCGATATCAACCCTTTTGGATCTGATCGCTCTATTCAAATCTAATAACGATATCAAACCGCACAATCCGCAGGGCGAAGGGGTCATGGCGATCGTAATGATTCCTCTGCTCAAGCGGTGGCATATAGGTTTCCTCCAGCACAGAACTAACGTGTTTCAGATCCTTTCACATTGTTTGTGGAGACACCTAGGTGAACTTCCACCACACAAATACCGAATCTGGTAAATGATAATGCATATCTTATTATAAAACAACTTATTTTATTTAATATTAAATCCAATTTGTGTGATTTCATTTTCAATTGAATGTTTTTTTTTAATTTTCAGGTGCGTCGAATTACTTTACGAACTCCATCATGCATTGAATGATCTCTGCGACGCTGTAGAGGACGTGATAGGAACCTCCTTGACCTGTAACATAATCGAGAAACGACTCGAGGCATTTAATAGGTTCATCACCCTGTGGCACTTAGGTCGGGACGTCGAATCAAACAGCAGAGCGCGAGGCAACCACAGAACATTTGACAAGTCACTTTTAAAAGTGCTAGACAACCTGCAGCTCACAGACAACTCGCCACTTAAATTGCAGGCCCAGTCCTGGTTGCTACACTCGCTTGTACGAGGCGATATCGCACGCATCCTCACACCAATCCTGCAGATCCTTCTTGATCCGTCGACCTGTCGCATGAGCGTCCTCCATGTGAACATCCAGCATAGCAATGTGATCCTAACAAAAAGTGACAACTCCGAGGACAAAGTCGAGCAACAAGACGACAACGAAGGTGGTGCGACCAACATCTACGCCATCAGCTCAGTTGACGGCAACGTTATTTATCATGTGAGCAACGCTGCCAGCGAACATAGGAAGTCGCGACTGAGCTTGAGAAAAAGGCGGAAAAAGCCACAATCAATCAACCCGGTGAAGGTCAAGAGGATCTTTGCGGTCACAACCCTGGCCTCTGGGGGAGACAAGCAGTTGAGATTCGTGACAGAGAAGAACCAGCTGCGCGAGCTCGAAGTGCCACCGAGCATTTCCGGCAACAAGAAGATCTCTGTTTTCATAAATCCACTTTCAAACAACGACAACTCAAACGACTCGTTCACCGAGGACGAAACCTCCTCGCTGGCGAACAAGAAGATATCCGCTGACCTGCTGAAGAACGTCAAGAGGTTCAGCAAAACTGACATCGAGTCGACTGCCAGCTTGGACGATAATTTATTCGAGGCTCTGAAAAGCAAAGTCAAGGAGGATAAGAAGATCAATGGCGAGGTGGATTCGTCGTTCGAGTCCATTGATAACAGCTTTGACTCGAGCAGCCCCGATATCACTGACAAGTTTCCTAAGTTTAAAAGGGAATTTATGTCGCCAAATTCAAGGTAATTTAAATTTGGAAATAAAAAATGAAAAAAGGCTTCGAGATAAATGAGATGATTTTTTATTAACATTATGATTTATTTTTGCTCAGTCGAGAAATACCGGGAACTCTAACGAAGGGAAGATACAGGAGTTCAAACGAGTTCACAAGTGGCTATGACATACAGGACATCAGCGGAAGTTTTGAAGCCAACACGGAAGTGCCAAGTTGGACGATGGGAGACGAGGATAATGAACTAGAAATGAGTACAACTGCTGAGGAATATTTCAGCAGTGTCAGCATAGTCGAGTCGATATTAAACGACGTCATTGATAAGGCCATGCAGTCGGGTGAACTTTCCGACTCGTCCAAGGTATTTATTCTTTTTCATTATTTCAGACCATTCTAAAAAAATCAAGATTATAAGAAACAAAATTTTCAGTCCGACGACTCTATCCGTTTGGATACAGAAATCAAACGCAATGGCGTGGGAGTTCACAACTTGCACTCGCACATGCTTCTATACTGTGGAGTTTATGATTCCACGAGAACGCTCTACGCTCTTTGCACGCTTCGCAACGAAATTCAAACCAACGCGAGAATATTTCTCTGTTCCGCCGCGACGACTGGCGTTTCTTCCAGCGTGAAAAGCAATGTCCTCCTTAATCTGTTGGGCAGACATCGAAAAAGCGTATTCGGGAGAAATTTCCACGGCGAGATTGGAAGCACGGAATTCATCTCGATGTATAGGAGCAGCATGTACCTGGAAGTTTTAATCAGCATCTGCCTTTATTTTGCGAGGAGCTATTACCCGAATCTGGGACAAATGAGACTGACTCAAGAGGAAATATCTGGCAATAGACAAGTAAAACAACATTTCCCCCTTTTTTAATTAAATTGTCTAATTGAAAGGTGTTTAACTGTTATTTTCGCTTTTGTACAGGTACAATTAGCTAGCGTTGAACTGCTTACCTTGATATTTTCCGAACTGATACCCATAGTTCGGGATTCCGGCAAAGGTTTCAGTTGTTACATTATGGATCTGTTGACTAAATGCAAAGTACAAAAAGTGGCTCTTCACTGCCTCGTATCGAGCGTCCTAAGTATGAAAAGTGCCCAAAAAGAGTACGACGAAGTTTTTACCTTCACCGAAGAAATTATGCTTTTCAATGACCCGATATTGGACACCGATATCAACAAATGTAAATACCGAGCGAGCGACCACACAGAAGCATTCCAGATACAACTGTTAAGGTAATCTAAATAATTTTTCAGTTATACAATTTTTTTATTAATTTGTGTGGTTTTCGTTTCTGTTCATTTAAATAATCTTTATTTTCTCAGGCTACTTTTGGCTCTAATAATGTTGGAGCACCAGTGTGGAATTCAAAAAGGAGAGGAAGTCAGCGCTTCTGCATCGTCAATTCCAACAAGTCCAAACAAAAGTTACAATTTATCTGGAAGTAATTTGAAGTACATTCCTGGTTTGCCAGTCCCTCAACAGCCAATGTTTATTGCTAGTATTTTAAGTGCATTAAAATTGGTGGGTTTAAACAAATATCTTGAATATTACATGTCTTGATATGGATGCTTTAATCAATTTCAAATTATGATTTTTGTTGAACTACAGAATCATATGCGACATCTACATCAGTATTGGACCAATCTGGTGACCTCAAGTTTGCCCTTCGTCGGCTCAGCTCTCACGCAAATCATGACAAGTGTGATCCACCAACTTTGCAACAATATCGAGCACTTATCCTCATACTACGTGAGCGACAGCACGAACGTGCAAATCCCGAAACTCGAGGACATAAGCATGGTGGAGTGCTGTTTGCCAGCCGATTACACTGTTACGCATCTGGAAGCGTTAACATTCTTGTTGCACTATTGTTTGCTCGACACATCTCAGCAAAATGGGTTCTCATTCAACCAACCTCTGAGTGGTGCTATCCAAACTGGAGTGCCCAGTACCAATCCAGGACAGATCTTTAACAATCTCATTCACGTTTTTATGCCAGGACCACTATCACCTGTAATTAAATTATTATTATTTCACCCTTAATATAAATGTGTAGAATCGAAATTAATCAATTGATTAGTACATTTATGTGCAGGACCTTGTGACGTCGAAGGACAAAACCGCCATGAGCGAACAGTTAGCGAACGCTCGTAGGACAGCTTTGAGCCACCTACCGCGAATTATTGCCTCGTTGTCTGCATTGTGGCAAGCTGTTCTAGCGACGAAGGACAAGTTAGTAATTGCAACAGTTTTTTCTATCATCGTAATATAGGGAAACTGGAATAGCCCTTCAATTTATTTTTCTTTTTTTTAGCGAACAAGCAAGCTGCGTCGTGGGAAATCCAAGAGTCGTAAAACATCAGCTCCTGGAACTTTTGTCTCCGATCTCATTTCATCATGGTGTTAATTTCCTTGCTGCTGTGGCAGTGGCTTGGCACGAAAGAAGACAACCAATGAATTCGAAAAAAGTATTTTTTTCTTGCTACTTGGTTGAATTTTGTTTATTTTAATATTTTTTATTTTTTCACATCTTTTATTCATTAAAATTGTTTATCAGGTTTTACCAGAAGCTTGTCCGAATCAGCAAGTAATGGTGCATTTAGTTGGTGCGATCAGAGTGATGCCAATAGACACCTTGGTGCAAACCGTGCACCAAGTGATAAAAACCCTTCCCCCGATACACGGCGTGAAATCTGACTTTTCGTTGGAGGTCTCGGTGCTGGAATTACTTTACGTGTACATGCAAAGCAACGCATCACAAACTCTAGTCGAATCTTGGACTTCGATGCTCGGATTACTCAAGGAAGGTTTATCATTGAGTGCTCCGGCGCAATTTTTACTTCTAGCCATTCTCAACGAGTACGTCCAAAAATGCCCGCCAATGCAAGAGAAAAAGGACATCAAAGATCTGCAAGACATATCAGCGAAGGTAACTTTCGTCAATACAATTTTTCTAAAACAAATCGTTCAAAATACAAATTTATTTGAACAAGAGAGATTTAAGATTGTTCTTCTTTTCCATAGTTGATCGAATCTTGTTCTCAAATCGCTGGAGCTTGTTTGGAACAAACAACCTGGCTGCGACGAAATTTGGCTGTGAGGGAAGACGTGTTTGAAAATACAGAAGGATCGACAGAAAACAAAGAAGCAAAAAATGGAAATGGTAATATATTTTTCATTGAAAAGATATTGAAGTAAGATTTGAACGGTTGAAACTAAACGAAAATTTTCATTCATAACAGCGTCACCTGGGACACCATCCAACACAGCTTACAGTGTGCAAGCTCAGGCAGTCTTGGCTGAAATTTTAGCCCCCCTCTTGGACGTCAGTTATGGTTCTCAAGAGAAGGAACGAGTGGCAACTTTGTTGATCAACTTGATGTACAACGTGACACCGTATCTAAAAAATCATACGTACGAAGCAGTAGTTATTGAAAAATATTAAACATAAAAATGATGACTTGAGTAATGACAAAAGTTCGTCTTTATTGCAGGACAAAAAATATAGCTTCGTTCACCGCTTGCTCGCAATTACTGAGTTCCCTCTCTGGATATCAATACACAAGGAAGGCTTGGCGCAAAGATGTCCTAGACTTGCTTTTGGATCCTGCCTTTTTCCAAATGATGCCTGCATGTTTGCCTTACTGGAGAACAATTATTGACAATTTAATGACTCATGATAATACTACCTTTAGAGATTTATTAAGTAAGTAAAACTTAGTTGTTTTTCTTATAAATTTTGACTGCAACTCATTTGAATCATTTTGCATCTTTTTATTTTCAGATAAAGTATCTATAGCCCAAAGTAGCAGTATAAGTTTATTTTCTTCCAAGGAACAAGAGTATGAACAAAGAGCGCAGTTACTCAAACGACTCGCCTTTGTTATTTTGTGCAGTGAAACAGACCAGTATCATAAATACATGCCTGAAATTCAAGGTATGTTTTTCAAATACATTTTTTTAAATATTTTGCCAAATACATTCACAACTTTTGATGTAATGTTTTCAATATGATATGTTTGCAGAGAGATTGGCTGACAGTCTCCGGTTGCCTCAGACAATACCTTCGATTCAAGCTCAAGTATTTCTATGTTTCCGAGTGTTGTTGCTCCGCATGTCTCCGCAACATGCAACGTCGTTGTGGCCGGTCATCGTCAGCGAACTGGTACAAGTTTTCTTGAACATCGAACAAGAATTATCTACGGATACAGAAGAATTTAGGTACGGTCATTAAAAAGTCACACATCGTCAGAGTATATGGCTAAATTGGTAGTGATTAAGATCTAAAAAATGTTCAATCTAATTCAATATTTAAATTTTGGTCAACTAACTTCTTTCCATAGATATAAATAATGATTGAATATTTTTCGATGCTAACATAGATGTAGGGTTTCACCCGTCAATCAAAATGTAACTTTTGTTTCTTCTGTCAATTTCATGCTATTTACGGTTCCATAATTAATTGAATTTGGTGTTGGGATATGCAGTCGTCAAAGCAGGTAATTTCATGTGTAATGTACTTTGTCTCGGCAAATCTGTAGCT
Source organism: Trissolcus japonicus (assembly GCA_030522925.1). Lineage (NCBI taxonomy): Eukaryota > Metazoa > Arthropoda > Insecta > Hymenoptera > Scelionidae > Trissolcus > Trissolcus japonicus. The sequence goes on along the minus strand of JAPYZS010000172.1, from coordinate 128,524 downwards.
TTGACATTCACGCTAAAATGTTTTGCTGCACATTTCTGTTACTAGATAGGCTTGCATGATTCATTGCATTTTTTATGCCACTTGCTTTTTCATTGATAATGAATTTCATTTTCAATTTTCCATTTCTGTTCTATACTATTTTATCTATTCTAATTCTATGTAAACTTTATGAAACTTAATTTTTACTAATAAGCAAACTTTTGTTGTTTTATCATAAACTAACAACTTGGAATTCTAATCCTATTCAAATCAGTGCAACTAAGAATTATTAAATCTTGATTAATCTTTAACTTGATTTTATTTTTAAGTTTACAATTACAAAAACAAATTTTAATTTTTTTTCGACAGTTCTCATATAAAGGTGATGTCATCATTGGACTCATCCTGGGCGTCCAATGGAAGCAACGGGTTGCAAGCTCATGGCCACCCACACTGGTTGCAACTACAACTTGCGGCTGCGAAACTTTTGGATCTGGCTCTCTTGTTACCAGCTCACAGATTACCACAATTTCAAATGTAAAAACACATTTCATTCCATCTTCTAAATCTTTTTCTTTTCTTATCATTTCGCTACTAACAAATATAATTAAATATTTTCTTCAGGTATAAATGGGCTTTTGTTGGAGATGCTGCAGCAAACGGCGGGGAGAACAATAATTTATCCAGTGACTTTGTTCCGCACGTTACCAGAATAGTCAAGTTGATGGAAAACAAGGTAATTAAAAGTAAAAAAAGAATATTATTTTCCAAATTGCACAAACTGTTTTATAAGTCACAACAGAAAGTAATTATTTTTGGTACATGGCGTAGTCTTCGATTAAGTCACAATGTTCTGGTAATATACAATCTTCTGAAATCGGATCGAACACAAAATCGTCTTTGCACTGGCATCCTTGCTCACAAGGATAGTAACAATCCACGATTTCCGGTTGAAAGCAGCTAAACTGACAGATGCACCAGCTCCAGACGGTGTTGTCGTTGCAATTTTGTTTCTCCATACGGCGTTTAGTATACAAATACATTCCTTTTGAAAGTTCAGTCTCATCAGGATAAAGGTCGGATGAATAGTCTAAGTTGTTAATTTCTTCAAAAGGGTATATTTTATTCGGATCATAGTCTGATCGATTTTCTAGATAATGAGAAATTCTAATCAGTGAAAAATAATTTTTTCATAATAAAATTATAATAAAAAAAGTAAATTATTGGATTTACCTCCACTGACCAAAATGATTAGATGCAAAATTATAAATGAAGTGTACATGATCGAGAGGAACAAAAGACTGGCTTGTCATCAGTCATTCATCACTATTGAGAAGTCACAATGAAAGTAATTGGATAATTGGTTGCTCACTGAGTGATGACGAATGAAACAAATATCAGTTTCTTTATTTTAAATCTAATTTTGTGTTATTTTTTCAGTACAAGGAGACAGCGATTCCATCCCATATTCCACCGGGAGAACTCATTTTGTTGTCAAACAATTTGAACTCCTTGCAAGATCTGCACGTATTCTTCACGATTCTCAGCTGTAAATCACGAGAAGCACACGTACCACTGAACACTGCGCAAGTTGAAACTGTCATCGAGCAGGATTTCTTGGAAAAGTTGCTGAACGTCCCAGCAAGATAATGCAGCGAAATTCAACAACTCGACTTGATTCATCTGTCGTTCACCCGAAAGACATGTCGAATAACTTTTTGTTTTCATTCGCATAACATTTTCATTTTATTGCGTGTATTTTTTATTTGAACGCTTTTGTTATTTTTATATTTTACGCAAATCATGTGAACTGAATTAATCCTTAAACATCTGTTATTGACGAATGTTATTTATTACGTGTACATAACTGATAGATCATTTTTTATGGTATAAATTAGTAACGGTCGTTTTAATTATGAGACGGTTGTGATAAGCTAAAAATGAGATCGCTGGTCGTGTCATTGTGTTCGATGATACTGTGTAACAACGTGATTGATATGTTTGTTTCGTTGTTTACTTTCGATACATTGGCAGCATTTGTAAATGAACTAATCAAAGCGTCATTTACGGATATTACGAATTGCAAATCTATAATAATGTTGATAATATTTTTATACATTAAAAAATGACTATGGACTTCCTTGCATGAAATATAAAAGAATTTGATGACGGTTCCAGATAATTGTTCAATTTACATGATCAAGATGAACATTGCTGCAATTGTACAGTGCTTTTATTGTTAAACAAAAAACAAAAGATGTGATGACAAAAAGGTTTTAGTGATATACATTATGATTTTCTTTCAAATTTTTCCTTTTTGTGATGTTTGTGTTTTAGTTAGAAGATAATTCATTAGTTTGTATATGACACCGCACAAAAATTTGTTTTTAAATTAAAATGTTTCAATGAGATTCAGTTGTTGATTATATAAATAAGTGATTACATGTTTTCTGAAAAATAAGAGAATACAAATTTTATCTTGTCAGTCCATCTTATTTCAATTAAAATCGCACCAAGTCGATTATTACAAAATACATCGTATTGTTTTTTATATACTTATGATTTCAGTGAAGCATTAATTACTGAACGACTTGAGCGGATAATGTTCCGAATAATTCTGAATGTGTTTTTCCATCGCTTTTATTTGACGTCTGTAAAATAAAAAACATCATTGTGAATAAACTTTTATTTTACGAGAAGTGCTTACAACTATTTTATATCTACGTTATAACATATCAAGATTATATATGTTATATACCAAGTCATGCAAAATAAAATTTACGTTGACAAACGAATCAAGATTTTTTTAATTTTAAAAAACTTACGTTATATGATCAGGGACTTCTTTATAAACGTCATTAAACATTTCTTTCCAGTTCGGTTTCAATTTTTTCTCAGCATCACTAAAAGCAGTTAGAATTTCTTTTTTCTTCAGTTGCTTTAAAATGACTTCTTCTTCCTCAGTCCAGAGGTTCAGTCGTTGCAGATAATTTTTCAACCTCAAAACTGGCAAATGCGCATTCCAAGAGCTGATCTCGTCTCTATGTCTGTAAGCTGTGCTGTCGTCAGATGTGCTATGATGTCCGTACCTAAATCAGTCTCCCATTTAGATTTTACTTTTCAACTTTCAAAAATATAAATTGAGGCGATTTTACCTGTAAGACATAGCTTCTATCAACACCGGTTTTTTGTTCTCTAGACAGTATTTGCGAGCTTCTTGCGTCGCATGATACATTGCTAGAATATCATTTCCATCGACTCGAGTTGTTGCTATTCCATACGCAGGACCTCTCGCTGCAATACCGTCACCTCTGTACTGTTCGAGCGAAGGGGTTGATATAGCATATCCATTGTTACGGCTAAAAATATAGATAATTTTTTTCTACATTTTATGATTTCATAAAATAAAGAATTGTAAAGTTCCTTATTAATAAAAATAAATCACAGGCGTACCAGATAAATATTATCGGGCAATCTAAAGTCGCTGCAAAATTGAAACCTGCATGTGCATCCCCTTCACTTGAAGCTCCCTCGCCGAAATAACAAATCACACAGGAATTTTCATCCCTTAATTTTTTTGCATAAGCAGCTCCCACAGCTGTTACAGAAAACATTTTATAAATAAAATTCACATGTGTGTAAAAATATGTATAGGCATTAATTTTAAAATTATTTTGGAATTACTCAACTTGAGGCATTTGGGTAGTAAGTGGGGAGGATATCGTGAAGAAATTAAGTTCTTTTGATCCATAGTGAACGGGCATCTGCCTCCCTTTGCCAAGATCGTCACAGTTGCCATAGCATTGGTTCATAAAATCTATCAGCTTGAAGCCTCTCCATAACAGTACCCCTGAAAGAATCAGAAAGTTAATTTTTAAAATTAAAGTCAAGTTTCGAAATTAAAGTAAAGTTTACAATTTCAACAGTTGAAATTGTAAAAATTTCTTTTCAATGAAAATTTAATTTAATTAAGATCAAAATTAATTTCATACCAGGTTCACGGTACTGAGCATAAACTGTATCTTTGGGATCTAACGCAGCCGCCGATCCGATTTGTATGGCCTCTTCACCTGAATTGGTCATGTAAAATGAAATGCGCCCTTGTCTTTGAGATTCATACAGAATTGAGTCCATGATTGCCAAAGTCACCATGTCAATGTACATTTTTTTCAAAATGTTTTCATCTAACTGTAAAATCAAAAAATCATTTAACAAGAACAAAAAAATTAGTATAGAAATAGAGGGTAGTTGGAGGTAATTATGACATGTCGGGTAATATGTGACACTGCCGAAATTGGATTCACGCATTTAATAAAAAATTTGTTAATCGCTTTTAATTATTTTCATCTTTTTTAAAAGAATTTTAATTTTTAGAAAATAGCAAATTTATTCGAGTGTCACAATTACCAAACTGCCTGTGATATATTTATAATGGAAAAATTAAATTATCAAACCTTGAGATCTTGGCACTTGTCATCTTCTGACATCATTGTGTAAATCGGAAACTGTTCGTAGGAATCTTTGTTTTTAAATTCAAGCTGAGTTGTAAATTTGCTCTCTATCCCCATAAATTTTGGCTTGTTTACGATAGTTGAAAGTTGTTTTTTCTAAAAAGATTTTTTCATCAGCAATATTGGAGAAAAATAATCTGTAAATTGATAAAAATATACTTGCCAGAATTTGTTGCACAAAGTGTGACTTTGTTATCACGTTTGACAAATACTTAGTAGCCATTTTGTTACAATTTACAATTTTCCTTCTTGATTGTATTCTTTTACCGGACTTTGAAGCTCGCAGAAACTCGAATGATCTAATGGTGACTTCTATTTGCATATGATAATTTGCCAGCAAGCTAAATCTTATCGTGTTCTATTTGACTTGAGTGGCTGGTCGAAAGATAAGATTCGACAATTGATTGAAAATCAATTTGTCGGTAATTGCAAACTTTTTTCTTAATTATTAAGACATCCGTTCTGATGAAAAAAAGTGTTCCGTTGTATGTGCGAGAATGATTCAATTTGCATACCGAAGGCGTGCTCACGTTATTTACTAAGGCCCCTGATCTTGAATTCTGACGTAAATGAAACTTTCATGCAGATAACAGAGACATCCGATAACAGTTCAGAATATAATTCGATTTCGTAATATCCTTCTGTGATTGCATTTAACGATATATAATTTTAGAGTATTGTCTTGTTTCATAATCTATTAGGTTTTTTTGTAATATAAAATAACAAAACCCGCATCTGGCTTTACAAATATATTTTATTTTTAAAATCTCAAAAATACAATATCTCGCTATACATTTTACGTTACAAACTTGCAACTTAGAGCTATAAAAATGAAGTCATAGAGAAGTACTCGCTCGTCTATAGTTACACGCGCAGTTGTGCAAAATCAGGAACGATCTAAGCGCCGCCTAGGAGCGTCAGGAAACGAGGGATGCTAATATTTTACATTATTTCGTAAGCAACCTGGTTCCACTATCTCACGCTCTCATACTCGGCATCGGCTTTAACTCGGCGTGCAGTTCAACGGGTGCTCGCGAACCTGCAGATCTTCGGAGTCCGCAGATCCTCTTTCGTTCACGCGAAACCCTTGAGGCGGAAACCGGAAGCCCATGTTCATCAGCATCAACTCGAATGGATCACTGTTCATGCGATACTGATTTGCTAACGCCGCGTCGTCCAAGTTCTGAATCTCTCTATCGTTCACTGCCCCATTCTAAAATGAAATGCATTTGATTTAATTACAAATTTGATTTGAGTTCTATCGTAGGACAAATTCAAGTGAAATTTAAAATCGAAATTACTTCTGGCAAAGGACTCCACAGTCGAATGACAGACTCAATTCCACTGGTTGCCAAAAGACACGTAGACGGATGCGGTTGTAGGCAGTTGACGATCCTATCATCACCTCGCAACACTCGCACAATATTTGTCGTGTCTCTCTCCCATATAAAAAATGATCCGTCGTCAGACCCAGCGACTATGTATTGTCCGTCACTAAACGCAATAAACAAATTCATATTTTCATTTGGTATTAGATAACTTCGCAGTATTCTCATCATTTGATATACGTACTTTCCGAAAAAGTTTGCTTCTTTTATATCAGTCGTTGTATTGCAATGGCCACAAAACCTCATTTTGTAATCTATCGTATTATTACGCCAGTGCGTTTCATATTCTGAGCTCGAGTAAGTCGCGTCCTTACCGGAATCTAAAAAGTACACTAAATTGAAACAAACAATGTTTCGGTCTTTCTTTTGCTATTCAATTCAATTCCTTTGCAATATTGAAAGGAATGTTATTTGAATATTGCAAAGAAATAAAAACGAATTTTTCATTAGATTTGTTTCGGTAGTTTGGAGTTTCAGTTGACACTCACTACTATTACAAGCTTTCTTGATATCCTTTTTCAACGCTTTAAATGAGGAATTTGTCGAGTAGTCCGGGAACTTTTCTTGGAAGTACTCGATTACTTTCAAAGCTTCAGGTGCGCGATTCAAGTCGTGTAAACATCTGGCTACTCGGAATAACGCTTTGACGTGATCCGGATCCAGAAGTAAAGCAACTTGACAGTCTCGTAACGCTGCATACATATCTCCCTTCCTGCAATAGTGACAATTATTAATATAGTAATTTATTTTCTACTCATTTTTTAATTTCTTGAATAAATCTCACCAATCTCTCTTCATGTATGCTGCTGCTCTGTTTGCATAAAGAATCGATGAGGTAGGACAAAGACAGATGGCTTTGTTGTACAAAATGATAGCTAAATTGTATTTTTTAAGATCGAAACAATCATTTGCCTGCAAAGAAATAAATAAGATACATTGAAGAAATGATTATTCGTTGTAAAATATCGAAAGAAACCTACGTGCTGTTTAAGCTCTTCAACTTTTTTTGGCAACACAACCACATTCATCGACGCATAATCTGTTTTCAAATCAAACTCGTGATCACCTATGCAGTACTTGTTGTTCCCAGAATCTGAAAATTCGAATATATTTCAAAGTTTCAACTTTTTCTCAACATGGATTAATTCAAATTTCAATTGTTTTTACCCGCGCAGTCTTGTCTTAAGGAAGATATCAGCATTCTACAATGATTCTGCTTGTTGATATCGAAAAGATAAATTTGTTCCCCGCCCATGTTCACCAGAAGCTCGTTACCATCCGCGCTAAACGTAAGATAAGTTGTCGTTAAGCTCCGTGTTTGATCACGTAGTTGCGAGTGTAGGTGACCTATTGAACAAAACCAACACTTTACTTTGAGTTTCAGAAATAAACAAACATGATCCGAAGACTAAACAAATTCCAACCAGCAATGAAATACTGTGCGCAGTCCAGGGGAATGTTGTTGTCAGGATCGCCTTCGGCCTCCGATGACCCCGAGTCGCCCCGGATCCAGCCGGCAAACATAAATGGCAACTGTAAAAATGTACAAGTTTCATTAACAAAAATGTGATGAGATTGATTCTCAGCACGGCCCTAGAAAGATTGAACAACAAAATGAACAAGATAGTCACCTTCAAATCTGCAAACTGAAATAGAAAGTCAGAAAAATCAAATTTAATGTCTGTAAGCTTTTGATTTTTTAAAACAAATCGTAATTGAACAAATAATTAATATTGAATGATAATGAAAATTAAAATAACCTTGGACAATTTGATCATCCTGCGATCATACATGCGGATATAGGCGTCGTTAGCGCCTACAGCCACGAGCTCTGGTCGGCGTGGGTTGATCGCCAAGCACTTGGCTTCAACGTAACGACCTATATGATTCGTCAGGTTGATCAGCACATTGGGATTATCATTATCCCGACAAACGTGCGGCATCCGCAGATCAAACTGCAATACGAGGCCATCCTCAGCCGCGCTCCAGAACGTGTCAGGCGTATTAGGCGCTGTCGCTATTCTTTTCACGCGGTTGTAGTGGCAATCGCAAACTAACTTTGTGTCTGATAACGTGATGTCATGCACGCGGATCTTACTGTCGGCTGCTCCCGTCACCAGAGTGTCTTCGGATTTTGGTAAAAACTATTTAGCAAAAAATAAATCTCAGATTAGTATTATCATTATTCGTCTCAACTCGATTTTACAGTTTCCTCATTGCATAAATGTGAGAGATTCAATATTTAAGCACAATACAAACTTTGACGGTAAAAATATTTCCAGTATGTCCTGTGGGAAGTACAAGCTTCTTTTCATATTTAAAAGGGTTCCACAAGATGATACTCCAGTCATCCGATGCAGATGCAAGAATTCTAAACGAAGATTTTTTCAAATTAAAATTGTTTCGTAATAAAATTTTAGAAAAAAAAGGTGATTTACTTACTCTCCGTTTTCATTCCATTCCAGACAGTTTACACAGCCAGTGTGACCTTGCAACTCAGTTTCAAGACCAAGTCTGGAAATGAAACTTTCTGTAACCTGCAGTTTTTTCGAAACAGAGTGAGCTGCTGATTCCTAAGTCATACCAAAAAAATCAGATCAATAAATTTTTGTGAATGTTACAATTAAAAATAATTTTGGTTTATCAAATGAAACTTACTTGTAACTCTCTTCTTCTCAAAAGGTCCAACATCCTTGGATCCTGTTCCTTTTTGTTTGGAAAAATGTCCATGATTTATCACATGAATTTGACCTCACAAGAGTACACGTCCGCGACTTGAAACGTCGAACTTCGCTGAACTATACCTGAGAACGAACAGCTGTGCTGTGTTTATAGATCAGCATTATAAATGCACCTGCGTTGGACAAACAATAAAATAATAATTTCCGTTGAACGTCTTAAAATTTGTAAACTAAAAAAAAAAGAGGACAAAAAATGTCAACCAAAATATTTATGACAGTTAGAAAAACAAGCTTTCAAAACAAAACAAAACGCACGGCCACTGGTGTTACCGTTTTAATGTTCTGTAGATTTTAATTTTTATCATAAGATGAATTGGAATTAAAAATTCGCAAGAAAATAGGTTGATTGACAAAAATACTCACCGTGACATAAATATTAATAATTGACAACTCGCAATTTCATCATAGACTGCTGGCTTGATCAGGTTTCGCATCACTCATCGTGGGCATTTGGTATGGGATCGTTTGATACAGCACACGTCGATTTGCGACACATTTCGCAGTACCCAGGTATCCTTGTCAAGTACGATTTCTCCGTTGAACTCGCGTAACGAAAACACTCCTTCGCACACACACACTTTTGGTTATCAGTTGCAACACGAAGTTGTCTGCGTAAATACAAAAACTCGAGTGACGTTGGTTGAGAATGAAAAACGTTGCGCGGGAAACTCGAAAGAATTGAAATTGTTTACATTTTTATTTTACATTGTTTAGTTAGCCTGATAAGAAAAACGGGAAAGGTTTGTTAAAAAACCGACTTTTATATTGATTAGTAACGTAAAAATGTATGGATGCGACGATAAAAATTTGAACAATTTTCATACAGTTTTTAGGTTATCAAGTTGGTGGCAGTGATTCTTTTCAAGTTGCAGCCGGTTGGAACTTGCATTTTTGTTTTGCCTTCGGATAATAGTGATGTAACATTTTAGTTTATTTTCATGGACGTCACTGCTTCTCGATGAACGAAGTTTTAATGTGCCTTATTGGAATTTTCTCCACAACATTCTGATCTACTTGCTGATGCGTGGCTAACTTCAGATACTCTTGTCCAGTCCTGCAGCTTGCAGTCCATTGCAGACTAAGTTCTCGCATGGCCATCAAAATCAACAACAAACATTGTTTTGATAAGATAAGACAAGAGCGAATGGAAGTCAGCTTCTTTTCACGTCATTATGAAACTTGTGTGTAACGTCAAAGTGTCTCATCGGTTAGTCGCAGATTCATCAAAAAACCGATCTGTTAAAACAAGTCTCGCAATCAGCAGAAACTCTGTTAAAGATAACGATTTTTATATTTTACTACAAACTTTGCAAAATAAAACCGGCACCAAATACAAGGTCAGTTATATATTTTACATTCATTGTTAAGTAAGCTTAAAGTTCAATGTTATTTTTCTAAACAATTTACATTCATTATCAATTCCAATATTTCAAACTAATTGTTTTTTATTGACATAACCTACAATTTTGATTATTTCATCATTAAATTGTTAAAAAATATTTCCTTTTACTTCTATTTCAATTATTTTGTATTTTGAATGTTTTAAATGAAGAACAAATAGGTGACATTGTTTAAAGTCATTGAACTCACAAGTGGCAGCAAATCGCTGCAAAATTATCCACTCATTTTTATCATCTTTCTATTTATTCATTCTTTATCTCATTCCCACCCTCTTTGAATAATATCTCGTTCATCTCAAAATGATTTTTTTTCAGGTCAACGACAATATTTCACAAGTTTACAACAAGTACGTTGACGACGGTAAAACGACGATTAGCTTCGTGGAACCTCCACATAATCTTGTCATTCAGTGCGATGACATAATTCAACTGAAAAGTTTCTTACGAGTGCTAAAACTCGGGCTCGAAAAGAAAACCAATCTTGCCGTACTGCCGCTGTCAAATGGAGGCCCTAAAGACATCACAAATATTCTGAGCAAAAGTCAAAATAAAATTACAATCAAGGAACCGTCCAAATATCCAACTTTAAAAGGTTTTCCTAAGACCTGCAGAGAACTATACTTGGCTGGTCTTCAGCGAAGAACTTTTGACCGGCAGATTTTGCAGTTACAGAGTTTGCGAGTGCTGGATTTGTCACAAAACAATTTGACGAGTCTGCCCAAGGAACTGGGCGATTTAAAATATTTGGCAAGGCTTAATTTGGCAGGTAACCAGTTGGGAAAGGCTCCTCTGTCAAAATGGGCCTGGCTAGGTAGTCCAAATTTGGCTAAAAGTTTGTGCAGCCTGGACATCAGCAATAACCAAGTACGTATTGAAAAATAATTAAAAAAATGTTTTATTCGGTGTTTCAATTTTATAAGTGAAGAATTTAACTGTTACTTTGATTGGATACAGAATTATCAAAACAAACGAATTATCTACCAAAAGTTTGATTTTTTTTTAAACAGCTCCAAAGTTCAAAGGTCGAAGAATTTTCGACTGATATTGGAACCAGCTGTGAGTTGTAAGCTCATTCATTTTTTATTTTTCTTCAGATTACTGTTCTACCTCATCAAATTGGCAATCTTGGCAATTTGAGAGAATTGAAAGCGACTGAAAATTTGTTACGAGTGCTGCCGCAAAGTGTGGGTCGTCTGACGCGATTGAAAAATCTAGACATCGCGGAAAACCAGATACAGTTTCTCCCAGGAAGTATGAGACATTTGAGGCTGGAATCACTAGATATTGCGAAAAACGAGTTTACATTAATGGAGAATCAAAACAATCAACACGAATTTAATGTTCCAAGTCTTGTTGAGATTGCAGCAAGGGCTGTTATACAGTCAAGGTATACACCTCATCTCCGTCATTTTTAAAATAATATAAAATAATGTGTAAACTATTGTACAATTAATTTCAATTTTATTATTTTTTAGAAAACATTACAATGCAAGCATCATACCATTGACTTTGGTAACATATTTAGACCACGCAAGATATTGCGTTTGCGGAGGTCCGTGTTTCGAATGCTCTGTCCACCTGCTAGTCATCTTGGACATGAGCATGATAGCTCAAAGCGTACGTTCATCCGCGAACAGTACAGCAGCCTTCGACTGTTATTTTTGTTCGCCAACTTGTCTGAGAAGATATGCGCCCAGAGCAGCTCTTAAGTAAAAGCCTACAAGCTCTGGTGCTTGACAGATATTTTTTGTTTCAAAGAAAGTAATTCATCGTTGACGATAGGAGTTAATTTTTCAAATGTGATTTTATAAATAAGTACAAAATAAGCTCTAAGCACAATTTGATAATAAATATTTTACGATTGGTATATGGATTGATTTTTTTATTTCTGTGCAATTGTTGATTAAAACAAGCGTAAAATTTGACTTGAAAACTAAAAACAAGATTTAAGATCAGTTTTCGAATGCGGCAGCGATAATAATTGATATAATTTTTATGATTTCCAAAATATTTAAAACAAATGTGTTCAAAATTTAGATTTGTTTTTAAGAATTGTCACTGCCTTGCATTTGTCTATATATTCATTCACTTGAATTTACTTATTTTTATTAAAAGCTTGAAAATAAACGTAGGTAGTTCAATTTTTCAAGAAAAATTCGTGTCGTCATTGAGTTTTTTTATATTGACGCATGTAAAAATGAACCTTAATATAAAAATAATTCCACCGGCAAGATAGGAAACTTTATTACCGATCATTACAATGCCCTCTATCGATTGTTGAACACACCCATTACTGACATCTGATTATACGGAAAAATACGTCAATTCTGTAACATAAATTCGACCGTGATTACGAGTTGTAAACTTTCGTCGGATTTTTTTAAATTGTATAATTAGATTTAAAGTTATAAGCTGTCGCTCAAAATGTCATATCAACTGTACAGAAACACTACCATCGGGAGTACTTTGCAGGAAAGTCTAGACGAATTGATACAGGTTAGAACATTTTTCATTAGATTTCATTAAACGCATTCGATGTTTTTCTGATAGGTTAAGAAACTTGCGTCTAAATATTAATTTTAGCTGCATTCATCATTTTTTTTCATCAATACATTACTTTCTGGGTTTTTGAACAAAATTTTTATTTTTTATTACATGCTTGTACTTTGCCTTTTTTTGTTTGAAATTTACTTATCTTTACATTGTTTACATTTCAGTACGGTCAAATAACTCCTCAACTGGCGATGAAAGTTCTTCTCCAATTTGACAAAGCTATAAATACAGCACTTGCAAATAGGGTTAAGTCGAGACTCACATTCAAGGTAAGAAAACAAAAAAGAAACATAACGAATTAATTGAAAATGATTTTTAATTTTTCACTGAATTGATCAATTATTTATTTTTCTTTAGGCTGGTAAATTAAACACTTACCGATTTTGTGACAACGTTTGGACATTCATGCTCAAGGATGTCGAGTTCAGAGAAGTGCAAGAAGTAGCGATTGTAGATAAAGTTAAAATTGTCGCTTGTGATGGAAAGAGTAAGTATTTTTAACTCAAAACATATTCAATATTTTGAATGTTGCAAGGAAACAAGACGTATAACTGTGAGATATTGAACATTTGTGTTTTTATTTTCAGCTGTGGATGCAGATGGTGCACCAAGACGATAACACATATCTGACTCGACTTGCGAGAGACTTTTTCAATCCTTTGTCCATACCTAAGCAAAATTTAATGAGGAGCTCACCGAGATCAAGCTCGTTCCAGATTATCCAAAATTAACAATTTAAAAAAAATCAATTGGCAATATATTACGGTGTGTTTTTTCATTTCATTCACAAAGACTGTTTGCGGCCGGCAAGTCTAGTTGAATTGTCGACTAAAATATACACAATGAGGACGAAAAACAAAAACAAATTTAGAACTTAAGATGCGTTTTTGATGAATTAATATAATATGACAAAAATGGATATATGTGTGATGTTTCAAGTTTCTGCAAAACACATATATACATTTTTTGTGAAATAAAAAAAAGTATTTATAATTAAGGGTGATACTAATTGTGTACGATTGTATGAAAGAAGCCTGAACAAATATAAAAACGTTCGAGTATTTTTTGGGGGCGGCAGAAACGCTTGGATTAATTTGAGTGTTTGATGTCAACGCAAAGAGTAAAGACAACATTTGTGTTGCGATGCGATTTTTGTACACCACATGCTGAACAAACCAAAAATCGATCCTACCTGAACAATGGAACATAGGATACCTTTATGATTAAAAATATTTGTGGAAATATAGCAGATTTTATTGATAAAACGTTGCTCCCGATTCATTCATCATCCGAAAACTCAATCACTTTTGTTTAAATTGCGTGCGGCGTGCCGAATTGAGATGTTGGGATGCAAGATTGCTCTCACTTTCACCTTTGTAGTGATTCAAAAAGATACCATAGTCGGTGTTCCCCTGCCGTTTGTCTAAATAGAAAGAGGCTTTCCCTTTCGTCGCATCAAATGATCGCACTCATAGCTTTCGCTAATCATTGTGCGATCAAGGTTGATTACGGGTGACAAGTCTACCGAAACTTTTCTACCGGGCCATTTTCTTCTCTTCAACAATAATGCATCTCAATAAGTGATGAATAACCAGTGTTAAAAAACATGTAGTGCATATTTACTTTCATACATCTTTAAACTCTGAAAGGTAAGCAAACATTTTCTAATTATAATTTTATAATCATTGTTTATTAATTACGCAATTAATCTTACATTACAAAAATTAAATTATTTTATACCACAAAAGTACACATGACTTGGATTAATCAGGTTATTATTTTTGGATTTGAACAGATTTCTAAAACATTTCTAAAACTCTAAGAGACGGATTAAAATAGACTGGCGAAACGGGATATTTGCTTTTCAGGGCTAAAATTGAAAGAGCGAAAAGGAATGAAATTTGGAGTGTGTTGCAGCATCGGGTCTGCGGGTTTAAACAGCGTGGCTTAGATATCTGAAAGGAAGTATGGAAGGAGAGACAGTTACCTTTCTCCGGAGATGTTGTAGCGCGAATCATCGAGCATGTCGAGACCACCACCTTCACAGGCCTTCGATCTCTCGTTGCAACTGAGTCAATCAGTTAGATGAAAAGGCTGCGAGAGCAGAGAGGCCGCGTCGAAAAAGAAAACAAGATTTTCAAAAAGTGTCGCAACTTGTTTTTTGTTGTTTGGGTAATGAAAGTGGCCACGCCGCAACTCGCGAGGGATCGTTGAATTTCTGCCACACGAAATGCCGGCCCACGGAGATTTTATTAACGCATGTTCGGATCCGCCACATCGCCGTCGTACACCTGAAGGTATAAAAAACCATAAATTTTGAACTAGAGCCTTGTGAAATGTCTAAATTATGTTTGAAAAAGTGTTCTGTGTGTGCGTATTAGAAAGTTTATATTTTGCAAATCATCCAACCGGATACACTTTAATCAAATTAAAACTTTTTTTTAAAACACTTTTTGTGTTTTACATCTGAAATTAAGAATAAAATACAAAATTAACACAATGTTTATTAGATCAATGCATTGAAAATGATATAAAATCGGTTTTTTATTAGTGATTGAAAAGTTGTTGTATATACCCACACTCTTAAAAATAATGATTTACCTCATTGCCATAAAAATATGCTTAGTTTTGTGCGTTCGGTTAATTTATTTTTAGTAAAATTTTATTAACACAAAAATAAGCTGCACGAACCAAGCAGATTTTTATTGAAAAAGGAAAAATAATAAGATCATACAGAAATGACAACGGACAAAAAACATTGACATACATGCTTATTATATAGTTTTTGATCAGTTTGCAATAAAAATGTCGTTTGTTTTCTACATTTGGTTATTTTCGTTACTTACAATTATTTTTGCAAAAAATTAGTTTAGTTTTAAACGTTTAGTTATTACGTTATATTTTTCAGATTTCAATAAAAATCTGATACATTCAGTACTCTTTTTATTTATTTTCGTATTGATATTAAATTTTAATTTTTTTCCATATTTGTTGTCGGTTTAATTTTTTAAAGACAGTGCTTAATTATTTTTCAAGGGTTTGATATATTCACCTCGTGTAGATATACTTTCTACTTGAGGCAAGTAGAAACACGGCAAATCGAAGATCGTTATGACGCAATCAATTTTCGGATTGATGTAAAATTAAAACGATTTTCAGATTCTCGTAAGTAGATTCTACTCGACTTAAATCATTATCTTTTAGAGGTCAATTTTGTAGATTTTCTTTGCAATGTTTGTTATTTTCTTCTCTTTTAATCAACATTTTGATTAAAAAATCCAAAATTAGATCAGAAAAACCAGAATTAGATCACATTTGGTCGTTCGTGAATTTATTTATCTGAATTCATTCGAACTCTGGAATGTCGTTTTCAACATTCTTTCAACCTTCCGGTTGAAAGGAACTATGAAATTATCTCTACGTCATCGCACAGAATTAGCGAAATCAAATGCTAATGTCCAAAGTAAATATTTTTTTCAGTTTGAAAGAAGTAGAAATTGATTTTGCATGATGTATTTTTGAATTGAAGCAAGTAGAAAATTGATTTCCGCGAAAATGATAAAAGTTCACGGAGATATGACGTTTTAATTGTAGCAAACTGTACTTCTTTGTGAGCAAATAATATATTTCTAACTGACTCAATTCGATTAGCGCCAAATAGAAACTGTACTTTCAAGTCATACATTTTTTAGAATGCATGTGACAGGTATGAATACATTAAATGACTTCGGTTTAATTATGTGAATGTTTCTGACACGATTCAGGAGCGATTTCATCATAATAACATATCTCTCAAGGACAAAACAATTTAAAAAATTGTATCCTTAAAAAATTTCTAACAAATAAGAAAAAATATATTTATATTCCAAAAGAAAATCTAGGAGTAACAACAATTATCCCTTTCTCATTCAATCGTAATTATTGTTTATAAACAATTGAATGATTAGTTCGCTTTTTGTACAACTGACAATTGTAAAGGCATTAAATGAGAAAAAATGAGAAAATCTTTTTAAGAAAACCACAGTGAAAGTTAGCGTAAAATGTTGAATTATAGTTTCTTGAAATTAAGCGGTTTCATGTGAAATTGTTATTTTGTATAATTAAAAACCGACATTTTATAGCTTTTTTTATTATTGTTGGTAATGCAGAAATGAAGAAGTCTAATAAATACACGAATAATGTGAAAAAAATGTCATCATGAGACACGAAGAACTAATATTTGTCGAGCGTGGATATTTAAATTTACAATGTGGACGTTTAACAGGTGGTATAGAAGATGATCTAATGATTCTAATGCTTAGACAGAGACCTTCTAATGAAAGTGCGAGTAGAAACTGCGCGACCTCGACTCACTTTCAGCATTTCGCACCAAACCACTCAATTCTAACAATTATATCCGACTTTGTATACCATAAAACAATATAAATCTGTCAAACAAATAGTCAGAAAAATAATTGAAAATATTCGGAAAAGTAATTACAAAAATTATAATTGTAAATAAAATTAAAAGTACATATATTAATGTAAAATTTGCTACTAAAACTATGAAAAAAAGAGTGATACAAAATATAATGTATTTCGAATGTCCTGTACATTTTGGTTCTTTTTGGGTACGTGTAAATTTTGCGAGACAAGAAATCGTCGTTGAACATTCGGAGCAAGTAGAGAATTCACAGATGTCACTTGATTTTGTCGCTTGGAATACGTAATAGACATCATGTACGGTTATCAAAGAAAACAATCAGATACGCACTGCCATAAAAATATACTTAAATTTGTAGCAAACAATTTTCGAAATTAAAATGAAACATGATAAAAATGAAAAATCATCAATTTAAATTAAAATTGTTTATATTTTGTATAAACAATTTAAATTAAAGTTTGTTTCTATTTTCAGATTTGGTGAACGAGCGTCTACAGTTGTTAATGACCGAAGGCAAATCAGTGTACGCGGATGAGGATGTAGACACGCTGGAACTACCGCCCTACTATGACGCTAAAAAATTCGAATTAGGACAAAAAGTTTTTGCAAACAATGTGTTTGCAATGATGATAGCCAAGCTATCGGGACTGCTAGTCTTATTAGCCCTGCCGACTATTTTGGATATCTTAATTTTCACACGACAAAGTGGGACTCCTTGCGCCGCATTTCGTCGATACGTTTCAACTATTCTTCACACGTTTGTTTGGTACGAGAATGATCCAGACAAGGAAAATAAGTAAGGGGCTAATCTAATAAGATGTCAAATGATTGCTCAATTGATGAACTTATCTTTTAGAATTAATCAACATTTCTTTCGGCAGCTTTTTTCGTTCGTTAAAGAATGTGCGAAGAAAACATTGCGTGGCATCGAAGAGATGTTCCCAGGCGGGTTTGCCTCGCATTACACAGTGGGATATGGCGCTTACTCAATTTGGTTTTATTGGATTTACTTTATTGAGTAACAAGCAGTTGGGAATTGTCATCTCCAAAGAGGAAGAAGAAGGATTAGTGCATTTCTGGCGAGTTGTTGGGTATCTTCTTGGGACTAAAGACAAGTAAAAGAAAAGGGCATCATTAAAGTTCCATTTTTGATTTTAATGTTTCGACTTTTTAAAATTCCTTATCATTTCTAGGTTCAACCTGTGCAGCACTTCTTCAGAGGAATGCAAAATTATGTGCAGAAGATTGTTGGAAGAAATCTTTATACCGTCGTTTAAAGTGGAAAATCCGAATTTCAAAGAGATGGGCCGAGTTCTGTTGGAAGGCTTGTGGCCCGTTACTCCTTTCCTTGATACCAAAGCTTACACAACATTTACCATGCAGTTGTCTTTATCAGCAACAGCCAACAATAATCATTCGTTGGTTATAGGTAAAGAGCACCTATTGTCCTACAAGGACAGACTTGTCGTTAAGTTGTACTACGGTTAAATTGACTTTTCAACATAAATATATTATTTCCACCGTGTCTAATTTTATCTTCAAATATGGTATTTTTTCGCAGATACGTCATCCTTGCCATTGTACAGCAAATTTTTACTCAACTTACAATGGTCAGTTCACAAATACCTCCTGTCAACTGAAAAATGGTTCGCAACGTACTTTCGGCAATTGCTCAACTTTTTGATGAGGCTGGCAATCACAATCACCGAGCGCCGCCCATTTTTAGCTTACTATAATTGGGGTATCAAAAATTCACAAGTCAATATCTACAAATATCACTACGATTAATTTGTAATTTTTTTGTATCCAAAGACTTATCCAAGTAAGAATATTTTTTATTCAAACAGTTACTATTTTATGTGTGATTTATTTAGATACAATTTTGAATTGAGTCAAAAACGCGTGAATTATTTGATAATAGTTAATTTTTTCATTAAAAAATTGCTCAATGATATTGATCATTGTATAATTTATTAGAAACATTTTATTCTTAATTTAACAGTCATAATTTTAAGAATAAATGTAGATGGTTGATTTAATTGATCTTTCATTCTGGTATACTCAACGACGGTAAATACAATTTACAGGGTGTTATGATAATGTAAAATAAATTATTGATTCTGATTGAACACAAGAAATCAATAGCTTTTCAAATGTCAGGGTATAATATACGTTACTTTACTCTACATTTTTGTACATCACATTGTTATTATTTAAACATTGAATTGTAAATAAACCCGTTTTATTATCTCGTCTGTGTGATTTCTAATTTGTTGTATTAGTTTTGAACTATTCATCATTTTATTTTCATATACATTCTCTGATTTGAATCATTGTTAAGCATGTCCATAGAAAAAAAACTTTCTAGTCGTACATACTTATCGTTACAACGTACATGTAATTATGACGAGAAAGTTTTCTCTAAAAAATGTTGTAGAATAAAATGAAAGAACTAAACTATACAACTGTACAGAAATAAATTTGGTTTATATATACTTTTTGTTATTTGGAATAAAAAACAAAATTTATAAAAATTATGAAAGATGATTTAATGATCACTTTATACCTATATTACATCAAATAAGATCTATAAAAATAGTAAGGTTTTATTAAATACATATCATTTCGTACGTAAAATATCTTGCTTCAGTCGCAAAATATGTAACAATACAGATATTCACTATACATCATATACACAGAGTGATAAACAAGTTCCAGAACAGTCTTACATCTCTCAAAATATCTACCAACTGAGGGAGGAAAAAAAGATTTTTATCTTTTTTTCTCTCCATAAAATATTAGCAACTTATTTTTTCATCTTTCCCCTAGTTAATGGATATATGTTGAAAGATATTACACGTCGTTCTGGCACTTTTTTTTCACCCTGTAGATAAATTACTCGTTAAATATAAAATATACATATAAAATAATTCACCTCTGATAGTGAAATAATTTGTATCTAAAAATTTATATTTCTCATCCAAAATTTAATTTCATTTGGACGAGCATTTGGATATCGTATTGTATCAGGGTATCGTAATTGACATTTCACTTTCTTACAACACGGTGTAATGCAAAATAAAATCAAACAAACGTTGAACATTGATTTTTTTTAAAACGATAAAAATTGTATTTGCGAAATATATATCTTTCTTGGAAAGATCAGAACATGGCTGTTTTAAGAGATCAGTTCATGTCTGACAATCAGTCTCAGACAATTGTAACAAAATCCTCCAAAAATTTGATCACACTATGCTGGCACATCTTTCTCTTTTAAAGGCACGTTGGATTCGTCTTTAGGTGATGTTTCTGGAGCCCTGCTCTTATTCTCCGGGTCGTTCCAATGTTGCATCTCACCGGTACCGAAGATGAAAAATACACATGCTCCGGTGCAGTAAATTATAGCGAGAATCCAAAATATAATACTCCAGCTGGAGTAACGTTGATTATTGTAAGTCAAAACTCCAACCATGAAGCTACTCAGGTAACCGCCGATCGAACTGAAAGTGTTCGCGATTCCAAATATGGTGCCTGAAAAGTTCGGCGCTATGTCCAGGCCGTTTCCGAGGTAACCGGGCGACACTGCTCCATTAATTGTCAGAGCCAGAGTAAAAATAAATACTGAAATTGTGCGATCGCAGCCGAAGTATGCTTGTACTATCATTAAAATTCCAGGACTCATCACAGCTGCAATAAAATCCAATCTTTTTATTCAATTGCAAAATTTTCATATCATTTTCAATAAAAATTGCTATTCATCAGAAAAAGAAAAAAAAAGATTGGAAGTATAATTTTTGCAAATGATTATACTGAAGATAACAAGTATCATTAAAATCATTACAAAATCTTGTTATAACAACTTTTTTTCTTTACTTCTCGTACTTCCTGCTTTTGAATTGCAAAATTGCAAACGGATTGGAATTGAAAGTGGAATTTCAATTGAACTTACCAAAGAGAGTAAAATATTTTCGTATATGAGTGACTGATAATTTATTCGTCCGTCGTAAGTAATCGCCGAAGATTGATGTGGCGAGCGCAAACAAATATTTTCCCAAGTAAGGAAGTGACGAGAGAAGTCCGTTCTGAAAGAGAGAGATCTCAGATTAGTTGAAATCACTGTCTTGATTATACAATTGTTTAGTCTTTCTTACGAACCTCTTTGATATTAAAATGCAAAATGTATTTCATGTATGTTGGCAACTGATGCACCACCGTGAAGTATCCAAAAACACTGCAGGCATGGGTTATTACAATGGCCCAGACAGGGGCCGAGGTAATGATACACTTCCAAGGTACAGGCAGTCTCTGCGAAGTTGGTATTGTTAATCATCCGTTTTAATTGGAACCAAATCAAAAAATAAAAAAATAACATAAAAATTTTAATGAAAAAAAAATACTTTTTTAGTAATGGTATTTCCTATGCTATCTTCGATGAAACTTCTTTCCTCATCGGATATCCTGGGATGTTGAGCTGGAGTGTCATAAACGAGCACAAACCACGCAATACTCCAAATCAATCCAACTACACCGGTTACATAAAAAACGGATTCCCAACCGAAAGACGCGATGAGATAACCGCTAATTGGCATTGTAACAGCCGCTCCTAACGACGATGCTGTGGAAAAAAAATTGAACTCTGTCATTTCAATTAATTCGATTGGAACGTTCTTTTTATTTGTCATCAAATAGTCAATGGAGAAACAAGAACGCAATTTCCATCATGATTGATCTTTTTTGCTAATTCTTTATCCAGTGCAAAAATGTGTGAAATGTAATTTTCCGAAGTTAATGAACATAATCGAGCTGCAAATAAACTTTGCCACATGAATGACAGATCCGCTTCATTAACTCGGTGTTATAATTCGTTAAATATGGTAAGATGATTAATCATAAAAAAGAAGAAAAAAGCAAATGCATGTGAAGGAATTAAAGAAAAAAAGAAGTAAATTTGATATGAAATTTGGAAATGGAGCAAGGTGACGGTTAGCGGATCAAGGAGCGATTATTACTCGTCCGACCTTAAGGTAAGAAACAATCTATCGAACGTTTATTGGCGTCGAAAAGAAAAAATAGTCTCGCACCTTGACTGGTTGTATACGAATGATAAATAATAATTTCGAATTAATAAGGCAAGTTGATGAAAGGGGGTAAAAAGTGGATTATAATATTCGATGCATTTTACGTCGGGATGTTAATTTAACGGCCGAGTAGTTATTCATGAAAGTACACTTTAAAGCCAATAATTAGCAGGCGGCTCTGCAATTTGCAAGTAATAAGATCAGATTGAAATTAAACTTTTTTTTAATTCAACCCCGACAATTTTGTGGCATTCAAGCACTCTTCTTGTAATGTGTTGTGGAGTTTTATTGTAAGTTGTTGAGTAGAAGGCCGTGGCTGAGAGGCCATCAATCTATTCTCACCCATCATGTTGGACACGAATTTGCTGCGCTCGTTCGGAGGAATCCAGTGTGCGGTCATTGGTTGTATAGCTGGCCACGTTGCACCCTAGAAAATTTATTATCACGAGTTAATTTGATCATCATACAAAATTGTGATTTATCAACATCATCATTTTTGTTTTATTAATTTACCAGCATAAGTCCTAATATAGCTCTGAGAATGACGACTGCGATATAGCCCCAGGATGAGGCAACTGGAGTGAGAAAAGTTATAATACTAGATACTAGCATGCTATATCCAAAAACTTTTTTTGCGCCAATAACTTCGGCTAGTCGACCACCTGGAAGCTCCGTGAATACGTATCCCCAGAAAAAACTTCCAAGGATGAGATTTTGTTCGAATTCGTTCCAAGGGTACCTTGTCTGTTCTATAGGCTGATTATCTTTTATTACCACGCTATCTTCTTTGCCTTTTTCCTGAAAAATGAGAAAAATAAATACAACAAAAATACAAAAAACCATCACAACTTGAAGATAAATTTAAATTGGAAGAAAAAAAAGTTAATTTTCGAATATTTGTTTTAACTGGCGGTGAAAATAATACCTTCCAGCTGTGACGACAATAATTACGATCATGACTGGTGCATTAATATTCTTTAACACTTTGATCTAACTTTTGTACTTACAAATGAGGTACAGTCTACAAAAATAATTCATTCTTCGAGACTTAATGAGTCATTATTCGTTTATTCCATTTGTCTCGCGAGACAATTTTTTAATCAGGGAAAAATCACACTTTTACTTTGGTATGATTTTTTTTCTCATTTCTCCACCGAAATGATTATTTATTATATTATTTTAGATAACTAGTTGAACTTTCTTATCTGGTTAGCAATATTTTCCACAATTTTATAGGCGCCTTTCATTTGAAAATCAGTTCAATTTCTATGTGCATTCAAAAGTTGCACAACTCAAATAATTTTTTTCATGGCAATTTATTTGAGCAAAAGTATTTATAGTTTCATGATAAGATTAATGATCAACCATGACCACAGATTAATGGGATCTATCAATAACGCAATTTTTTCCTAATTAACATGCAATTTGTAATTTTAATTTATGCACACATTCATATATTTCATTTCAATTTTGTTTCTTTTTTTCAAAAAATGAAACAAATAAATTTCGAAATATAATTTTTCTTAGAACGAAATATTTTTGAAATATAAAAATGTTTGGAATTTAAAATCTTCCCTGAATAAAATTTGATTGACAGGTGGAATTTTGTTCAAAGTCTTTTCTTACATTGTGAAAAAGGTGGGGTAACTCTTGGTTCTCGTCTCGAGAATGGTTTGTAGTTTGGGCAGCGTATCCTTGGGTGCAATCACTGTCATTGTGACTGATGGTGTTTTGACTGATATTAGTTGGCACGACCATGGCAACGATCGCGATGGTGAGATTGACACGGAGCATGTAATTGAACATGAAGCCCAAAATGACCATGATGTTGAGTACCTGGCGACATGTTAGGGCACCTGCAATCAAACAAAACATTGTTCACAATTAACCAGATTAAAAGCCGACGCGAACAATTCAAGGCCTGCATCGACAACAAACAGAACAATTAATCTCAAAAATTAATTGGTTAACCCATGACGTGTGTTTTGCTCTATCCGCAATTCAAGTCGAACTAATTGTTTTTAAATAAACGAAACGATGCAGAAGATTGAAGAGGTACGAGTTCAATTGATAACAAGCATACGTGCATTTTTTAAATTATAAATAATTGATTACAGGAAAGTTGAACAAATAACATCACACAGTATACATTTTTTATACACATTCCAGGCGGGGTTTAAATTTGTAGGCTGAATATTTTTAAATCCATTATCAGTCATTTCTTTCAACGTTTTTGTTTTTTCTTTAATAATAATTTTTTTATTTTGTTTTTTATTATTTTTTTAGGTATTTTTTTAATATTTTTTTTTTTATTTTTAGAAAAACATTGAATTTTGAGATATTATATAATAGTTGCGATAAATTGTCATCACTTCCGACAATTTTCATACCGGACAGTGTCTGAAAATTGGTAAACAACAAACTGATATCGTAACGTACGATTGTTCGGTGGATCAAAGCCAATGCCATTTGCTTACGTAATGCGAATTGCTGTATACAGCATTACTAAACGCGAAGGCATTCAACAAACTGTAATTAACAAAAATGGCGATAGACAAATTTTTCAACGTTATGCATGAAAAACCAATTTTTAAGTTTTTTTTATTTCTCCAATCCTAGATTCATGGTAGTTAAAGTTTTCTTCATATTTCGTTGTTAATTCTCGAAAACTATTGATCTTTCAACATTTGACAATTAAAAAATTCTTGATTTATTAGGTGTATAATCAGTTATGTATTCAGGTTTATTACAAAATCAAAGAAAATGGAAAAAATGAAAATGAAAGGAAATATTAATTTCGGCCAAGTATGTGCAGAACAGTGGTAGGAAATTTTTACAGACTGCTGATTCTTTAGTCTGCATCATAAATTATGCAATTACAAATCAGAATTGCGTTTGTGTTACAATTGCATTATGCGCGAGCATCGCGTTATATTATGGGACAGGGCGGATATAAAATTACATCTTGCCTCTGATGATACATTTATAATTTTATCTTCAATTTCGTAACTTTTTTTAGTTAAATTTATCATTGATACAACAGTGTAAAGTCTTATAGTAAATAGTGTTACATATTTTATCACTATTCATGACTCGCTAATTTGTTTTCCAAACAAAATTTAAAACACGAATGAATTGAATTTCCATCTATATTTTGAAAAGCTTGTTCGTTTCAGCAGGGGGTTAAAAATTCAGACTTGACACGGTTGAGAAAAAAAAAAAAAAAAAAAAAAAAAAAAAAAAACGTCGAAGCGCATGCCGATTGAAAATCATTGAAAAATCATTGTAGATCGAACTTGACATAAAAAATGAACGAAAACATTTGCGGACGATTGCGGCGCACATGTTAATTGTTAAGAAGAGTTTACAACGCCGCGAGAAACTTGTTATCAAAAAACCGTGAATGAAGGCCAGAAGAGAGTCAACCGATAAGTCGCGAAATTCATGAATGGACTTGGTTGTGGAAAAAAATCCGTTCGAATTTTCGATGTTATCCAATAATGATATAGACATACTGGTTTGATCTAGTCAGACTAATTCTCATCCGTTTGAATGTTACAACTCATTACTTACTAGATCCGTCTATATCTGTAAAAAAATTAATTTTTTTTTCAATTTGTGAAAATCAACGGCTGACATTGCAGATCTTTGACATTTTCATCATGGGATTCTGACCTTGACTTTGACTAGGCATTGGAAACAATTGTAAAATTAATTAAATGAATTAAATTTGTCATCCCCCGTTTGCTTTATTCTTTAACAAATTATAAAATTATAAACGAAAAACAAATTGAAATCTGAAAATTTTTTATGCAAAATGAATTGATAATGTCTTTCTGTCGAGATTCTTGACCAGAAAAATGTTTCACTAAAATGATTTGCTTGTTCTCAGGATCAAAGACTCATAATCGCATAAATCACAAAGGCGACTCTCATCCGCAGCTAATTCCGCGCGGAGAATTGTTTAATTGGCAAACTAATCACCGCTTAATTGTGCAAATGATGCAAGTTCTCTCTTTGTTTTGATTTCGCTTGCGCGCTCTCCGCAGCTTGTATTTTATTTTTCACTGTTCTCAATGACCTGATACGAATTGCAACGCCTGCACACACAATCGAACACACAATACGTCTTATTTTAAGATTTTTTTTCATTCAAACTTGGTATAATTCTTGGAGCGATTGACGTTCGCGGCAAATGAGGATACGAGATAATAACGCGTCTTGAGGAAAAGTACTATTTGCAACTTTTTCACAGGCTATCTTAAATATTCTTCGATTTACCTCGTACACGTGCAAAGAATAACTCAATTATCCATATAATCAGTCGATTTATTGTATTGACACTTTTTTGTTCAACAATGAAGAAGTTGATTTGATTTGATTTAAGTTGATTTCTTTTTTTTTCTTTCACATCAACCGGATAACCGATTGATCGCCATTTGTTTTTGTTGAAATATTTGCCACAATTTAGTTACAAAATGATTGACGCACGTTTGTCATAAACATGTCGCAGTTCGTGTTATAGTGTACTATGACCAATATTTTTTAACAAGCTTAGAAAATTGTTTTCGGTATTTTTACTGTTTCTTTATCTTTACGAATTGTTTTTACTGTCGCTCTATAAATCCAGAAGAACATAAATTTAATAAACTGTTAATTATGACGATATTTTTAAACCTCTCGACAAAATCAAAATCGCTCAATATTTTTTGTTTCTTAATCGAATACCTCAAATGTTTTGTTTGTAATCATTTTTGCCCAAGTTGCTGATCAATCGCGTTATACTTCCGTACAAGTGAAATGACAAAAATAATTTTGATTACGTTCAAAAATGTTTGGCGGTGTAAGTGTGATATTTGGAAAATTGAAATGCAGAGGTTGAAAATTATAATTACATCAAATTTAAGAAAAAGTCGGATGTCAGCTTACTGATACAAGTATGAAATGTTGACATGTCTATTACTATATAACTCACTATTACTTAACATTCAAGTTTATCTTTATAATGATATACAACGGTTAAGAACTCAAATAATGTAACATCAAAAAGGGGGATGTACTTTTGAACCAACTCAAGTCAACATTGAAATTTAACGCGAAAATCAATTTTGAATTCTATTCTCATCATAATCAAATTTACATAAATATATGCATTTAATCAATCTTAATTTATTATTTAAAAATATGCTGATGAATAGACGAGGTTCCAAATGTTCTTATCCGCTTGTTGCGGAAAATACTTACGAATTTTTTTAAATAAAAGTAGAACGATAAATTGCATCCAATATTTAAACCTCGAATCTATTTCAAAATTATTTTTAACTTACATAAATACAAATTTTATTCGCGGTTGCTCAGTAAATTGGTATTTCAGGTTGTCTACAAGCTGAGAAAATTTTCGAATTCTTTTTGTCGTATACATTTGTCATTTTTTTAATTTTCATTAAATTCTTGTGTCAGATTATCTGCATTCAAATTATTTGAAAAGTATTAATTCATCATTCAACCAGCATTGAGCATAAAATAACGGATTAATTGTGTTGATCATTTTTGGTTTCAGATTAGATTAGACTTTTTGTTAGACTGAAATATCAAATTTTTCAAAAATAAAACACGAAGTTTCTCTCTTTTTTTTTTTTTTTAAATTTCTATACATCACCGTTTACAAAAAGATAAGCAATCGAATAATTATTTGTCACCCATTTGTTTCGCGACAAAACAACCTTTTGTATCCCCGTTGACGTAACTGAGCCGAAATTATTTATACCACGGCGTGACAATTGACGAAATAGCTCCTGGCTTGTAAATTTTACTTACCGCAGGGTCTCCTCGTGGAAGCCATCGTACAGAACTTGAAAAACAAAAATTGTTTATATCTCTCAAATAAGTTTTCGTTCGTTCAATTTTTTGTTCTTTCCACTTTTTGTTACCACTCGAATTACAATTGTTAAACTTTTTTCACATGGTGTAAAAAATTGTTGTTTCTAAAAAAGAGTTGTACAAAATTGTGAAAGAAAGTTTGATCGAGACGACAGGAGAGAAGATACGAAGAAGGGCGAGGAGCTTGCGCGAGGTGCTTTTCGTAGGCGAGACCTGCTCGGTGCTACGGTTGCGGATAAATGCGATGGCTCGGTCGGGCGTTCGGTGTAACTGGCGCGGTAGGGATTTGTGCTCGGCACACATTCAAATCCGGCATATCATAATTCGCGTGAGCGCGTCTGGCTACACACGTGCAATACAATTATTCTAATACGCGACACTATTTTTAGACTCAAACCGGGCGAAAATAATCGCGACACTCGTCTAATGAGCATCACGCTTTCTTTGATATCACAACCACCCTGCTGTTCGCCGCCGCCGGCTTTTTACAAATCACCTGCGAGGTGTACCTTTGACTTCAAATTATAGTCTACCGCTCAGCTATTTGATCATTTACTGTTATTCGAAATTCGAACCTTTCAATTAAAGGTCAACAACTTCTTCTCCTTTTTTTTCCAATAATCCGACCAAAATAGAAGATTACTTCTTGTAACAAAAAAAGAACAAAAGAAAATCTTGAAAAGTAACAAATTTCTTTTCGAATAATAAATGTTCGTTGGACGACCTTTTATTGTATTTTGACATTTTTTATTTGATATTCCGAAGGATTTGGATGTTTTTTAGTTTTCTTTTTATTTTTCATATTATTTTTTCATATTTTTTGTGCTTTGAAAGTTTTGAGTTTAGGTCATGTAAAAGCAAATATTTGACTAAAATATTATTTGTCATAGCACGTTATATGCGCGTAATTCACAAAGCCTAAAGTAAACTATCAATTGATAGTCCGATTTCTTCCACTCTGTAAAACTTTAATATATGTAATCGTATACCATTCAAGGAAATTAACCAAATCGTCAAAACTTTTATGAACGTATGCGCATTTCAGATCGCCCGAACATTTTTTTATATAAAAAAAAGTTGTGACTGTTTTTACATCTAGCCAATCGATGGAGCGATTAATCAAATGTATACAAAGCGATTGATCTAGATCATTGGCATCAAAATAGAATCTTCGCCCAAGCAACAGATTAATTTGATAACCCGTTCTGAGTGAAAACTTTGTTATCATATGGCGCTTTTAGTTAACTTTAGAAGTTCTTTATAGTTTGCATTTAAATACCTAATAGTACTAAAGCCGTCGATTTGATGACTTTTGTTATCTTAACCGAACATTTTTAGCATTACAAAAGTTTTTTCATTGTTAAATTTTATATGTTCAAATGAAATAAAAATGATGTTCATATAACAAAAAAAAGTTATAATAAATTTATGAGTCAATTGTAATGCAACGTGTACTGTTAGGAAAAACTAAATGATTTGCATATTAATAGATGAAATATTAACAATTTTGTAAACAAATCGAAGTTCATTAGTTGTTGATTACAACAACTAATCGACGAAACACATAAACTGCGTTAATTTTTGCTGATAAAGTATAAAATTACCAATTTGATTATCACTGATTATTGAATTGATTTTTTTTATGTAAAACATAAATAATTAATTAAATGGGCAAAATAGAAGCAAAAGACTATTAAATAACATCTGCAAATACCAATCCAACAATATTTTAAATAAAAATATATGATATTAAATCTTAAAAAAATGTTAAACAAACAAAAAGCCGTATAACAATTCGATGCCTGATTCATCTCTACGTGTACTATAAATCAAAAGTTAATGAACCTCGAGCAACGTTTCTATCATACCAATTTTAACATTTGCAGCTTCAGAAATATGATTTATTGTTTTTCAACTAACAAATTTATTCTACCACGAATAAAAAATGAACATTTTTCAGAGACAAAAACTATAATTGTAAAATTTGCATTAGTTAATTGATTGTTAATAAAAAATTGGAAGTCGAATTAATTTAATGCACTTTCATTTTGTTTCTCAATGATAGACAGATATTTATGATTTGAGTGAATAAACATTCTATCCTGGCAATGATATAAAGAAAAGGAAGTCCTTTATTAAATGGGTAATATAATAGTCTCCTCCACTGTGGTGACAAAACCACTCAGACAAAAAAAAATTTTATATATGTAATTGTAACATTATTCTTATTTATTGTCATATTATATTCTCATTGAACATTCAAAGCTATAAATTTATAAATTTTTTATTCAACAAAATTTCTTACTTTTCCGCTTGACAAATAAATAAACTATTGAACACTCTGAATTAACAAAAATACCTTTTTGATCATTTTTATATGTTTTTGTAAAAAATCAACCAATTTCGATTTAATAGAATTTTAAAAATATAATTTTGTGATATTTTAGTTGCAGATCAAATTTTCTTTTGACTTGTTCTGCCTGTCAAAAAGAATCTCTTCTACTTTACCAGCTGTAGCGCGATGATACCGCATTTTCAATGCGAGAGTGATTTTGGCGCCGCAGGTGTTGCCAATGCGAAGCAAAACGCAGCGGTTCGTTTTGTTAATTCTGTCATTCTCGGTGTAATCACAAGTTTAAAAATCAGCTTTTTACAGAAAGTAGGCTTGAAAAGGTTAAATAAACCGAACAGTTTAGTCATCCGGGGATCAAAAATAGAGAAAGATGGTAAGTCGATTATTATGTTCCTCAAACAACTATTAATTGTAACATTTCAACTGGATGTTAGGTTATGTTGGAAATGCACAGTCACGATAAATGCAGCTCAGATGCTCAATTTTTAATTGTTTATTTATTGTTTATTTATTATTTATTTTTAAGATCAGATCTTTGTTCATTATTATTTCTATCTTACTTACCTTATTTCATATGACTAAAAAATAAATTCATTTCCATATACTGTTTTTATTTGCAAATTGTTTTTTGCAAATCTTCAAATTAAGTTATATTTTATTTTCATTTCTTCATTATTTCTTCTAGAAATATTAAATGACATCGCTCAATGTTGCAAAAATAATTGATTCAAAATCTTCTTACAGGCTCGCAGATATGACACGAGAACAACGATATTTTCACCAGAGGGTCGTTTGTACCAAGTGGAGTATGCGATGGAAGCTATAAGTCACGCGGGTACCTGTCTTGGAATTTTAGCTAACGACGGTGTACTGCTGGCTGCGGAACGTCGCAACACCAACAAGCTCCTCGATGACAATGTTTTCTCTGAAAAGATATACAAATTGAACGAAGATGTCGTTTGCTCAGTGGCGGGCATCACATCTGACGCTAACGTCCTGACTAACGAGCTCAGACTCATTGGCCAGAGATATCTGCTTCAGTATGGCGAGACGATCCCCTGCGAGCAGCTTGTCTCTTGGCTTTGCGACGTCAAACAAGCCTACACTCAGTATGGTGGAAAGCGACCTTTCGGTGTTTCTATCCTTTACATGGGTTGGGATCGCCACTATGGATACCAACTCTACCAGTCCGATCCAAGCGGCAATTACGGAGGTTGGAAGGCAACTTGTATCGGACACAATTCTGCCGCTGCAGTTTCGTCCTTAAAACAGGAATACAAAGAAGGGGAAACTACTCTCGAAGATGCCAAGGCCTTAGCCATTAAAGTCATGTCTAAAACTTTGGACATGAATAAATTATCAGCAGATAAAGGTATCAACTATTCGTTTGTTTGTATGTTATGTTTTTCGTTAACAAATTGTTTGATTGAAACTTCTTTTGCAGTTGAGATATCTACACTTACCCGTGAAAATGGCAAGACGAAGATCAAAATTCTTCCAACGAAGGAAGTCGAGGAGTTGATCGCTGAACATGATAAATTAGAAGCTCTTGCCGAGCAAGCCAAGAAGGAGAAACAGAAACAATAAGATGTTTTTTTTTAATTTTTTCATTATCAGCGAAACAAACGTACTTGCGGTTTTCTTGTATAAATTACTTAGCACTAATAAAATGATTTTTTCAAATTAATCTTACGATCTTTGTTTTATCGTGTTGCACATGCAAAAGTAAAAAGTGTTCAAAGCGACCTATAATTCAGTCGCGTTAATACTTTACGGAAAAACCCATGTGAATGTATATGACGTCATACCTGCGTTCTTGATGTTTATAAGATACAATTTACATTTCCGAAACTTATTATTTTTATTGAGCTTGTTCTAAGATCATTTTTTAATATTTGGAAGTAAATAAAAAATTTATCAACTTGCCATATAAGTGACTGGAAAATTGTCAAACAAAGATGCAACCTAAGATCAAAGACCATTCACAGTTTATCAGTGAATGCATCGTTTATAATTAATGCGTACATAAAAGAAATCACTGTGCATTATTTATATATTTACGGAATAGATCAGTAATTTGTTATTTCATAATATCTAAGACCTATTTGTCAAATATAATTTATTTTAAAAACTATTTCAATAATTCTAAGAACATGAAAAACGTATTATTTATTTTCATTAGATTTAAGAAGTTTTTTATTTTTTGATAAAAAAATTGACCAAAAAGTTCATTTAGTATGCAAACCCAAACCAATTAGAATATAACATTCTATCGATTCTTGATCGCAAAATGTTTTCGGGTAACGTGAATAAATTATCTCAACAAGTTTGCAGTCAACTGGTAAGCGGTGGGAGAAGCAACGCGTCCCTGGCTTTGGTCAGTGCGATCTTTTACTCCAACGTTAGTCACTGTTTGATATTTAAATTAATCAAATCTTCCACCAGATTTCACTTCATGTTAAGTCATTTTGTTTCTCCAGTTCATAACTTGTGAAAAGGAATCCCGAAACTGAATTATTATTTTTTAAAACTTGTGAAATATGAACATTTACACAGAATTCTTCAGTTTGCTTTTTCTAACTTTTCAAATTTGCAGCGCACGTAAGTAAAATAATATATAATTTTCGTATACACACAACATGCTGCGAATATAAAAAAGCTTTCTGATTTTTTAAAAATTTTATTATCAACTTGTTAATATAAGTTTTCATAACAAATGAAATTTCCCACTGTAACTTTCAAATTTTAACTTGATTTTGAATTTAATTCACAAATGTGTTCAATGATAAAAATCTATCTCGATGGAAATCTATAATGAGCATCCTATCTCCGAGATAGAGATAAGGGATTCTTCCATCGATGCGACGATGGTCAACATGTTTTCAATATATAAACAATATTTGATTGTTTTAGAAAAAAAATTATCAATTTACTAATATAACTTTCCATATATTATTAAACATAGTTTAACAAATGAAATTTCCCACTATGAGTTGAAAATTTTGACTTAATTTAAAATTTATTTTTTAAATGTATTCAATAATTGTTCTGTATAAATTTTATAGAACTGAGCTGTCCTCGAACAACCGAATGTATTAATCTCCGAGAATGTCCACCCTTATTGCAATTGTTGGTGGAAACAAATCGTGATGCAGCGAAGATACAATATTTGCGAGACCAGCAGTGTGGCTTTGAAGGTAGAAATCCGTTAGTGTGTTGTCCCCGAGAGAGAAATGAGCCTTCGACAACGCAACCACCAAGGAGAGAGGTGAATATCAGAAACAACCCACTCTTGCCTTCAGATTGCGGGCGTGATTTGACTCAAAGGATTTTCGGAGGGGAGAAAACCGATATCGACGAATTCCCTTGGATGGCTCTTCTCGAATACAAAGGAAGTATGTTCCATTTATTATTTTCTTCTCAGTTTGAAATTTGTCATAGAATATTCTGATCGGTTTCACAATTTCAAAAGCAAACCAATTTCAAATAAAGAAAAAGTTTATTCAAATTGTATGAAGCAACCTAAAATTGAAAACCAATTGTACACAATAATTAAAATTTTGTCAATGGTAGACTGCAGAAATGATTGACAAGATAACATTTTTTCTAGGGACAGGAAATGTACTACTTGGTTGCGGGGGAGCTCTGATAAATAATCGCTACGTGCTAACAGCTGGACACTGTATAAAATCGAGGGAGAACCGAAATCTAAACATACTTGGGGTACGGTTGGGAGAATACGACACGGACTCGGACCCAGACTGCCTGCAGGACGACGAGGACAGTGTAAACTGCGCGGATCCGCCTGTGAACG
This sequence comes from Trissolcus japonicus, assembly GCA_030522925.1. NCBI lineage: Eukaryota > Metazoa > Arthropoda > Insecta > Hymenoptera > Scelionidae > Trissolcus > Trissolcus japonicus. The sequence continues at coordinate 94,404 of JAPYZS010000172.1, read as the reverse complement.
CCGGCATAGAGGAACTAATTGTTCACCCCGGATATGTTCCTAATTCGCTGAACCAGTTCAACGATATCGCTCTAGTGCGCCTGGACAGGGACATTCAATTTACAGATTTCATTAGACCGATCTGTCTACCGACCAAATCAGAAATACCACAAAACTTCATCGCTGCCGGATGGGGAAAGACTGAAAATAGATCCGACTCCAATATCAAGTTGAAGATCGGTCTGCCTCTGGTTAATCTAGATCAGTGCCAGAGGTCCTACAGAGATGCGTCCCGAACCATCTCTGAGAAGCAGATGTGTGCTGGAGGGAAAAGAGGTAAAGACACTTGCAGAGGTGATTCAGGTGGTCCGTTGATGTCCATTGAACTAGACCAAAATGGGATCGGTAGGTGGACATGCAATGGAGTGGTTTCTTATGGCCCCACTCTTTGTGGAACAGCTGGCTGGCCAGGGATCTATACCAGGGTTTCCGAATACACTTCATGGATCGTTAGCGTTTTGAGACCATAAAAAGAATCGGTCAAATCATGATCATGAGACTACCAAGTCGTCAGATTTCTAACCAGGTATAGAAAAGATCAACGCCCATCCTTGTTGGATCTTATCTTCACAAATGAACCGCAGGCAGAATCTCACCCTCTAATGGAGTAAGTGATCACATAGTCATTACCACTGCCCTTCAATGTGACCTACGACAACAGCTCTGATGCACGACCGAAGAACAGAGATTACCATTCTACAGACTGTATTATGCAGAATGTCTCAATGCCATTAATCCATTAGCCAACAGATACTTGGCATATATACAAAACGTTCTGCACGGATATACTTGCTGGGATACGACCATGGAAAAGTATAAACTATGGAAAAGGTATTGCGAATTTGGGAACACGGTATAGAACGCTTCCAGCCGGACAAGCTGGCCAGTTTCTCAGAGCAGATACTTAGTGATGTCACCATGATGCACCTCATCTCACCTGAGTGTTAACGAATAATCATCGACAATGAATTATAAAATTGTTGTTACATTTGTAAAATTCCGGTTGCTTTCTCTTTGACAATGCCAGTTCCTCTTATATCTTATATAGACCCACATAGTGTACATACTGCTTTTATCACATTCACCGCACAATAATTTTCTTACTTTTAAATATTAACCAAATTATACAAAAGAGATGTCAACTAACAAATATTGTATGTAAAATATGAATCAGCTGTAAGCTGCCTTTTTTAAAAGAAATACAAGTACAAAAGTTAAATGTGTTTAGATCTACTTTTAATTCTGCAGCATTCATTCTTAACGGAAAAACCCATACTATTTTCAACATTAATTTTTGCATGAAAAAACAAAATAGTTTGAAAAATAATTTTCAATGAATAATTATTGTTCATCTCGTCGGGTAATCACAACTGTAATTAAGATTGTTAAATCTTGTATGGAACGATTTGCACGCATTGGTTGTGTGATCTTCAATCGTTGAAATTATTTTGGCGCAACTGAGCTCAAATCAGCGCGATTGAATATCAAGCAATTAAGTATCACCTATTTAAATTTCCGAAACTTATTGTTTTTATTGAATTTATTCTAAGATTTTTGTTTGTATTTGTAAAGTACGAAGAATTTACCAACTCTTCATATAAGTGACTGGGAGATTTGACCCAACCTCGGGTCAAAAGACCATTAAAGTTTATCACTGATTACATTGTTCATAGAAGTGAGTACATAAAAGGAGTTAATGTGAATTGTCAATATATTTCTCAAAACAAAAGAAATACGTATCATGGATCAGTAAATTGTTATTTTATATTATTTCAAACCTATTTATCAAATATAATTTACGTAAAAAAACTATTTTCATAATTCTCAACTTCACATTATTAAAATTAAATGATATAATTAATATGAATGAAATAACAAAAATTAAACGTATTATTTAGGCTCACCTGGGGTAATGTGACACACAGAGTAAAGTAACCTTTTTATTATTGTGTGATTTTTTTATTAAAATTCAATTTATTTGGAATATTTTATTGTCTGTAAAAATTTATCATCTATCAATAGTTAACAACATTATTCTTATATTATTATAGTAGTAGTTATTCGCAATTGTCACAATTACCCCAGGTGACCCTATTTTTCATTAGATTATATTTAATTTTTTTGTTTTTCGATAAAGAATCTAGACTAAAGAGATAATTTTTCATTTTCTTAAACAAAACTGCAGTTCTGAATAATATCGAAACTTGTGAATTATATTATTTTGATCCCTATAGCAACCCTTTTTTGAGTTGGTCTTATAGAAGTAGATAAAAAAACGTAAAATATGTTTTTAACTTGAATGTATAAAAAAGCACTTACCTGGTTTTTCTTCACAGCCACAGAAATTGTGTTCGGTTTATGTGAATAAATTATTTCATTAAGTTTGCTATCGAGTGGTAAGCGGTGGGGGAGTCTTGAAGCAATGCGTTCCTCGTTTCGGCCAGTGCGATATTTTGCTCTGGCATTAGTTACTGTTTGATATTTCAATTAATCAGGTCTCCCTCAAGTTTTTACTGCATGTGTAAATCATTTTGTTTCACCAGTTTATAACTTTTGAAGAAGAATCCCAAAACTGAATTATATTTTACAACTTGTAAAATATGAAAATTTACACAGAAATCCTCGGCTTTCTTCTTCTAACACTACAAATTTGCAGCACACGTAAGTTTTTAAGTAATCAAATGATTAATTTTAAATCAAATTCAGCTATTAAAACATTTTTTCAATATTGTTTTTACATTTAAATTTTTTTTAATTATATTATCCAGACAAAATGGTCATGTTTTGTCCATATAAACATGTATTGACAACATATGCCTAAGCCGCATATCAGATATATAAACACTTCACACAAAAATTAAAGGGACTGACAAACCGAAAATGACGAAAATTCGAAAAAAATTGTATGTATTTGTCACGTTATAAACAATTGAATAAAAAACCGGAGTTTTCAGCATTTTTTGGTTTCTTTTCATATTAATGATCATATCTTATGTTTTTTAATGTATATCAAAAATCCGTCTGGACAATTTTTAGTCTTTAAAATGACGAACAAAATGACGTCTGACTGGTTAAAAATTAGCGAAAATAGCCATTTGGGTTGCCAGTCCCCTTAAGTGATTATTCATCATTGAAATGCACTAATAAATTACCCTTTGATTTGTGTGCAAAATATTATTAATATCGCTGCATGGGACAAACCCCCTATCTCTATCTCAGAATATGGAAAATCCTATCTCCGAGATAGGGAGAAGGGGATCCATTCCACACAATGTATCGTGACTATGACACAGTCAACATGCTCTTAATATATAAACAATATTTGATTGTTTTAGAAAAAAAATTTTTTAATTACTAATATAAGTTTCCATATATTATTAATTATAGTTTAACAAATGAAATTTCCCACTATGAGTTGACAATTTTGACTTAATTTTAAATTTATTTTTTAAATGTATTTAATAATTGTTTTATATAAATTTTTAGAACGGACCTGTCCTGAAACGGCAGAATGTATAAATCTTATGACATGTCCACCTTTATTGCAACTGTTGCTGCAGGCAGATCGTGATGCAGCGGGGACACAATATTTGCGAGAGCAACAGTGTGGCTTTGAAGGTAGAAATCCGTTAGTGTGTTGTCCCCGAGAGAGAAATGAGACTTCGACAACGAAACCAGAAATAGACCAGATAAATTCCAGAGGCAACTCACTCTTGCCTTATCCAAATTGCGGAGATGATTTGAGTCCGAAGATTGTTGGAGGGGAGAAAACCGATATCAGCGAATTTCCCTGGATGGCTCTTCTCGAATACCAAGAAGGTATGTTCTATTTTTGATTTTTTTTGTACACAGAAATTTGAAATTGTTACAGAATATTTTGATAGGTTTCGCAATTTTAAATATGAACCAAATTTTAAAAGAAAAGAAGTACATAAGAACATGGATATGCCTTAAGGAATATGTACCCTTGTACCACTTGCAAAAAGCAAGTAGTACAACCTCCCCTAGGGGTAGGCACATTCCCGCCATCGCAACGTTATCGAATTTTTGGTTGTGATAAGACATATCCATATACCCAAAAAGTAACAATTCGTGACACAACTTAAAATTGAGAACCGATTTTATATAAAAATTGAAAATTTGCCACTGGTAGAATTCAAAAATTGATAATTGACAAGATACATTTTTCCGAATAGAGGGATACATAAAACTTGCTTGCGGGGGATCTATAATAAATAATCGCTACGTGCTAACAGCCGCACACTGTATTGTACCGAACCTGATTGGAGTAAGGTTGGGGGAATATGACACAACCTCGGACCAGGATTGCGTGCCGGAAAACGAGGACAGTTTTAAGTGCACCGACCCGATAGTGAAAGCCGGCATAGAAGAGAAGATCGTCCACCCGAATTATGTTCCTGATTCGTTGGACCAGTTCGACGATATCGCTCTGTTGCGCCTGGACAAGAACATCGAATTTACAAATTTTATCAAACCAATCTGCCTACCGAACACACCTTCATCAGCAAAGAACTTCGTCCTTGTTGGATGGGGCGCGACTGAAACTAAATCTCACTCTAGTATCAAGTTGAAGGTCGGTCTGCCTCTGGTTGGTCGGGAATCATGCCAGAAGGCCTACGTTAATACATCGCGAACCATCACTGAGAAACAGCTGTGTGCTGGCGGACAAAGAAGTAAGGATGGTTGCAGAGGTGATTCGGGTGGTCCATTGATGACCATCGAACCAGACAACAATGGAATTGGCAGGTGGACCGGCGTTGGAGTCGTTTCTTATGGGCACAAATTTTGTGGAAAAGTAGGCTGGCCAGGAATCTATACCCAGGTTTCAACGTACATGCCATGGATCAAAAGCGTTTTGAAACCATAACAAATTTTTAATTTTGCTAAACTCAAGAATCAAGCATCACGTTCTTGACGTGAACGTTTTTGACGTTCAATTATTGAGTTAAGTCTTCATTATTTTCATGCCCTGTCATAATTCCATCTGGAACCTTATTAATTATTATCATACTATTTTATAGTAAAATTTTAACTATTTTTTATTTAATTCAACTGTTAATCTAATAGTGTATGCCTTCATGTATCACTTTGTAGATTCGTTTCATTTTCATTTTTAATAGATTAATCACCAATGAATTTTTCAATTGAATATTTTATACCATCTCATTATGTTTTTAAGACTTGAATATTTTTTATTTCTATAAGACTTGAGATTTATTGAAATGTATTAATTTATATTGACAAAAATTAATATCACATTTGAAAAAAAAACTGACTATTTATTTCAAATCATTATTTCACATAATTATTTCATTCGTCCGAAGTTTCATTTCGTCCCGACTTGAAATTTTTGATACTTATATCATAGACCGTCATGTTATATCACCCAATTAAACCAGCAATCGAGGGAGGGAATTCCCAATACCTTGACCTTTCAGCGCCCTCAGATATAAAATTCACAGGTATTCCCCGAATATTGTCAATTTTGTCATCAATCAAACAGTATTGAGTAAAAAAAAATTCATTGCAAACATCAATTGTAATATTTTCCGCATTGCTAATTGACGCAAAATATCTCAATGCAAAGTTGTTACATCTTTATATGAAAAAGCACGAGGCCAGAACAGGTTATCCACGCTGTCAACATGAATAGTATAATCTGTGACGTTCGAGTCTTAGCTGACATTGAAACATGGAATAGTATCGTTTCAACACTTGGACGGTGACTGAAAGCGCAACAGTGCGAATCCACAAAAATATGCAAAAGTCGAGCGCTCAGTAATTCTCGTGTGAAGATATGATTCGGTCGGGACACATTATGTTAATTCTTTATCTTGGATTACCATTCTGGACAATTCTTCAGTATCACTTAACGGGTACGATGTTTCTTGCTTTCTTCAGATAAAAGAACATGGACATTAATCACTCGCATTTTCCTCATAGTTTTCTTTGTCTAGTATTTATTTGCCTACTATCAAATTACTTTTACAAATAAAATAATAATTGATTTTATAGAAAATCTGTAACTTTTAGTTGAAAAATTGTTAACTGTGACGATGTTTAACATTGTTCCATTTCATTTTCATCGGACTCATCGGAATGATCACTCATTGGAATACCAGAATCTGAAATCCATTTTCCTGTAGAAGGGACTGCTTGTTTTACTCCTGATCACAAACGCGGCGACTGTATCAATATCAGAAAATGCGACTCTGCGTTACAAATTCTTCAGGGTCCCCAGCCGTTGTCCACGGAATCGACTAATTATTTGAGAGAGTCGCACTGTGGTTACGAGGGGGATTCGCCAAAAGTTTGCTGCGAGGTAACAAAAAATTTCTTTCAAAGAACGAACAAGTGAAAGTAGCATTTTAGCGAAGGTGAACAAGTTTTTGTGTCTTTCAGATCTTGGAAACAACAACTGTAGATTTGTTCGAAACGACTGAAGACCCACTGGCGAACTTCCCTACCCCGCCTGCCGTAAGCAGTCACCGAAATTTGCATCTTATCAACGGGGAACAATGCGGTATGATAACAGAGCGTAAAATTTTGGGCGGCACCAAGGCGGGTCTTTTTGAGTACCCCTGGATGGTGATGGTTACTTACAACTATTCGAACGTCATCGAGGTCAGGTGCGCCGGTACCATTATCAGCAAACGATACATCTTGACTGCGGCACATTGCGTAACGTACTTACCTAAAAGTACGTAAATGATCATTGCAAATTAAAATTCACAATGAACAGATGTTTAACTAAAAGAACTGTCACTAATAAACGTATGTTTTTTTTGTTTCCAAGATCTGACATTGAAAGGTATACGAGTTGGTGACCATGATATCAGTACCGAACAGGATTGCGAAGAAAATAATTCGGAAGTGATATGTGCGGAAAGGTATCAAGATTTTGGGATCGAAAGCACCATCCACCATCCGAATTTTATGACTCCCAAATGGCAAAACGATATTGGTCTTATTCGAGTCGACAATGACATCGACTTCCGTCCGCGTAACGTCAGGCCGATCTGTTTGCCGACCAATCAACAACTGCCATCGATGATCAAAAAAGTGTTCTTCCCTTTATCTTTTTCATTTCTGTCATTTATTATATTTTTTATTTACAAAATTTGAAATTGTTGAAAATCAAAACTAAATTACAATTTTTGTTTCAGGTTGTTGTGACGGGCTGGGGTGAAACGGAATCAGGAGCAAGTAGTAATTATATGGTCAAAGTACAGTTGCCAATAGTTGACAACAAGCATTGCCGGGAGGTTTATAAAAGAAGGGCTCCGATAGGGCATGAGCAAATGTGCGCTGGAGGGGCTGACAGGAAAGATTCATGCATAGGCGACAGTGGAGGTCCGTTGCAAATTCCTGGCGTCATTAATGGAACAATCAAATTCATACAACATGGAATTGTTAGTTTCGGTCTCAAAACCTGCGGAATAAAAGGATATCCTGGAGTCTATGCACGAGTGGTTTATTATATGGATTGGATATTGGACAATATATCAGAATAAACTAAAGAAAAAAAATGATTAATGTTTTTGCATTTTTAATATAAGTACAAATTAATAAAATTGTTCTTTAATAAATAGTGTCTAGTTTTTCCTTTTTTTATTTGCTGGCCTGAAGTATTTATGGAAGATAGAAAACACGTTGCGAATTTTTATATTTAAATATTTTATTAGAAAAATATTAAATCGTCAATAGATTTTGTCTTTTAATATTCGTGATTTTTTCCCTTTATTTATTAAGTTCATATTACTAGGATATCTAAAATATTTTTCGAGATATTTTCATTAAAAATTGTTAAGAAAAATCTTGATAACTTGTCAACAGTCATAGGTAACTTGATGCAAATGTTGTTACATCCTCATTGGAAAATTACGAGGATGGAACAGGTTCACGTTAAGCAGTATTGCATTTGACATTGAAACTCGTAGCAGTGCTGTTTGAACGATCGCACAATATATAAATCGCGTAGAGGCATGTTTATCTATATTTCTGATCGACAAATGTTAACTATCAAATTTGGATTGATTTTTCTGGTAGTTTTCCAAAGTGACCAAACTGTTGGTATGTTTTAATAATATTCAATTATTTTAATAATATTCAAATAAGAATGATTCTAAAAGCATTAATTCTTTTTCCTCATTGTTTTTGCTTACTACTTATGAACACTATCCATTATTTTTATTATTCGTTTCATTTCAATTGCACTTAATGTTTTAATCGCCTGATAAGACGTTTACTCCATTTTTTTAAGGATCCTGTACCAATGCAACTGATAATTTGACTTTAAACAACGTGGAGAAACACAGAAATATTTATCTCATAAACAGCCCTCAGTGCGGCGTTTCAACACTATCTTATATGTCAAAGATTGTTGGGCTTGGAGGCAACAAGACTGGTGTTTTCGAGTTCCCCTGGATGGCCTTGATTGCATACAACAATTCGAATACCATCGAGTTTAAATGTGGGGGCTCGATTATAAACAAAAGATACATCTTGACTGCTGCACATTGTATAACATCTTTACCGAAACGTAATCAGAAATTAAATTCATTTATAAATAAAAACAATAAATATATGTATATATAAATATATAATCTTTGAGTAAAGAATTTTCCCTAGTAAAAAAGATCATATATTGTCCATATATTATCAATATATTGACAATATATTATTTTCAGCAAATCATATATTGACCATGTATTGACAATATAATATATTGTTCATATATTAGCCATACATTGTAAATGTATGGTCAATATATGGTCAATATATGATTTCTGAAATAATATATTGTCAATATATGTTTTATGTATGGACAATATATGATCCTTTTTACTAGGGTTTTATTACTTTTCAGCATTGATTTTAAAAGGGGTGAGAATAGGTGAACATGATCTGAGTACAGAAGAGGATTGCGAAGGAGACCCTGAAAGTGGTGCGAACAAAATATGCGCTCCGAGATACGTAGATTTGGAAATTGAAAAAACCCTGTACCATCCGAATTTTATGGTACCCAAATTGCAGAATGATGTTGGTCTTATACGAGTCAGTCAAGACATTGATTTTAGTCGGGAAAACATCAGACCTATCTGTTTGCCAGTCAATCAGCAATTGTCACCTGATTCTAGAAGTGTAACTTTGAATTGCTTTTATCTGTTACTATTTTCAACTAATTCAAGAAAATTTAAATAATTCAATAAATATTATCTAATCATGATTTTATTAAGAGATTAAAATTTTTAGCTAATTATTACTGGATGGGGTGAAACCGAGACAGCAGCAAGCAGCAATTACCTAGTTAAAGTTATCTTACGTTTGGTGACAAATGATTATTGCAAGGAAGTTTATAAAAATATCGCACCAATAGGGTTCAAGCAAATTTGTGCCGGCGGAATGAACCGAAGAGATTCTTGCATAGGAGACAGTGGTGGTCCCTTACAATCTCCAGCCATTATCAATGATACAGTGAGATTCATACAACAAGGAATTGTCAGTTTCGGCCTCAAAACTTGCGGAGTAGAAGGATATCCTGGAGTTTATACTAAAGTGATTTATTACTTAGATTGGATCTTGGACAATTTAGTAGATTAATTGTACAATTAATTTTTTTTCAATAAAAGAAATAATAGCAAACATTTATTTTTATTTTATTACGGATGTAGATAATTTTTTGTAATGCAAAGTTTTTGACCGGAGAGATAAAATACATTTTCCAAGCTTAAATAGCTAAGCTGAATTATCGATTGATTAGGAGGCGCGAGTGAAAAGTTCGAGCCCATCGCCTTTTGCACGCCGTCTTGTATGTAAACGGTTTGGATTGCTATAGCAACCCGGACTGTGGGATTTTGGCGTCATTGATTAGTGTTAAAATAAGCAAAGATGCAGAACTGTGGCTCGTCATTTGTGAACTCCTGCGTTAAGATGCCCATCGACCCTTATAGTCGCCAACCTACGCCTTCGTACGAGAGGCCAACGACGGCCCTCAACAGCTCAAGTCCAGACAAAAGTGACAAGTGCTCGAAAACCGAGGACAACACAACGCCCAGTGAATTGATGGCCGAAGCTTGCAGCCCGGCTAACGTGCAGGACTTTTTGGATTTTTTGAACAGCATTCCAGATTACGGGGAGATTCATCATCTGTCCAACGAGCAGTTCAGTCAGCAGCTCGAGTATTTGAAAAGAAAACGCACGATTTTGTTAACTAATTTGCAATCGGATGAGAGCAAAAAAAGTGGAAAAGACCCGAAGAAAGTTCTGGGTGGTAAAAAGGGCGCGAAGAAGAAGAGGAAGAGTCGAAACAAGGAGAAACAGAAATATGGGGATGATTATAAGTTGAATCTGAAGGGGAAGAAATGTCGCTTGGAAGAGGGGCTGCAGAGTCCGCTCATGTTTGAGAGGAGAAATTTTAAGGATCTGACGAGAGATCAGGATTTGCTGAATTACAGGTATGGATTATTGATTTGATGTTTCATTGTTTATATTGCAATTAATCCATATCATATTTCAGACTGAGTAACAAAGATGAGAAATCTTTGAGGAATAAAGAAATTTTATTCAGCGCCAGATCATGGAGCGACAGAAGCGACGAGTTGAAAAGAAATTGCATCGAAAGTGATGCTGAATTTTGCAATGAGAACAAAACGTTGACGTCTACTACTCCTCAGAAGTGGCATCCGACTTTACCTAAACCTTTCACTTTTACAATCAGGTGCATCTTTGTGATCTGACAAAAATTTTTATTTGTTGCAAAATAAATTTACAGAATATTAAATCTGATAGTTATATTCAAATTTGAATTAAAAAATTCAATAGCAATTATAACTCATTGTTAGCGACTCATTTAAATTTTTTTTTCTCTTTTTAGAGAAGACGTTGAAAAACATATGTCCAATATTGAATGCCAGTCAAATAAAACATCGCCAAGTTTAAAAAAGAGATCAAGGTCACGAAAACGTCGGCCGAGAAAAATTCCCAAAACTTCCCGAATACCACTTTATGATAAATTGATGGCAGAGAAAGAAGAAAGGTGAATTGATTTTCCTTTTTTTACTTGCAAAATAGTTTTGAACAAAAATTTATGAGCACGCGATTTAATGTTTTTAGAAGTCGAATAATTCGCGAAGAAAGTGCGATAAATTTGCTGTCGCAAATTCAGCCGTTCAAATTGGAATGTGAACAGAGAGCTTGGAAATGCATAAGTCGATCGAGTCCTGATTTAACGTCGAGAAAATCAAACTCGTCCTTACAGTTCAAAGCTAAGCCCGTGCCAAAAAACCTTTTTAACACTGACATCTATGACAAAATGCTCGAGGACGAATATTTCAGGTTCGATTGAATTGTTTAAATGAAACCTTAACAAAATTTATTAATTAAATTTTACAATTAAATCTTTGTTACTGAAATTGTCATTAAAATATTTCAGACATTTGCAGAAAAAAATTCGAGCCATGGACTTGTTAAAATCCTCGTCATTGCCCCCATCGATGGCTCGAAGACAAAAAGTTGAATCGTCGAGTTTGAATTCAAATGATGTACATTCCAAAAACTCGACTTGTGGAAAGTCGAGCAAAGCAAGTGGTTTTTACACATCGTCATCATCTTCTGATCGACCGAAATCTTCCATTATGACGAAAAGAAATGATGGCACTAATTTGGCAGCTATTTTACGATGCCAAGCTTCGAGGTATCAACAAAGATAAATTAAAAAAAAAGAATAAATCGAACTGTAAACTTTTTTCAGGCAAAAATTGGAACAAGAAATTCAAGCAAGACTTGCGGAGCGGGAACGAATTGAGAATGAAAAATTTCGCCAGGCTTTGCTCGCAAAAAAGCCTGCTTGGAAAGCACTAAGGATTGCAGCGAGGTATGCAATTATTAATTAATTTTATCTGAATATTAAAGTCAATGGTGAAGTACAATTTCACTCATACAAAATGTTTGAATTTTGAAATTTTCTGAAATAACTGAAGATATGACCATGAAAGAGATTTGAATTATCGAACAAAATTACGTAGAAACGAGGCTCGGGAACAAGCTGAACATTACCGGCTGCAGATGGAATTGATGTTAGATCGCGTCACACGAATTCCAACCCTGTTTGAACGATATTCGCAGGTACGTTAATTTTCAATTATACAGAATAACCAACAAATAAAATAAACAAAAAGTTAAATCAACTTAAAAAAAAAGATTTTAATAAATTGGTTTTGGATTGGAACAATTCCAGAATTTCAATTTGTATGCACAGTCGCTTCGTGATTTACAACAAAATAACAAATCCAAAGTATCTAAATTGGGAAGAAGCAGTACAGAGTCATATGCAAGTTTTGGAAGCAGCAGTACGAGCAGTTTGAGATTCAATACTGGCTCTTCAATGAGCTCCTCGGAAACAATTGTTTCACTGAGCAATAATTCATCAAACTCTTCAAAATCATCCAAGAGCAGAAAACCTGCGCCGTCCTTGAACACGAGGAAAAAAAATGATCGCGGAGCGCTGAAGGTTTCCATAAATGAAAACGCGGAACTGATAGAAGATAAGTTAGAACTTGAGACAAACGATCAGTTAGAAATTGAGGATAAAGTACAAGAAAAAGATGACGAACATTCTCAAACTTAAGTTTTGTAAGACTATGCTACTGTAATTCCAAGATTATCAATAAACGTTTCGTAAAAAGTTTTGCAAAAATTAGTTTTTTTTCTTATTATTTCTTATTATTTAACTAACCCATTTTTAAATTTAGATAGTTTTACGCAATGTTTATAATTTTCCATTTGTTAACGTTTCTTCCCAAGAATTTGTTCAAAAAATAAGTTGTTTCCCTCGCCTTAGATTGTTCATTTCCCTACTGTTTGTTTTTTTAACATAATTTAATGCATACTTTTTCATCTCAAAGAAGAGAATGAACTTGCATTGTAAGTGAAAAAAAGCCAACAAAATAGTTGGTAAAACATGAAATCGAGTATATATTTGCATGAGACGATGGCAACTTGGCTCCGCCCCTGTGACGGCTCGCAGGCACCCTCACGTTACAATTGCGCAGATACATCTGTGACGTCATTGCGAGGGCGGTCGTAATCAAGGACGACCCACCAGGATGCCGAATCCTCAGCAGTTATGCTACGTAACTCGTCGAACTCGCCTAAGTCTGGTTTCCAGTTTGGATAGTTGAATTTTGAGTTTACAACTAGACAAGTATTTTCTTTTGGTTTTTTCTAAGGGTTGTTCCATGAAGAACATAGTTGAGATGACAAGTTGCGCAGATGCTGCAAAGAACCGCGGCATGAGCATCGCGCCCACTTAATTTGAATCGGTGCATTTTTGTGAAGTGTGGTTTTTTTCTAATGACCAACCAGAGCAAGTGAGCCAGAGTTGGAATCTACTTTTAACATGGTAATTAAATCGACTGTCCTTATTTAAATTTTTTTTCAATAACTGTGAAGTCAGGCTACTGAACAAAATCAAAAAAAAAAAAATTTAACAAAAAAGTTAGAATCAGATTTTGCATCCTGAAAAAAAATTAAATAAAAAGATACATACAAAATTTGTTTTTTTTTTAATTAAATTAAATTAACTTTTTTAAATTGTGTTTAAAAAATATGATGATTCGCATATTTTGAACTAAAATTAAGAAGTAAGTAAATTGAAAAGTAAATTCCCCTGTTCAAATATTTGAAAAAATTGTGAACTTTAATGGACTCGAAAAATTTAATATCAAAAAATGGGAATAAAACTAGCCCGCGAGTTTAGCAAATATTTATATTCTCTCGCGCAAGAACCGGATGATTTTGTTATAACCTACCTCAAAGCAAACACCCGATGAATAACAGCATGGGAGATATTAATCACAGAGGGTGGAAACAGCATTTCGAACATGGTAAATCGCTCCCTAAATACACTTTTTCATCGCTTATTCAACAAACTACTCGTGTAATATCGTATACCCCGTTTCATACATTGACTTTGTAATCGCTACAATCCAGCTTGTTGATTTAACTTGCGTCTATTCATTTCGCGTTATTAGTTTAATTAGGCTACTGAATTATTTACTTTTGCGATTAGTGAATTGGTTAACTCAAAATTCATGTTGTACATAACTTGGCTGACATTTTATTATTAATGTTAATTAATGTTAATGTTAAAGAAATCAAATAAACTGTTTCAAAAAAAGAAATTCACAAAATAAACGAATAATTAAAAACAAACAAACAAATAAAGAAACAAACTGAAAAAATTGTAAAAATAAACATGAACAAAAATGAACATAAAAAGAATAAAAAAGAGTACGATCTTACATTGACTTATCTGTGAAAGTCACGCATGTAGTGTGTGATGAGACAGGGCGGATACTGATGGCAAAAGGTACCGCGATCTTTCTCCCTTTTCGGTCTTGGAATCCTCTTTCCGATCTGTACGCTGCTCACTGCGGGTATCTATTTAGCTATAGAGACACATAATTGCTGCAGTGATTGACACTTTGTACCCGACAACAGAAGGTTGTAGGCACAAAGTTTTCATTGGGGTGACTGATGGTTCAGCCCTAACCCAATCGCTATCCATAATGCCGCAATTTCTCTATCATAATCGCGTTACGATTTTGCGCTCCACCTTCGTTTACATTTCGACTGGTTGTCCCCCATCTCAACTATCCAATTTTTCACCACTCACGAATTAAATCAACTTTCTAATTCGATCTCGCAATGGCCAAAGTTTCAATAACGACCAATTCAAACTGCTTTGGTTGTCTTTTGTTTTTCAATTTGTATTTTTTGTATATTTTTACCTTTGTAATTTTTTCTTTTTTTTAAATAAAGTTGCGCAAACGAAGTGAACAAAAGATGAGAGTTTTAAGCTGATAAGGAATGTTGAAAGATGAATCGGCAAAACGAAAGGGAAGGTGAAAAAATAGTGGCTCTAAGCGAGCAGAGGAACAAAAAGGATATCCGGCGAACGATTGGAAGGCTTCCTCCTTGAGGAGCAATCTTGTGGTAATTTCATTTACCGGTACAACAAATTTCCGTTCATTAACACGCATCTAAATAAACCATCACAATCATCTAACCGCAATCATAGCTTCAAACTTGGAATCAAAGATGCAATTATCAGACGAGTTCGTCACTTATCAATTCGCGTCACACTACCTATTAGAATGCGATGTGTTATTTCGCTCTCTCTCTCTCTCTCTTTCTCTCTCTCTCTCTCTTGAGAACACTCAATTTCCTTGCAAAAATGATTGCGAACTTGAAATTTCATCTGACTAATTGTACCATAAAGAATTGATAAAATGATTCGGCTAAGTTGGCGATGAGATTGATATGAAAATTAAAGGCAAGATCGAAGACGAGCAAAGAGGAACGCGCCTCGCAATTCTCATCTTCTGTTCTTTGACAAGTGGCTTTTGACGCAGCAAAGAATCTCCTGAGCGCGTGTAACTAAACGTCGTGGCTCACATATAGACAGAGCCTCTTACACAGAAGCACAAAATATGTTGAGACATACTGAGGAGAGGAAACCGCCCACTGAACGAAAGCTGTCATTTACAGGTTTTCCCCGGTTGATTCTCAATGTATAGCTACATCTCGGAATATCTTCTCTCATTTTGTGCCATCAAAATCTTTTCTTTTCGCCGCACACGTTCCTCTTTTTATCGACCAACTTTAGTTTTCATTGCCCAATAAACGAGCCTTCGGATTTTTCTATGTCTTGCCATCGTTACATATTGTTCGTCTCAGTTGGATTTTCATCTCTCTGGGTTTGTTTCAGAAAACGTCATGTATTCGTCACAAGAATATAGACAGGAAACGTGGTTGCTTGATAGTAAGTATACATCATCCACTTTTTTTTTTCTTTTACAAAAATCTGTTTATATAAACGATGAAATTTTCTTTTAGATGAGAATGTAAAAGAAAAGTTTGGTACGAGAAGAGCCGACGAAGATTACTATTCGCATTATCAGCAATCTTTGACACCGGAATCGCAGTCTCACGTAGTGCCAAATTTTAGGTAAAAAAATGAAGAATAAAAAAAGACATGAATAAAATAGGATCTTGAAAATTATCGATTTTTTTAACGGTTGTTCAAGTTAGTTGGTTGTTTGTGTTTTTGAAGCAATGAAGGGAGTTCAGAGACCGGAGGGTCAAATGTGATGGTGAAAAAGGAGCCAACGGACAAGGAGTATGCCGACCAATTAGCCGTAACGAACAATCCAGCCTACAATAGCGATAACAATCAAGCAGGTAATTGATCAGAGGCGAAAACCACGAAACATTTATTCATAAACTATAAATATTAATTAATATTGAAGCGCTTTGCGATAATACCCCCCGCGCGCACACTTTTAATCTCTCCTATTTGCATACAAGTTTGCGAGAGCTTAAAAGTAAGCGGATTTTCGCGTCAACCCTTTTGCAATTAGAAACAATCGTTTATTATTAACGGGCTCATGAATTTGAAAAAACTCTCTGAATTATCAAAAACAATTGCACTGATAGCCTTTCGGAGCGCGATTGTGAACGGTTGGATCGAGGTGGGATTTTCATTTTCGATTCAACATTTTTATGGGCCGACGACAATCCTTTTTGTTTTTTGTTCTCAGCCATTAATCTTTTTTTGTTTTGCGATGCAGTATGGATTCTGACGTTCTCCCATTCATCTATGCTGCAGCATTATTTACTCGTAGTCTCCCATTAAGCCGCTTCAATTATTCATTTACGATTAACGTTAATAATAATGCAGAAAATGTTCATATCAATACCAAAATCAATGTTTATCCAAATCTTGGTAAAAGGCACAAAAATCATTACCATAAAGTAATGTAAAAATAACATTATAATCAACTGTGCAACAAGCATTGAAAAAAAATATAAATTTTAAATTAAAAAAAAAACAAAATACATTAAATTAATATGATTTGATTGACTTTGGTTGGATGAAATTGATAATAAGAGACTTTTAGATTGTGTGAGCTCGTAAGCAATGTTTTACTCTGATACACAATCTAAGCGATAGAGAGTTTATTATGATAGAAGCCGATACTTAGGGTTGCTCAGCAGTCAACAAGACCCGAGGCAGACTGAAGTTAATTAAATTAGGATTTTCGAGCTTTATGTAATAATATTCCGCTCGCGTGAATATATTTTTGAAATTGATACAATTTTCGTAATGATAGAATAATGTAAGAAACGCACGGCGGGATTAATAGTTGATTAAACGTGAGATCCATTACTAATTACTGGGATGCAAAACGCTGAGTTGATGGTTTGGGGATGATTTAATAAGCAAACTCGTGAATGAGTAATGACGAAAGAGCAACGCGTGTAAAATGACTGGCAAGCGCGTTTTTGTATATCACGTACTATGGGGCGTAAACTCGTGTAAGTGCTTTCGGGGATTTCATCTCTCCAGGGATGGCGTGTCTTGTTCTGTTTCAAAAAGAGATGCGTGGCTCGATTATTTCTACTCTGGGCTGTCCGCTCCTTCAACCCTCCCGGCACGCGCTGAAAGCATTCTTTAATAATTTAATTACCCCGACTCGAATAAGCCTCTAACTTACAAATAGGTCACTTATTATGTTTCAGTCTATCATCTCAAATATACCATCCATTTCGTGTTAATATTTAATTTTAAATATTCAATTTGAAACAAATTTTTTTTTTTGCAACTTGTAATTCATTATATTCATCAGTCATGATTCAATTTCAATGAAAATAAGATTGTTTGTGACTCAAATTTTGAAACGAAGAATGCCTTCGGTAATAGTTGATTGAGTCTCTTGATTTTGCATATTCAAGTGTGGCATGTGCCAGAGGAGCGTGTACCTACGTACGTATGCAAAGCTCGAATCGTTGATATTCACAGCTCAAGTATCAATCAATTTTGGGTTCGTCATGTCGCTATGTAAGCCCGCGAATCGTGAATGCAATTCATAACACACACCTCTGTCATTCTTTATCACGAAAAAATACATTAGGAAGATGAAAAAATTTTTTTTTCCTTTTGAATGACATTTCCAGCAAGGAGCTTGGATTACGAATACTGTGACAAATCAAAGGACATAAAAAGTTACAAGTACACGGAGTCGAACAACAACGAGCCCTGGTTGCTAAACAATCCGGTGCAGTCCGACCGAAGTTCGCCCGTTTGGACGGAGCTCAAGAGTCAATTGGAGTTGAAGAATTCCACCTGCTGGGATCGCGAAGGTCCCGGTGCAGAAAAGAAGGCTTTCACGTGGAGTTTTGACTGTTCGAGGCCACCCTCCTCTTCTTCCTCCTCGGCTGGGTTCTTCTGGCACGAGATCCCCTCGCAGCAGCAACACCAGCAGCAACAAAACGGCCAACAGAAACGTGGATCCCTTCAGCTCTGGCAATTTCTCGTCGCTCTGCTCGACGATCCGAACAATGCGACCTGTATCGCTTGGACAGGCAAGGGCATGGAATTCAAACTCATCGAACCGGAAGAGGTATCTTACGGAGTTACAATTGGTGTTCTTGTAAAAGAGACGGACATTTATTTATGATTTGCAGGTAGCACGAAGATGGGGTGTACAAAAAAATCGACCGGCGATGAATTATGACAAGTTGAGTCGTTCATTGAGGTACTATTATGAGAAAGGGATCATGCAAAAGGTCGCAGGCGAGAGATACGTTTACAAATTCGTGTGTGACCCAGAAGCTCTCTTTAACATGGCCTATAGCGCTGCTGCGAACAGTTGCATCACCGCTGAGATACAAGGAAGTGTTATCAAGAGACACGTTATCTCGGACAAAACTGTGTCTAATGACTTATCTAACACGACGAAACAACAGCTCAATAATTATGATGACGCGATTCTTACAATGTTTCCCAATCATACAAACAAAGGTAGATTTTTAATTCCAGTTGGTGATATAATGCAAATGTTTCAAATGTCCAATCGCGTTCATTCTCTTATCGTTTATGATTTCAGTTTATGGGTCATCGCATAATTTACATCAACTACATCAGTATTTTGGTAACAGCGAGGGTTTCACAAATAATTCCAACAGATATCACTATTCGCATCAGTACAATTCTCATCATCAGCCAACGTCGACTTATGCAACTGAGTCGTTCATCAATTACAGCCGGTTGTCCTCGTCTCACGAGTTGCTCATCTCTGGCAGACCGCAGGAAACGTCCAGGTACACTCCAACTTACGATGCCAAAGGATGCGCGAGCCTCTCTGGCGGTAACGCTCCTCACACGGCCATTCATCGGAGCACAAGTCAATCCGCGATTTTTGAAAGCTCAGGGGCCAACTCTAAAATCGAGCACTACACTCGGTTCGGATTTGTTGGCAGTTGTGCTTATTAATGTCGGTGAATTTGGAAAATGCAATCAACTGGAATTAGTCAATTGTGTCCTGTAGCATAATGTCTGACTGTAAAATATTTTCAATACTGTTCGATTGATTTTTTGTATGACTGAGATAAAAAAATTATGTAATATTCATATGATGAGATAAATGTAGTATTCTCTTCGATTGAAAAAAATGTGATTTTAAATACTCATGATGAAACAGTATTAATAGGATATCTCGAGTTCTAACTTTAAAAACAAACAAGAAATATTTTTTCAATTGAAATGGTCTTTTAATTGATATTAATGTGATTTTAGTAGTCGTCGATCTTTTTTTTGTTTATACTTTATATATGTAACAACACTATGATCGCCAGATGTAAAATTGTTGAATTATTTTGAGAAGAATGAAATAAATTGAATTCCCATTCGATCTCTTAAGTCTATATTGAAAAAAAAGTTACAAATATACAAAATAATCACAAATTTGAACTATTATTAGTCATAATTATGTTGTTCTTCCATCTCGGCAGCCATGGCCTCAGTCGCATTGCCTCCAGGGACGCCAGGTTCGTCCAACGGTACATCTCCAGCTTCTGTCATTTCTTCTCTAGCCAGCATCTTCAATTTATATATTTCCTCCTCCAAGTGGACACACGCTTGTTCAATCTCATAGTTTTTGGATACAAAACCGACCCACTGGGATTCAAATTCGCGCAATTTTTCGCCACCTTGAGTCTGTGTCGACTTTCTTTGCCAGTGCAATTCTTGCAGCTCTTTTTTTAACGTTTGGTACTGTTTTTGGGCATGTCCCATCAATTGCATGAGAACTTCTAATTGTGATTTCCAAGACTCGCAACCGTATTCCATCATTAGTTCTAAATTGCATATTCTGAAACAAAAAAAGTAAATTAATTTAATCAGGAATAATCGAATTTTAAAATTTGCAATTTTTACATTACAATGAGAATAAAGAAAGTTGCATTACAAACGTTAATATCAACGATGTTTTATAAACGTTTTGTTCGTAGGTCAATGATAATATGATTTGCTTATTCAGCAGGAAATCATTGGATTTCGCTATTACATTGTATATCATCTTTCTATTTTTTGCACTCTGTTGAACTGAAAGCAACTTCGGTGCTTAACTAATGAAAGATTTTTTTTGAATTTTGTTTTAATATTGCATCTCTTAGATATCGATAATTCACACGAAAAGAATAGCTAATTACCCAGTCATGATTTTGTAATATGCAAGTACGAATAATTTATTTACAATTGAAGTGTGCTGGTAAATGCTGAACTAATGAAAATCATGCAAACATTAGCATGGTAAATTTTGACACAGTTACATTGTTTGCTTATTTAAGCTCTATTGTCAAGTTATATTTTTGATTCATCCAATAAATTCAACTGGAATTGTTTTTTCATAATCATAATAGTTACTTACCGAGTCGCTTGATGTTCCAGTTGAGCCATGCTATTTTCTACACTTTCATCCCAAGCAGTCAAGTCATTCATTTTTCCTGGTGGAGGTGGAGGCAACTCATAACGTTTCATGCTCAACACATCCATTGGTAATCGATTTTGCATCCTTTCAAACTCATGTTTCATGACATCTGTTTCAAATGCATTTATGTTGAGAGGAACCAAGTGTTCTAAATAATTCTTTGTTGGCCTGTATCGACGAGTTTCTTCTTCAACCATCGCCAGAGCCTTGAGAAACAAAATTTTATTTTGTAAAATTTCAAACAAATTTCAATAAAAAAATAAATAAATTTATAAATGAAATATTATTAATAAATATTTAATATTGTTGTTAAAAAATGATATTCAATTAAAAA
Source organism: Trissolcus japonicus (assembly GCA_030522925.1). Taxonomy (NCBI): domain Eukaryota; kingdom Metazoa; phylum Arthropoda; class Insecta; order Hymenoptera; family Scelionidae; genus Trissolcus; species Trissolcus japonicus. The sequence continues at coordinate 73,176 of JAPYZS010000172.1, read as the reverse complement.
CATCAGTTAGGTTAACTTTCTGTTTAGTTTACACTTACAGCTTCTCTGATTCCGGGTTCATTGTAACCTTGGTCAATGTACGGCAAAGCATCAACAATAACTTCGCCCGCCATCTTGCAAAATCTTTTGTTTAATCAATTTTTCAAATTACGCCGCAAAACAATAACAAAAATCGCGTGACAACTCTTTTCTTACAATATAAACGATATAAACATTAATTTCAAGGTTAGTCTCACTTTACGCATGCGCACAAGTCTTGTGACTTTTTCTGGAAACAGTTGATCTACAATGATCGCTATGATATAAAAGGTTAGGTTGAAATAAAAACCAATATTAGTTCAATTTTTATTTATTTACAAATTAGACAATGATATTGTAGTTGTAAAAGTATTAAAAAAGCAATATCTTTTAATTTTCTCCACCAAATTGAGTTTCGCACGGGAATCAGTTGGCACCACTGTTTATATGGCGCAGTTCACTTTGGACAGTCGGTGCCCGCGCGCGCCGAAGGGTCGTTCCGGGCGAATTTGTGCATCGTTCAGTTCGTCACGTATTCCGATTTTCGTTTATTTTGCGATTCAAGTTGTGTCAGTTGTATGTGAGTGTTTGCAAAAGTCGGGGTGTTCGCGGGACGGTTGTGCGTTTTTTTGTAAGTGTTTCGGTTAGTGTTCAAACACGGAGAAGAGAGTGTAAAAGGAAACGGAAATTCGCAAAGAGGTATAAATATGTTCAAAACAAACAACTTCGAACATAAACACAATGGATTTTTGTTTTATCATTTGCAAAAATTAATGTGCAGATAGACCTGTTTGTTATATTTGTTTTGATATGCTGCCATGTTTATTTTGTCTTGAAATTGTACGTTTTTGTTTTTGATTGCTGTATGAATCTGTCGATTCGTATGAATAACAGAGCATATAAAAAGTGCAATACAGATAAAAATGCAAATATTTATTTGATAGTATTTACGTGGAAAAATCAAACTTGTATTTTATATTTCAAGGAACTATGAAATGTTTGTTTACAAAAATGAGTGTAGGTCAGGAAGTCATTCAATAATTGTTTTTATAAAATAAATCAGGTGCCTTTTAAACTTTCTAAGAATTGCCTGTCTTATTTTGTTTGTTGAAAATAATTGTTGTATGACCCCCTGACCTTGACTTCTTTTTTTGTAAATAAACTAGCATTTCATATATCATCATCTTAATATAAAGGACAATAGATTTCTTCGAGCGCCAAAACTGAATGTTGTTGTTTTGGAAAGCCAAGGTCAAACAGTTGAAATCGTCAACAACAGCATTAGAACATTAAAATTGAAAAATTTGCCAAAAATGAATTATAAGATGTCAATCACCATTTAAATAATTCAATTAGAACTGTAATGGGTAAACAAAATAATAGAATGTCGTACTCTTTTTGTTGTCATTTTGTTATTTTATTTAACACTGTTATTTTAACCCTACAACGGGAGAGGGGGATAGATATATCTCCAGCGCAATTTCAAACTGTTCTCTCAATCGACAATCGGTATGGCAGAATCTATGACCCTAATTATGATCCACAGTTAACCCTTTGAATCACATACCGTACGTTGAAGTGCGATACAGCTTCAAATCATGAATATAAAGCTTTTGTTGTTAAAATGGGGTATAATTTTTTCTTCACTCTGCTTTAACACTATTGTTTTTACGAGATAGATAAAAAAATCTTTTTTTTAAATCTAAAATCAGGTTATAATTTTTAGATTGAGTTATGATTTTTGTATGAAAATTTTTTCGGATTTCAATATTTTTTTTTAATTTAAATTTCCTTTTTACAATAAAAAAAACTTTAAAACTTCCTTATATTTTTCTACACTAAAAGATGATGAAAAAAAAGACTTTTTCATACGAAAATGTCCTTGCAAAATCATTATTTGAAATTTAATAAAATTAATGAAAATTGATAAAGCTTTATAACAAAATAAAATGAAAAAGTAAACACAGTTTTATCTTTCGACAATCAAAGTCCAAAACGTATATTTGATCAAATGATCCCGATACAATGTATTATTGAAATACCAGTACCAAATAATTGTCAACACCAAACCTAATCTCTGGTCTCTCAATGTTAACGTAAAATAAATACAAAACTGATACAAAAATAAGTTTAACCAATCTGAAAATAATTGCATAACCATCTAAAATTGAATATAAAACACGAACAAAAGTTTTCGTTCAAATCAATTTATTTAATTTCATTTGGTTCGAGTCAGCGAGCGATGATTTTGCACCAGGAATGCTCAGCAGTTTGTTATAAATGAGTGGGAGGGGAAGATTGACAATCTGTTATCAGCGATGAATAAAAAAAGGACGATGTCGAGAGCTCGCGCGGTTCGTTTGAAGGCGCGATTTATTGCGGCGTATAAGCACGCGCAGATCAGCACGCATCACGTGTACTTTGTTCCTCGAACTCAGATAACCTCAACGCCAATCCCTTACCTACCATGCCCCCCGGTAACTCGCGCGCTTATCGCTCGGTTATAATAGCAAAAGTCACGTACGACGTTTTCTAGTGCACCGCCAGTCGTTTCGCGTCGTGCGAGCCGCTCTCTCATTCAACATTAATCCTCAATCCCGTGTGTGTATTTTTGTCCCCGTGAACGTGTCGTCAAACAGAGGAATGCAAAAGGACTGTCGAGACTGTTTGGGTATCCGATACCGCATCAACAGTTTGGATCAAACGTGGAAGTGGCTGCACCAGACCATCGCCCTTCACGACTACCTCATCTCAATCACCAGCAGCCAATCCGACCTGCCCATGCCAAGCAAGTTCCTCTAACCTGTCCGTCCCTAGAGATCTAGTCACAACCGGACGGTTTAACCTACAAATTATTATCAACGGTTAAAAAAGGAACTCACCGAAGTCCTTAAGCATGTCTGTGATCGCACGTGTCGCGCAGCCTGTGAGGCTCCCACTGATCCTTTGCAGGACCTACTCGACCTCGGACAGTGTGAAAAACGTCGCCGAAGGTGCCATTAAAAAGTCTGTCTTCATATCCCAGTCGAGGGACATTTTTACTAACCTGGCGCTCGAGGACTGGTTCTACAGGAACTACGACTTTGCCAACCACCATATCCTGCTGCTCTGGAGAAACGACCCCTGCGTGGTCATTGGCAGACATCAAAACCCCTGGATCGAGGCCAACTTGTCTGCCCTTAATAATCATGGCATAAAATTAGCTAGACGTAATAGCGGCGGGGGTACGGTCTATCATGACAATGGCAATTTGAACCTCACCTTTTTCACGCCTAAACAAAGATACGACCGCGGTTATAATCTTAACATTATAACTAGGGCTTTGTTTAGGGAGTGGGGTCTTAAATCCATCATAAACAAGAGGCAGGATCTCATTGTTCAAGGAGAGTTTAAGGTATTTGTTTAAAAAAGGAAAATTTTTCATTAATTGAAATTGGATTTAAAACACATTTATTTTTTGTTTAAAATGAATCATTGGACGATTGATCATTTGATGAGACTGATTATTTGGTTGATAATAAAAATTTGATTCTAGATATCAGGCACGGCGGCAAAATTGGGAAGACCCAATGCTTATCATCACTGCACTCTTCTCGTTGATGTTAACAAGCAGGCTTTGCACTTAGCGCTCGAAAAGAAAGAGGTAATTATACATTATCGCAGCCGAGTTATTAACAATATGTTTTGCATTATCGGTCGCGGACTTTGGACGCAACAGATTTATCAGTCGATGCAGTTTATTTGCGCGTTCGCGATTTTTTTCATTTTTTCTAAAAAATCGATTTTAGCGCAGTTTTAAAACTGCGTTTTAAACTTACTTAACTAAGTTTAAAACTGAAGTTGAGATAAGAATGGTAACAATGGTTTCAGATGGGCATCACCAATAGCAAAGCGAGCGAGTCAATTCGATCGGCTGTTAAAAATATCAAAGAGGTGCACGCTCAAATTGAAACTGATAGTTTGCTCAATGCCGTCGGATGGGAGTACTTGAGAACCAAGGCCTTGAGCCTTGAGGATGGCGGGCACAAGTTGATTCAGCAACAGAAAGGATTTCAGATGATTAATCCAGCTGAGGAATGGTTCCCTGGTAAATATTTCAGACTTTCGTTTTTTTTATTCAAATTTATTATTATTTTTAAACTAAATTCATTACTTTAAACTCAATTTCGTTAGGGATCAACAAACTGGTCGAAGATTTTCGTAGCTGGGACTGGATCTTTGGAAAGACTCCGGAATTCACAGTGGCTCGTATCTTGCAAGTGCCTCTGACCGACGGAATAGAGCATTATTCAAAGTTGACAATCAAGGTGGAGAAGGGGATTGTGACGGATGTAACGATGTCGCTGCCGGAGAACCTGATCAGCGAAGGGCTGCGCCGTGATGCTAGTGTCATCACGAGTCTACGTGGGTCCAGGTTCAATCCGCAGATTGTCGATGACATCGTAGCAGCTAGTGGCTGCAAGGTGGTCCCTTTAAACTCGACTTGTAAGGTCAACGAAAGTGAGGTCGCAGCCCAATGATCCTCATTGGATCACGAAAGTGATCCATGATTTTGTTGAATATTTGTTTTTCACACCTCAGGTCCTAAAGTGCCGACTTTCGGCTCCCAAACCGGAGACGAAAGTCGCGGACCGAAAGTGTGTACCTTCGGCTCTCTCATAACAAACTCTGATAAAAATTTTAGACAGAAAAATTTTGAGTCGGCATTTTCGGGCCGGTCGGTGTGAAAAATATCGTTTGCACCACGAGACGAATGTGCGGGTTCAGGTGCGGGTGTGTTGACTGCCCTCGCTACGCTCTGGCAGTCATTTTGCACACCCGGCCCCGAAACCCGCACTTTCGTCCCTTGTTGCTAAATATGCTATGTTAACTCTGAATTGAGATAATAATAAATTTTAATTTCCCGATTTTGTTGGAGACTCGGTCTCGTTTCGTCTGCTGTGTTGTGGTTTCTGTACAAGGATCAAAATTCAAAAGCGACACCGTTGTTATTAAACGTTATGTATTTGATATTTCATTAAATCAGTGTGAGATTTTAATGTACAATGACTATTAGTGATGAAACTCACAAATTGTATTTATATTAATACGTAGAGCTATATATATATTTTTGTATGAAAGTTGTTAATGGATGATCGATTGTTACAATGTGTATCAAATATTCAGCGTGAGCTCGAATTTTATGTCTTTTTTTTGTACAAATAACAGTTCGTTTGAAATAAAAAGGTTCATACAGTTGAAAATCTTTGCCTATTGATTTGTGTGCGCGCACACACCTGCGAAGATTAATAAACGATCAGACGCATGATTTGTGGAAAAAAATTATTGTCATTCAATTGTCTTTTATGTATGACTGCGACTTTCATTGAATGAATATTGATTATGCCATACATTAAAAGACTAGAAAATATAATTTACAATGATATCGAGGATCTCGGTATGCCGACTGTTGAAAACAAATGATTTCAATTGTGCGCTAGTGCCTTATGTCTGTGGACGGATCTCAATTTAATCGCATTTCATTTTTTTATAGCCGCAACCGATCTCCTCGACTGTGCTATTTCTACAAGTACAACCAGCTTCACCAATGAAGTCATCTTTTGTGTTCTTACATGTTATTGTACCGCAATGTCATATCACGTCATTGTCAGAATCATTAATTACAAATCACTCTGCACTTTCGTCCTCAAAATGATAATTATTTACAATAAAAAAGGATAAAAAGATTCTTAATCGATTTTCCGTCGATGAACTTAAAGTTTGAACAAACAACTTACAATGAGACTTTGCCTGAATTTTTGATTAGCAAGTTAATTTATCACGATTCATTTTTCATAGCGGAATCGTGTTGGTTGGATCAAGGGAGAATGAAAAAATTGACCCCGCACGAACAGCAACGAGAAAACAACTTTACAAGAAAGTTATTATAGCTGGATACATTTTTCTCCGCAGAGCCGCAAATTCATAGTGGGAGATAAATTTATCGTTGACCCAGATTGGGAACTTTGAAATAATGAGTGAGTTTAATGATTGTATGAATGGGACGAAAGAGAAAACGTGAAACGAAGAAAGCTCCTTCTGTTTGTCAAGATTTGTTTTCTATTAATACAAAATAAGTGTAACCCCCCAAGATATTTACAACTTCATCAGCTCAAGAAAATTAATTATTCGTAATTATGAGATATAAAAAAAGGTTATAATTTCTTAGAGCAAAATCGTGCTTCGATCACGTGGCTGAGCTGGTTCGAGGTGGGTTGGGGTAGAGGTTCCTGTGGAGCATGACCTCGCGATAGGGGGGAGGCGGCGTGCCGGGACAGGCCGGTCTGTGGTCGGGATCCGTGGGGTGCAGCCCATTAACCTGGCAGAAATTGTGCAACAAGCTGACCCGCTGGGAAACGCCGTCGACCGCGCTGTCGCACAGACAACGTCTGTTCATCGGATGGAAGCAGGAGATCGTCGTGGAGAGGAGCAGATAAGTGACCACGATGGTGACCGCGCTGCCCAGCAGGAACCCTATGATGACCAACCAGTAGGGCGACATGTCCTTGAGCTTTGTGACTGTTATCTCTTTCGGCAGTTCTGTTGAGTTAGAGTAGTTGCCAACCTTCCAGAGGATCTCCAAGGCGGAGAGCTTCTGCTGTTCGAGAGATTTTGATACCGAGTCCCAGCTGTTGTGCATTCGTTGTTCCCTGTCGTGAAGGGTTTCATACAGCTTCTCTGAGTTTATACTCTCCAGTACATTTATCATCTTGTCAAACTTCTGAGATTCGCACAACCTTTGGAAGTCCACCTTCCGACTTACAAAATACTTTCTCAACATTCGCATCGGAAGGTCACAGAACCAAGGGTTACTGAAAAATTAAACAAGTTTAGATGAAGAAAAGTTTATAATAAGAAACAAAAGAACTATCCAGAGTATAAATAAATAAAACCGAAGTTTATAAAAACAAGACAGTTTATTGGAGGAATTAATATGAAGGAATAAAAGTACTTACTCTTGAAGATAGATGGTGGTGATTTGCGGCAAAGGCTTAAAAACCTGGCCATCTATCTCTCGCATTAAGTTATTGGAAATGTCCAAAATTTTTAGCTTCGGCAAGTCCTTGAAGGTTTTTGTGGGGATGTGGTTGATCATACAACCCTGTAATCCCAGCTCCTGAAATTAGTATCACCAATGAAATTGTGACTTACATTTTCAGTTTTGAATTAGTATTTTTTTATGTTTGAACAATGAATGTTATTTTTTTTATTCTTACTGTGATGGAACTGGAACGCAACTGCGGAACTTGAACATTGAACTTGTTGAAATTGAGTTTTAATATTTGTAGCTTGTCAGTTGCGAGAAATGTATCAGAATCTAAATATTCGAGATGGTTCCTGGACAGGTCCAGGACCGCGAGCTCCTGCAATCTGTAAAAAGCTTGTACAGCGATTTCGCTGATCTCATTGAAGGACAGATTGAGATACCTCAGCTGGGTCAGTCCGGCTCTCTGAAAACAAAAAAAATATACTCAGAATACTGAATCGTTTTAATTGCCTTATAAAGGCGGATAAAATGCTCAAGATGAATTCAACCTAAACAATTTGGGATTCATTGAATCATTTTTAATTATTATTTATTGGCTGGCTTTCCGAAAATTATAATTAATTTTTTTTCTGATTTCAGATATCTCGGAAAGGAAAATGAACTTCACAGTTAATCCCAAACAACAGATTACAAAGTTGCCGTACATTGTAAGCTCGCAAATTCTCGGTAGGTATAAACAATTACTGTCATTTACTGTTCCTGCAAAGCTTACATAATCATGCTAATCAATGTCAAATGACATTTCATTTGAATCTTGTTTCAGAGTTTACTTTCCAAGACCTTTATTGGAATTTAAAAATTAAAAAAAAAAAGCAAAAAAGAAAAAAAGGTACCAGACAATCGAAGCAAATCGGCAGCCGGTAACTCACCATAAGTTCTTGACTCGTCAATTTGGAGATGGAGTTGTTGAAGAGGTCGAGCGCTTGGACATCGTCAGAAACTCCGAGGTAAATGGAATGCGTGTGGACGCTGGTACAGTTGGCGCGACGCAGTAGCAGCCACTCATCGCAGGTGCACTTGGTCGGGCACTCGCGAATCACATGGGCGCTCGAAAAAAGGAGCTGCAGCAGCAGCAACGCAGCGCCAAACTTTTTGGGCATGGTGCAGGGGCGTTCAGGAGCCGGCTGCCGGGCACGGCATTGTCACGGGCCCTTCACACTTTTGCATACGGACGAATGCTTATCATTCATGTACGCACACACTCGCAACGCCACTAGTCTTGTTGGTTCTGCGTCGCCAATCGAGACGTCACCGATCGCGTGTATTTTCGTGCACCGATGATCTTTCGACCGTGTAAACACAATTCCGACCGGGTTTCGAGCCAGGCGTGCTCTCGACAAGCCGCCTTTTTGCCACCCAAACGCCACACAACACTAAACGACTGCTCAGCTTGCCGATCACTGTCGTACGACGTACTGTACTGTACTTTCTATATCTGTGCACGATCTAGCTCCGTGCCATCGCCGGACGGAACGAGGAAACATGTCCCGCTCTTAAACACATTCGCCCGCCCGAAATAACGTTCAATAACAAATAATTTTTACTATTACGTTAATTTTAAATTGAAAAAAAAATTTAGGGTTTCAATTTGTATTAAAAATTCGTTTGATTTAATTGTAGTTTTTTTATTTAGTTAATGATCAGGTAGTAGCGTTTTCATGACAAATCATCCCAGCGGAAAATATTAATAATTTATTATCGGTCTTTTTTCTATCAAGTGGAATGACAATAACAATCTGAGTCACTGTAATTTCATCTCATCCAAAGTTACAATTTTATATTGTGCAACGTTTTTCTTTTCCAACTTTACAAACTTGTGTTGGACGTTTTATTGTGCCCAATTTATTGCGCAACAGCTTAATGAGATATACAATATTATCTAAGGTCAACTTCCTTATTACCTGCAATTTATTCAGGTAATATAAAATTTCATTCACACCAAACACACAATGTGTGCTTTTCCACTCTAACCCACAATTGTTTTTTAACTTTCCATCAATCGGTAACCGATATAATTTATAACAATAAAAAGAAGTATTACGTGTTTTGACGTAAAAATTTAATTTTTAAAAACTGTCCGATCTCGATTATTACTCAAATCTTATCTGAAATGTGGCATAACCAAAACCACTCGTATTTGCGAAAGCGTGATAAAATGTGCATTTGGAATGTTATTTGTCGTCATTGAAATTATTGGACGTTGAACGTGTATATTATTCACGTACATTTCCCATTATTTATGCGAATGATATGTCATGAATAGCAATTGTACACCGGGACAAGCTAATTATTGTTTCGGTAGGTTCAGTTGGATAGTCTGATTTTGTCTGTTTACATCTCTATTTAAATTAGTCGTCATTTTCATTGCACTCGACATGCCGAGCACACAAACAATGCGATAAATCTGATATTTAAAGCAACCTCTGATTGTTTCTATGCAGATGATGTGACAATTATTATCAACATCGAGTTCACAATTGGAGCACGATTCCAGTTTCCCTCTCAAATTTTAACATGACGAGTCAAAACTGTTTCACAACATTTTAATACTGTCGTTTTTTAATATAATTTTTCTATTGTCATCTTGAACGATAAAATTAGTTCAAGGTGTTTCTTGTTTTGTGTTTTTAATGTCTAAGAAATAATTTCCTCACTTTATAGAACAGATAATAAACTAGAGTCGTTTTTTCTTTTTCGAGTTACAATAAATTCACCGATCATTTCATATCTTTTTTATGAAAAGTTATTGCTCAGTATAATATATTTATAAAAATTATTCATCATTGTATTTCTTCATTGAAACATAACACAGAAACTAAGAAATAAGAAATATAAAAAAAATGCAACAAAGTAAATGTCGAAAAAATATGTTAAAAACGACATGTGCCATTATAAAAGTTCAGAGATATGACGTTAGTAAGCGAATAACCCATCTTTGTTATATCTCATCGCAGATTCCAGACGTTTGATTGTTTGAGCGTCCAAAAATCACTCTTTCCGCAATAAATCTTCGGACGCTTATCACAATATTATTTTATTCCACTCTGCAGCCAAACGTGATTGTAATATTTTTTGTCTAATGTTATGCCAATTCGGATAGTCGAGATTACGTAACGCAAAAATTGCTGTGATGTATAATGGCAGCATTCTTACGTTTCAAAATTATTCATAGCTACGAGCAAACGAAAAGTAACGGGGTAATGCTTCGAAACCGCTCATTATGACGTGCGCGCGGGCATCAATTTTTTTACGGGTCACTTTTACGCACATAAATCTCAAGATTGAACCATTTGCGTGCCACTTGTTTGCAAATTAACATATAAATCAAATTAGTATGCTAATAAAACGCTCAGCTAAGAGAAGACAAATAAACATGTATAATTAGCCGCTGTAACATTAACTTAATGACCGTGATCAAAATCTCGATACAGTTTAATAATTATGACGAATCCATGAATATGAAGTTCCAAGCACCATTAAAGTCCCATCAATTTGAATTGAATCTTCTTTTTTTTCGTTGCAGGTTGCTGCTTTGCCGGCTCCTTTGCACACCGAGAGCCAGTTCGACCAGAATAGATGGCGCCACCGGTTCCACGGGAGATGAAAATGTACCAAGATATCTAAAGAGGATAGACAAGAGCTGGAAGATTGGAGATCAAAGGCGAGTGCAATTCTGGCAAACGCGGTTGGACGCTGATAATTATTCAGAATGGGATCAGTTTGTTTATGGGTCGAAATGTATTGGAAATAGAGACAAATAATGGCCGGCGCGCTCGCAGCGATAAAAGCCGAGGCATTCCGAAAATAAAAATGCCGAGTGCTTTACGACTGTTAGTAGGCCACTTGTTACGTATCCTAACTGGGTCCGGCGCCCTTCCTGTTAACATTCAAATTGCATACGCTATAGCCACGGCTCTACTATCTCGTCGAGCTGGCTCATAAGAAAACTTGCCAATGCTCAATTACTGTAATTCAGTTAACTTACGCGTACTCCGTTTCCGCGTTGCTATCCACGAATAAAACCCTAACAAAGACATTAAACATTCAGCGCCAATCGAACCCACAGAGAGGTTGATGTCTTTCAAACATGTCGCGCTAAAGTTTAACATTACATTATACAGTTTTATAACGTTGCGGTTACAGAAAACCTAACAATTTGTAACTTAGTTTACAACTTTCTCAGACACAAAATTGGTTACGAGAAAAAGAAGGAAAAAAGAGGACACTATATTATCATGATTCAATAATAGGGAGTGGATGATCCAATAGCAACCTAAATAATTTCTGTTTTTCTTTTTTTGTTGCAGAACCCATATGCCCTAAAAGGATAGCTCGAAAAGACGCTGGAAAGTAATCGCATGGGACAGTTTCAATAAACAAAGAGCTAGGCGAGGTGGCGTGCATTGCTCTACGTGCAACTGCGAATCTCGTTAGTAGAGCCATCCAAGAGGAGCGTAAATCCACCGTGAATAACGGTAACCCCGATTTTGCGTTACTTGGTGCATTCCACAAAAGAATCAATGTTTCGACTATCGCAAAAATAGAAGACCTCCGAATTAATCCAGTCCAATGTTTTGTCGTTACAGAGAGAGTCCTGTTGTTCCAACTATCTTTCACGAGTTCATAAGCTGCAATTAGATTATAACGTTGGAATTGATACTCACATGTGGTACAGAGATCACGTATCATTTTATGCACTGCAATCTTTAATTCAATAAATAATGTCTTGAACTAAAAAGTCAGAAAACCAACGCACGAGTGAGTATATACCATGGTTTTAATAAAAGCCACATTCGTGGAAGTCGAGTTTCATTATTGTCAATGCATAATGAACTCTTTGCAACAAGTTCGCTACACGTGTAGCGGAGAGTTGAACACAGATGTCTTTATACATTTTTATTCGGAATGCAAGTTTTCAAGTATATAGCTGTGGGACGTTATTTTTGTTTCAGAATTTATTGGCGGTGGCATGTTCAGTGAGCCGAGGGCTCGGAGTTACTTCGGTTGCCAACCTTTCGACCTGAAAGATGTCACAACGAGCCTGCAACAAAGATCATCACGATGACAATTTATCATGGACTTCCATTGGCTTGAATGTAAACAACTATACGAATGACCATTAGCTTTTACGATCGAGTGAAAAACAAAGCATTTCCGTTCAAGGTTCTTGCGCTTTCGGTTTGAGATTGAGAGGCAAATGGGATGTGCAGTAATTAAACGGGTGCTCATCTAAAGACTGTGCAAAAAATGTGTCACGAGCGTAGTGGTATCGATGATAAACGAGAGAACGAGGCTCGAGAAGTTGGGGAGCATTGATACAAAATAGTCGAATGTACCGGCACGAAATTGCCGGTGTGTACAGTGGCGCAGCATGCATTGCGCAATGTCCACGGAAATAAATTTAGGATAGACTAGCTGGGAGAGCGTATGTATAGTACTACGTTCTATTCGGCCTTTGCGCGTTCGCTCCCCACGCTATGGCCGCTCGCTCGCCTGGCTGGCTGCACCCGCACCCTTGCCTGCCCTCACCTCGCCCCTTCCGGCTGATTATGTTCCACTCCCGGATTCGAATTTCTCCTCCCGCGGAGCGCGCTCCAGCCGTGACAAAGACACGGGGATCAAGTTGGCGTGTACGCTCGTAATACCGTAATGCTCACATTATTCGATGCGGATAATACCGACCCCGCGCGACTTTTCAGTTGCACGCGTAATTAAACAGGCCGCCACGCGTCGTTTAGTTTTTCCACCCTTGTCTCAAAATTTGTCTCTTAATTAATTCACCTAATGTAGGCAGGATACTGTCAGTTTTACAACTTCAAGTATACAAACAAATTAGAAAAGTCAATAGTTTGTCAATATTTTCGATTTATGATTTTTAACATCATTTTAGTTTATTTCTTAATTCATAAATTGTATGTATATTTATATATGAAGTTATTTATAAATTTAACATTTTCAGGTCAAAATAAAAAATGAAACAAAGAAGAGGTTCTTCAGTCCAAACTTTTGAAATAAAAGAAAAGGGTCAAAAAGAAGGTTAATTTTCTTTTAAATCGATCAATTGTAGTTTCCACTGCTGGACAATTTTCAAACTACGTTTCTCTTCGGGTCGGTTTGCCATGGACAGCTATTTCATGTTTAGAGAAAATGATTTCAGAGAAAAACAATAAGTTGTTTCCCACTTAACAAATGAGAGCTAATTTTGATGAAAAATAGTTTGGAAAAAGAAGGAAAAAAAATATCCTGTGTAATGTCAAGTTAATGACAAATAAAATGCATGTTTCAAAAAATTATACAATAGAAGATTGTTTGTTAAACAAATTATCGTAACCATGTTTGGATGTTGTGGTTACACTATAGTAACTTCCGTGCAGATAAAACTATAAAGTTGCAAACTCCATCCTCCGGACGAATTTCCTTTTGTCTTAGGACATCTCAAATGAAATGAACCTCTTTCATGTACAGAGCCCTTTAGTCTTCAAAGTTTCGGATGAAAAAATATCACATGTTGTAAATTATCTTCGAACAAAGAAAAGCGTAGTTTGAAATTTGATGAATTTCAAAAAAAGCTACAAACAGTATCTCAAGCGGATGAATTAATCACTCTCCCATTTCAGGTACGGTCTCGAGGACCGAGGAAATATTGGATTGCGCTTGTAAAATCGTCAATGCATCAGTTGCTAAGCGTCGTATCTGCAGTAACGTTGCTATGCGCGGCTGTCCCGATTGAAAATCAAGTCGGATTCAATGTCATCTGCACGCCCGAATTAAGCACTTGATTGAACGACAAAAAAAAAGTGGAAGACTGCGCATTTTGCTGGGCCGTTGTTGCTATAGGTACGTAACGAAAGCTCCGTTACGGAGTTGAGTTATTTAAAAAAGAGTACAAGGCGCATCGAGTGTGCACCGGTCGGTCGCAGAGGCGCGCTGCTGTAGCTGCACGTGTGAGTGAGGGCGGTGATCGCTCGCTCAGACCATCCACTCGCAACTCTTTCGTCATCAGCGTTTTCAGCTGACGACAACCGTCCTCGTCGCTCAAATCAAGTGACAAATATTCGCGTGGGTACTCTTGAGATAACGACGTGTCGATTCAACCTGTATGCATTTTTTTTTATTATGAGTCTCTTTTTTTCATTTGCAAACAGGTCACTAGATTTGATTGATAAAAACGAATCGCCTCTGCTCAAACAGATACTCGTGCCAATGAAACACGCTTCGTTTTCCGCGATTCTCATTTGTTTCTCCTTTTATTGTCATTATTTTTTATTTTTAACGTATTGAAAATAACTTGAAATGATAGCGGTACATTACGGGTAAAATTATTTGCTCTCGAAGTTTCAACTTGGAAGAACCAGTCAGACTTATTGGAACAATTGCAATAATTCTTCGTATTTCGAAATCCACGAGGATTGAATTTGATTAAGAAAATTATGTTGATTTATAAAGAGCAGGAAAAGTTTTCTTGCTAAAATGAAATGATTGAAATTGAACATTTTTTTGTATTATTTAGAATAGATTATAGGTGACGTTTCATGAAAAATTGCAATTGCGAAACGTTGCAAATTCCTCATCGAACGATGTTATTTATAAAACAAAAGTATGAAAATCTTGTCCGAAGCCACCGTTGTTATCATCTTTTCCGAAAACTCAGCACAGCGTGAAACGAATGATAGTCGCGCGTAGTCACAGGCGCTTTTCAAATCACAGCGCACCAACACACGCTCATTGTTCTCACGGTGCACACACAGGCTCTTTTGAAGAAGATTCCGCCGAGATGAGTGGAAACTACAATTACAATCAGCCGAGCGATTGCATCATTAAAAGCCTGAGTTTTAATTGAAGGTTATGATTTATGATCTGCAATATCGAGAGTGGACAAGATCATATCTTAATTTCAAAAGAGGAAAATTTGATGCAAAAACAAAACGCAGAGATTGAATTTTTGTGCGATGCTGACACTCGCATGTGACATTTGAGGTGGCTTTTATACAGGCGATGTTGTGGGAGCGGAGGAGAAGTACGAGAGGAAGGTCTGGTCGTGTTCGCTGGCGCAGGTTACGAGCGCCACCAATCACGCAGACGTTCCACTCGTCGCGTGTCGTCAGCGTGTACTCAGCTGATGGAAAATGGCTGCCACATTTTGACAGCTGCAAGCATAAACACACAAGACGGATAGGTTCGACGTCTAACGATTTCCGCGCGATCGAACTGATCGGTCGAGAGGCGACGATTATGAGAATTTCGCACAGATGCAACAAAATAACGTCTTCCAGGGTCTAATTCTGATCGACTGGTTGGTCCGCCATGTTTTTGGGAAATAACTCAAGAACGTCAATAGGAGGTAAGGATAAAAGAACCTGTAGCCGAGGAGACGATTCAAAAAGCTGTTAGGGATCTGAGCGGATCTGTTACAAGCCAAAACTGAGAGAAAGTACGGGCGAGGGGAAGGGGGTCTCGGTTAGCCAAGTTGTGATTTAAAGGACGACGCACGAACTGGCTCTAGTTGGGGTTTTAAACGACCATATGGCAGCGATTATTGCGCGTCGGAGCTTGATGAGACGGTGATAAGCGAGTATGAGTTTTAGATACACGGAGGATACCGGAATAACATAGTGCAAAGTTTACGGGATCGCAGAATCTGCGGGGATCAAAGATCCGCCGGCCGGTGAGCGAGGCAGCGGGGGCGAGAGGAGCGACGACGACGACGACAACAACAACAACAAGGCAACGCGTCTCGGAGCAGTGGGGGAGGCAGAGTCCAGGAGTAGGGAGAAGAGTCGGTGGAAGGGACGACGGTTGGAAGGTCTGGTCGAGCTCGGCTGGGGTTTCAGCTGGCAATTTTTTGCCGTTGCTTCTCGTCCTCCCGGCGCGCGCGGCCAATGAGAGTAAGTAGGTCAGGCTGTGCGGCCAATCGCTTGCTCGGGGCCGAGTCACGTGGGTTTGTTGTTATCTATCAGCTGTTTTTCCCGGGCGGCCGGCCGGTGAAAGCTGAGAACGACGTAGCTCTCTTAGTCTCTCGTCAGTACCTCCCGGTCGGCGCTCAGCTGAGCGTCGTCACATGTTGTTGGCTGCGTGTTTTGTCAGTTGGACGTGAGAGCGTCCGAGCTGTGTGTCGCGGTGACGCAACCGAGAGTTACATTGCAAACGCGGGGATGTATAACGAAAATTGTTAACAACCAGCAACGGTTAACAACAAATACAAAAAGAAAGATAGAAGGGATATAAAATAAGGTTGAAAAGAAATAGAGATTAATTTCGCGAGAGTGCGGAAACACCGGTGGTGTGGTGTCAGTGCGAAACTGTCATGACTATTATGTCAGGCCGGAGTGTCTCGGGGGACGACGCGGCGCTGGTGGTGACAGATTGTTCGACGCAGCGACTGGGCAACAGCGGTCTCCGGCCGCGCAAGCCGCCACGTGTTGTGTAAGAGCTGCGGCAGCGGCGCTCGTGTACTATTGTCAAACTTGACTTGTGTGACGGGAGGCCGTCTTTGGACCGGCGTACCTCTGGATTGTTGTGTTGTTGCCGGGGCAGTAGCTCGCCGACTGTGGTGCTTGGTTCCTCGGCTAAGGGCGCGCTCGCGGCTGAAAAGTGGAGAAGGAACGGGTGCCCGGCGAATCTCGCGTCGTCGCGTCCCGCAAGCGGCGCCGCGAGTTTTGCGCGCGACAGCAGTTTCGCGCGGAGGAGGACCCGGACGAGGACGAGATCGAGCAGCGCAGCAGCCGCGCGATCTCGCGCAAGGTCCGCACGATAATGTCGACCGGCAAGCGTCTCGCCAAGCGCAGCATCATCGGCACGAGGGTGTGCGCCCCGGGCGACGACGGCAAGTATTACTCCGGCGTCATCAACGCCGTTAAGACGCCCGCGTGCGGCTCGTCCGAGAGCGGGCTCAGCATCACCCCCAAGACCAGATACTCGGTGCGATTCGACCCGGTGCCTGGCGGACGGCCGCCCAGCCCTAGCACCGAGTTCCTTGATCGTGATCTCATCGGACCCGGATTCGGATCGGTCACCACTGCCAGACTGGTTGCCGGACAAAAGGTTTACCTCACCTATAACGGACGCGAGGTCCACGCCGAGGTCACGCAACATCGCAAACACCTCGACGAGGTTGACGTCGTCATCGCACCTACTGGACAAGAGGTCAGATCACAGTTTCATTTTTTTTTTATTTTATTTATTCATTTTTTTTGCAAGTCCGTCTGAAACGGTCCATTGCAGTTGTTTTACATATATAACGCTCTATAACAGTATGACTGCAAATGACAGCTCAATTGAATGTAGCAAATCCTTTTTATGTAAGACAATCCGCGGACTCAACAGATATCCCAACTTAGAAAGCACACGCCACTGTCAACTTATTTGCTCGCTCGTTATTTCGAATAAGGATTTTCCTTCCTCCTGGTAGTGTATCAATTTGTTTTATTTTCACCGATCGTTTCTTTTTTTTGTCAATATTTGACAACCAAACAAAGAATCTATTTCATGAATAAATACACCGAGCTGAGATTATCTCATCGTTTCATTAACAGATTAAAAAATCGGTTGTGTAACAACCTGCTGCTTGGTTGTTGTTTTTTTGTTGTTAAACAAAAACGGCTATTGTAAAAGGTTTATAAGATAAAGGGAAGGGAAGGTTTATCTTTGATTTCGTTTTTTTTTTTGTAATTAAATTATTTTATTGTTTTGTGATTTTATTTTTGCTCTAAAAGATTGTAACAATGACAGATCTTTGTTCTCGGGACAAAACATTAAAAGCCGGCAATAGGCGTGCGGTTGCAAAATATTATCACTTTTTATAACCAGCTGTTAATGAAGAGCGATGATTATAAATTTTGCGTCAAAACAGAATTGTTAACCTTTTTTGTTTGATTTTTTTTGCGCGTAGTCAAATTTTTATCGCTCATAATAAGTGGAGCGCGATAGAACAAAGGAACAAGTATCAAACGCGCATTATGCAATTGAACAACTTTCGCGCTGAGCTAATTAATAAAAAAAAATTATCCCTGCCTGGTATATGGAATTATACAACTGAATTTTTACGGTCCAAAGGCGGTTACGAGGAGTAAAAAGTAAAAACCGTTCGTTTTCGGTTTCTGGGAATACAAATTCATAGTGCGCGGTGACTCAGCGTTTGAACAACAAAGACCGTTTCGTCAGACAACATTTCAAACAAATAATGCATCTTGAAACGCGATCGTTCTGTTTTTTTATTATTTCTTTCTTCTTTTTTGTTTCACTTTTCTCAATTCATATCTGATTTTCGTATTTGTGTTTACCGTGATAACGACGGTGATTTAAAACAGATTATAACTTTTTAAAAAGTCTTCGGAATTTCCTAATTTGTTCAAAGAAAAAAAAACCGTTTGTTTTTATTTTTAAGCGTAGTTAAATTAATTGAGGCCAAAAATACAACGCACCCATAAAATAAAATTGAGTCAGATAGTAAAAGAAAATCGGATTAGTTGTACTATTTTTTTGCCTAGATTTAGATTGCGACACGTGGCAGATTTTAAGACATGATAATTTAGCCGATTTGCATTACGGATTATCGGAGATTTTGCATAATCGCGACGATAAATGATATCCGCGGAATCCCTCTCGTGGCGTAAAAAAGCCCTGTTTTGTACGAACCGGGAGGGAAGACGCAGTGGTTGTTGACTTTCACGTTCAAAAGAACTGACGTGTTATGAAACGTAAACGCTTGTGTTGTTGTTACAATATGGTCGTTAAAATTTTTTTCTCCCTCCATATTTTGCTGACAAAACGAGGTGTTACACATTTTTCATCGTTTCGCAACTCGAACAGCCGGCCGATTGTTGCCTTCACTCCAGTTCGCATAGTTTGCACGAGGTGTCAGTGGGAAATCTCAAATTCGTCATAAAAATAATCAAACTCATCCAACAATCCATAAAAAAAGAAATTTTCAAAAAACAGCAACGACATCTTGTATGAAACTTCTTGTTGCCATCTTGGATTTTCACCTTCGATGTTTCAACTCGGAAATGTCATTGTTTTTTTCTTTATCGGGAATGGAGAAAAAAAAACAATGACTAGAAGGAGTCTTGGAGACTGAAGTAAGCCTACAAGAAAAGTTTACAAAAATGTAAACACATCTTGGAATTATGAATGATGACCTTTGCAACAGTAAGGGAGGAGAAGAAAAAGGTCGGGTAGAGCACGAAGAGACTGAAGATTACATCAAGTTAGGAGAAAAAGTGCGTCTTGGGTCGGGCTTAACGATTGCGGAACTGCGGAGCGTGTCCAAAATCGTGCGGTCTAACGGTAGCAAGTTGAACGGTGACATCAGAAATTCGATGGCTTGTTACTTTTATCTCAGTTTAACAAGATGGAGCGACAGATATACCATGGTTATTGTTTCACACTTGGCGCACTTTGCCAAGTGAAACAACAATCTCGAATTCATAAGTCACCCGATGCCTCTAAACTCATTGTCATAATGCTGCACCGGTAGAGATCGGCGAAGTTGGAACAACAGAAAATTCAGTTGACAAAGAGATCCACTGACGAAATCAGTCGGTACAATTGAAAATGCAGTTTTAACAACAGAGAATATTCAGTTGATTTTGATTGACTAAAAACAATGCCACTGTGTTACTCGGCAGCAACAGATACAGACCACATTTGTTCTCACTGTGTGCTGATAAATTTGTCATGTTGCAATTCAAGGTGTAATTAGAATTTTATGACGCAATCGATTTAATCTCTCGGTTGTAATTGGACGATTGCGGGGATGCTTCTCTCTCATCCGAAATCGCAATTCAAAGCCGCAACTTGTCGATTCATAATAATTTTTGCAACTCTAGGCGCGGTTCACACGCACGCGCGCGCGTCGATCACAAAATGTAATTTTCGTGACCCTGTTTCAGAAGTGTTCATGTCCTATTTAATTCGCGCGCATGAGCGAGAACACTGCCTCTCTCGGCGAGCGCTGCAAAAGGGGACGGACCGGCGAGCAGAAGAAAAATAGCAAAGCAAGGAACGAAGGAAACGGACAACGACCCAGAATCGGACCTTGGGTTATGTTTTTGAGTCGCGCCTTTGCATCTAACTGCGCATCGGAGCCACCGTGGGAGAAGGAGGATGCCGCCGAAGACGAGAACGCAAAGGAAGAGAGCGAAGCACACGCGTGGCCTCGGTCCCGCTACGTGGGCGCGGTTAGATTCGTCAAGATCAGCTGCGGTGCGGAGCACACGTGCGCCACGCGTGAGACAAACCTCTAACCAGTCTCGGAAGATGGCTTAGATGCGCGCATTTATGTAATAACTCCGAGTTAAACGGTCCCGCTTCAGCGCACCGCGCCGCCGCTTTATCCTATCTAGGCTAATTTTGGTCCATTCCTGCAAGTTAACGGTACACCTCCAAGCGTCGAATCTTCTTAAACAATTTTTGTTCTGCTCGACTCTTTAGATTCAGCACATTTTTTATATTTTTTGTGCTGGAAAAAAGCGGAACTTTTGAATATGGCGGTTCATTTTGCCTTGTCGGGAAACAAATTGGTCGCAACGTGCATTAAGAAGAGACACAATTTATGAGTATCGTAAAGCAGGACAAATTATGTCATTGTCATTGGATTAGACAAACAAATGGCAATTACGTCAAGAACAACCAAATGTATCACTTTCTGATTTGCGCGCGTGGAACGAGAAACCCCGCGGAGGTTTCGAATGGGAACGAGCGAATCAGAGCGGCAGTGTATTACCAGAGCACGGGACACTGCCGGGCACGGATGACTCACGAAAATTAGCGGAGCCGCGCGCGACACACAAGAAAGGCTTTTCGGCGTGTGACTAACGATCTAATGCCATTTTCATGCCATCTCGATGGGCGGCTCTCTTAATTAGTTTTCTGGTCCCGTTATCCCGCAGTCGACCTTTCGATACAGCTTTCCATTACGATCCAAATTATCACGCGGCGTATGGGTTCACCTGCAGTTCTACGATTATTCGCCCCGGGCTGCTGATTTGCATGCAAAAAATATTACGTGCCGATTTATTCTTTCCAGAGCCATTCTACCCTCTGGTGTTTCTAAACGTTTGTCTATTATGTCGCTCTGAGCCCAAAGTTTGTCTGCCTCTCGGGGACTGCGAAAAAAAAAGAATCTTTCAAATGTCGACATTTATTTGGAACATTACAGTTGCGCTTCTTCGTTTCATTATTTTTATTATTTTTTAAAAATAATTTTCCAAGATGAAAAAAAAATTAGATCAATTGACAGCAATCGTTTCTCTTTTCGGTATTAAAACCTTCTGATGAAAATTGAAATGATAATAAAAACAAGTCGGATGAGATTGATAAGAGAGCATAAAAAAGGTGAGAGGGGATAATTGTCGGCAATTTGAGCCGGTGGGATTTCGATAAAGTCGAACGCGAGAGAGCAGCGGATCAAAACAAAACGTCGGAGGATGCACTTCTCTTCGTTTAGCCTAGTTTTCATCGATCGTAATGATCCGCGATTGTTTGACCTCGCGCTGATAAATATCGGACACCTGTAACGTTTCCGCGCGCTAATGTCTAATGTCTTCCACGTAAAGTGGTAATGAAGAAAAGAAAATCGCGGCTCAAAAGCGGTAAACGAAACTGCTCGTTATGTAGCAATAACGGGACTTTAATTAAGGCGCACGCTGCGTCGTGTGGCGCCCAAGAAATTTATCGCGTCGTCGACGCTCCTGCCCCCTATTCTCGACTCTCTTCTTTCCTCTCTCTCTCTCTCTCTTGCACTTTTTCTCCACGTCCATCAAAACATTTCGTCTTCCCTCGTCGCGAAATCATAGTCTTTTGTTGGCCGCGTTGATAACACAAATCGTCGATCTCACGGTGCGTTTTACTATAAGTGGAATTATACGCGTTATACATAAGTGCACTCCGAGCCACAATTTCGCTGCCACTAAATAGGTTTCGCAAGTTGAATCGATGATTCGTCGCATTGCTACTCGTGTCCGTCTTAAAATGATTGATAAAAAATTAAAATAATCGTTAATGAAAGTTTTGGTATGAACAAATTTATCTGACACAAAAATCCGGTTTTTTTTTATAATGTTTTTTGGTCTTTGATCTTTTCGATCATATTGAGCGTTCGAATTGTAGGTCAGGTTCAATTCATATGAAGATAAAATTGATTGAAATAATATTTGGCTATTAATTTAATCGTTAAATGATAATTAATTATAAATGATATAAAACATTTTGCCAAAGCAGAGTTCTGACTAGCGGAAAAAGAATGTCGAATCTGGAACTTGATAAATTATGTCACGTTACTTTCACATAAAAAGTGTGTTATAAGAAGAGTTTTAATTTGATCGCGAGATCTTGATAGTTTAAGAAGGCCGGCCTTCGCATAAAGAAAACATGGCAGTTTTTTTTTTCTCCATTGTAACTGAGCGATTGGATTCATTTGATATTCGTAACCGTGGTTGGAGAAATGGAAGGGGGAAGCAAACAAACTGACGAGAGTTACACTCAAAAGAGAGACAATGAAAAGTCGTCTGCGAGCGCGAAATTATTTGTCATTCCGTACATCTGCTTGGCGAACTGGGTCAGATCGACGTAGGTCAGTCGCGATGCAAAAGTGAGAGTGTACGCGCGCAAGAGGCTGACGCTAACTGGAGCAGTTGAGAGATACCGGCCGGGCGACAAAAAATCGCGTCTTTCGGCAACTTTTTGTCCATTATCGTGCGTCCCGACATTAATCTTTGTTATATACGCGGTATTAAAAAGTCGTCCGGGAGAAATAGAAAAAGAGATGACGGAAAAAGTAAAGGAGAACGAGATTAACTACGACGATCAGAGTACATATCGTGCGCGTATCTGTATCGAATTTGCATGAAATTTGCATTACATTTGTATTAACACGCGATAAATTGTTATATAATATTTGCGCTAAATAATTTGCGCCAATATACCGTTTGTAATTTCATCCGCACAAATTATGTAATGTTTGTTATAATATTTGAACAAGGTTTGCATGTATTGCGAAGATGTACAAGCGGCAGGGAGAAAGAGGGGAGGGGAGCAATTGGTAGCTGGCAATAAACGTGTTTGTATAACGGTCTCAGAGCGGAGCCTCCCGGTAATTGCCGCGCTTTCCACGAGAGCGAAAAATTCATTGCGATTCATATATGATTTTTCGCTCACGCAGTGCACAGGGCAGTTGCGCGACAAAGCGAACGTGACCGGAGGCCCCCGTGTGTGCGCTCGCCACAACCACGAACTTTAGCATCTCGTGCCTGTAAATGGAAAACGGCCGAGTCGTGCGCATCGCGATTCGCCGCCTCGCCGAACACGACATTCCTCTTAATTACTCGATCCCCCATTACGTTTGCGCGTTTTTTCGCCGATTCTCCGCGAGTTGTTCTCTTTTTGTCCTCGCTCCCCTGGCTGGATACTTTTTCGCTTATTTTTCTTCTCAATCGTTTCACAGGAATTTCATTGTTCGAATAGCAACAACCGTTGCCAACAATTTAATGCCACATTTCTCTTTCCCTCTCTCTCTCTCTCTCTTTCTCTTCCCTCGCAGTTTTACGCAACTCGTAGGTTTATCAAGCCGCAATTTATACCGCGAAATTCGTTCGCCATTTTGCCCTTTGGTTATATACGAATCCGAGAAACGTTGACGCGTTACCACTTGTCATGAATTATGGCCGACATCGCGCGCTAGGATCGGTTTTGTTTCGCTCGGCCCCGCAACAGGAAACGGATCTGCGCTCCATCTACACTAGATTTAAAAGTGAGCGCTGATTTCGCTCTAATGGCAGAGATCGAAGAGTCATTGGTCCGATGAAATTGCGCGTTTGGGTCACTGAAGGGACTGTATTTATATTGCCTCCGCGGAGAAACAGTATATAATACACTTTGTCGCCGGGGTTTCTCTCCACTTTTTGCTGGCTAGGAAAATATCTCGAACAAAATTGATGACACAAAATGTACTCCCTATAGAACAAATGTCTGATGATGGTTATAGATACTAAACGTTAGAAAATTTTTTCTTGAAATCTGTCGACGATAAAATCTGCCCACGACTCACAAGTACATGTCGCTTGATTCGTTTTGATAAATCACAGTACTTGATATGAGATGGGAAAAAACTTTTTGGAATGCTTGCTGTGATTATTTGTAGCAACAATGATCAGCTTGAAAATTGACTGCGAGACAATGAACAGAAATCATTAATCATGTCGGGTCGTAAAAGTTATCGCATTGGCATTCTAGTTTTTCTGTCGCCATAAATATGGTCATGCGAGGGACCCCGGTCGCGCAGAGTGATACCATTGAGAAAAGAATAAAAAAAATTGAAGAATAAAAAAAAATTGATTTTCATAACCCAGCGTCTAATTCGAAAGACGTTATTAATACATCAAAGCAGGATCGCAGCGGCTTGTACAATGCTGCATTATTATGACCGGTGATCTTTCATGATCACGTGGTCGATTTCAAATGTCATGAACAAATCGCCATGAGCGTTGGCTAACCTCGTTCGCGTGTTGAAATATGAATTTGAACACGGCTCTTTTCTCCGTTTTCTAATGTCATTGCCAATAATTGAGTAAACAATGCGCGCTCGCGGACACACGAGCTGCGCGCGTTCTCGGCTTCTCTCATTATCGCTGTAACCCATTTTTGCAGGATAGCGCAACTGCCAAATGACGTAATGACGGCTCTCTCGCACCAATCACGCCGTTTTTTCACTTAGCGTGGGAAACTGCGTAATTTATCGCCCGTGATGAAACCCCACGTGTTTTTATCGGCTCGTCGTGTTATTAATTACAATAAATGTTATTACTCGCGAGAGTCTATCAGATTTCATTACTTTATCTGCCAGCCGCACAAGAAAAAGTCAAATCTCACACAAGATTTACATCCCAATGCTTCTATAAAGAGGTGTGTTTTGACTGCAAAAAAAAAAAGGAAAAGAAAAAATTGATTGGCGTCGCAGGAAGCAATGTGAGCCGAAGTTTAGCATGCATCGGGCACGATTTGATCGGAGACGCGCGAGAAAGCGGTACTCGGTAGACACGCGTGGAATGCAACAATTGCGATAATGCTGTCGTAATTAATATTACGACTTACCTTGAATACTCAAGCAAGGAGACGTGATCTTATGCGTGCGTTATTGTTTGAAACAAGTTTCCAAAAGCATCGCGCGTCCGCACAAAGGGTATGATTATCGTTAAGCGATATCTGGCAGAGCTGTCTCCTTGGACCGATTTTGTAACAATTAAATTAGTCATAAAAGCCGGCGATAAAAAACTGTAACGCAAAGGTGTATGGAGCGAGTGCGATGAGGAAGAGAGTTTTGTCCCGAGGTGATGTTCTTTTAATTGAGAACAAAAGAGAAGCTTCGAGAGCAGAGAGCCCAGGCAATAAAAATGCAAAGCGACGGACATTTGCGTGCAATTGAGCTGTGCGAGTGAAAAGCGTTGGTGAGTTAATGCGATAATGATTCTGACATTTATACGGCCGGCGGTGTGTTTAGTGATTCCGTGCGACGCAAGCGGAAGCGCACCGGTGCCCGAGAACGGAAGTGTGTTTACCGTTCGAGGCTCGACGGAGAACCGTAATGGAACGGGGCAACGCTTTAAGTATTTTGTCAGTGCGCGAGGATGTGCATTCACTTCTCACACATAGAGGCCACTCGTCGTCGGTGCCCCCCTCGTTGCGATGCGTGACGAATCGAATCCACGATTGTCATTTTCGCTCCGACACAGATTTGCACTTTTGCCTGCCGGTCTATTTTCCAATCCAATATGACGTCCATTGGTCGAGCCCCTGGCGTTATAATGAGGTTGAGATAGGCCAGGCGAAAGGAAGAAGAGGCTCAATAAAGGAGAGGTTGCGGTAATAACGCGCCAGGTTACAAGCCACGATGGATGGTTACACACGTTGCAACGAGTTTTCGCACTTTCGCCCGACATGCGCCGTGCCGAGTTACATGACGCTCTCTTTCTCTCTCCTCCCACGCATCGTTATTGCTCGCAATCGAGTCACACTGACGTAACGATGCAGCAGCAGAGCAGCAACAGAGAGTACGCGCCGTAAATTACAATCGATAAGGCGACCTTGCGGCCTGGCCGAGGTAACTCGCCTCTTTTGTTACTCCTACTCTGTGGGCTCTTTGCTACCGGCTGCTGCATCATAAGTGGCTCGGCGCCAACCTTTCTCTGCGCGAGTTTTCCACGTCAAACTCGTAGTCCAATAACTCCCACACTTTTGTCTCCAATTGGTGCTAATTATGCACCTTTTTTACCTCTCTTTCTGTCATCCTCCACTGGTGTTCAATTACTAGGCTTTGCACCTGCTGATGCCAGTTCCGTTTCCGGAGCAGTGATTTTTGAACCCCTCGCCTCTGTGACCTTGGTTAACGTGTGTCTCATTAGCGCGGTTGGTTGACTAATTACTGGAACCAAAAGTCAACGATCAGTTTGAAAAAAAAAAAAAGTATCACGAATCGGAAATCTTTCTGGCTAAAGAACAGGTTTCGTGACGTCGATAACGTCATTGTTGGCACGCTCGAACGGAAAAAAATTGCAGCGTTTTCCGCGCGCGGCGGTGCCCCGTTGTTCGCAGCTGGCATTAGGAAAAGTGGCGCGTATCCTAGGAGAAAAGCGAGGTCGAGCCTTTCTCATAAAGTAGGCCAAAGTGTACACGTGTAACGCGCGTTTAACCGTGGATACCGCAAAGCTGTGTTACCGCTAACAATGCCACCCATCAAATGTAGATTAACCGCGAACTTTGTCCACTTTTTAATCTACAATATGATTCGCCCGGATGAAAATGGATTTTGAACAGTCATTGGTAGAATTGTTCCGAGAGATTTAAACGTCCATGAGGAATCGGTTTGGATTTTTGAGGAACAAGTTTTTTTAGACAATTTTAGATTCACGGCGTTTTCTTATTATTTATCGATCCCTCAAGTGGAACCGAAATGATTGTTCTTTTTTTTCCCCGGCTAACCAAATGAGTAAACAGCGCTGTCAGCGTTTCATGCTTCTCAGTTACAGTTCGCTTGAACCCAACGAAATATGAATTCCTGTTGTTCTCGTCGGTCTCAATTTTGAGTTTAACCGGTACACGCTTCCGCAGCCGACACCAACCCGATTGTTACACATGTCCTTGATTATTATCCGAGCTAATTCATTTCGGAATATTTAATTCGGCTAATTTCCGTCTTGTATTATTTATTCAATGATAAATAATCTATGCGTCGTTATAACTCAATGACTGTTTAATATGCTTTCTCGCATAATTGATAGTCAGACTACTTTTTTACAGCCTTATCGAGCACATCGGTATTATCATAAAAAGAAGGAAAAAATGGTGGGAGAGAGAACTAAAACATACGTTAAGTTGATGTGTAAAATTTTTGACTCCATGTTATGAATTGTTGTTGACCAATTAAAGACTTCTCTAATCGAGCTGATTTCCAACTGAATAATTGAGATAGACAAATTTGGTTAATCTAGTTTCTTAGATTGATTTTCTTCGAACGCATCCTGAATTTAAGAGATTATACCTATCTACAATGTCAGAAAATACAAAAGTTTAGAAAATATTTTTTTGGAAATTAAACAACAGTTGTCTTTAATTAGAAAGACACAAATTTCAATGAAGACAAAACAAATTGTTTTCAAGTGAAAAATAATGTTATCGTATGTATTATTAATTCATTAATAATAGTAAAAAGTAGTCCATGATCGATGAATTAAAAAAAAACAATTATCAACATAATGGCGGCCTTGCAAACTTCAGGAACTTATTTTTCGCCAGAAAAATTCAATTGGCTGCCAAAAATTGAATTTTAGTAGAAAAAGAAACGAAAGATGAAAGTCTTGTTGTTACTATTATAAATAGGATCTCGTTGAAAATTTTGAATACCTATTATTTTCTTGGCATCAATCTTCATCACTGCAAAATATTTTTTTCGCTTGAAAAAAAAATCATGAATTTTTTTCATAAATAAATAACTATAAACAGATAAAAATTGTTTTTCTTCGAAAAACAATTTTTTTCCAAGTTACATATTTTACAGATAGGTATAACCCCTTAAAATTTGAGGTCAGCGCCAATCAATGGCAACGAAAAAAAAAATGTTTTCCCACGAAAAGCACAGTGTGACCGCGCGAGAGACAGTTATGATCGGCCGGAACAGTTATGATAAATAAAGTGGAATTAGCGATCGTTTTTACGCTCGTTCGGCTGTATCGCAGCTGGGGAATATCGCGGATCGAATCGCGCGATATCGATACGGTCCAATTGACGATAATAAGCGCCGGGGCTCGAGAGAGGTGTAGGTGAGTTGTGCACGAGGTTGACGTCGGGTTAGGTTGGGTTAGGTTCGAAAAGAGGGCACTATGTCGCTGGCTTAAGCGGCCGTGTGTCCGGGTGTGCAGGCGCGCATGTATCTCGCGGCATTTTCCGTAAGCGGCACGCCGGTACGGGCCGTTGCGCAAGCGTGCACTTTTCTGCGCAGCGTGAAAGTACCGTACTTAAAGCGCTTACAAGTTCGAGCGTCGAAAGGACGCCGATTGACGGTGAAAGCGACGGAGAGTGGCTTTTAACGAAAGTACACTCGCCAGCAAGTTCGCCTCTGCTACCGCTTCGCGGCCTACACGCGACACTTTTTTTTCATTTTTTCGTTTTGTCCCCGCAGCCGATCGAGTGAGCCCGGTAAATCCAGGTCGTAGGTCAGGTCGGCGCCATCCGATACCGCTTATGCAATCGACGTAAAAGTTCACCCGACAACCAGCAGTACCGATGCCTTTTTTGAATGCGGTATAAAAACTTGCCTATCCCAACTTTCAGATCTCCCCTTCCCTTCGCTTTTTACAGATTGACAATTTTTTATTAAAAAAATATTTCTTGCAAGATTGAAAAAGGGATTGAAAAAAAAAAAATCATTCATAAATTTTAGACTTCCAAAAGGGATGAGGTGCGTGCGCAAGGTTGCTGTACAGTCATCGTGATCGATGGAATTGGCATCGAGCCGTTGTTGGTATGCGTTTCGGCACACGTGGGTTTTCGATAAAAAATACGTCAAGAGGTTTTGAAGAGGTGTGGTATGTGAGAAAAGGGGGCCACGGCAAATGCACGGGAGCGGTGGATGATGACGAGAGTGTAGCGTGTCAGCGCTTTACGCAACGCACCGTGATATATAACGTTACAACACGAGAGCGAACAATCCGCGTAGAACCGGCCTCTTATAAGACCATCGATACCATCGGACTTTGTTTCCCCGTGGTCTCCTCTTCGCCGCACACTTTTTTTCCCTCAAATCGTTATATTTTCTCGAACGTCTTTCATTTGCCCAGCCAAAACTTTATTTGGAATGTCTGAAGACCGAAAAAGAGACCAGACACAATCCGAATTAAAGGAACGTGAGATGTTTACCATCATCATCAACTTTTCGTCAACTCTGCCGATGCCGGCTAGCACGACTCTGCAAAAGTGACTCACGCTAATTCGCGCAACTGCGTCCAAGACCTCTTTTTATACGTGTGCAACGATGCGCGAACGCGTTCCATTTCAATCCCAACATAATGCTTTTTGTTCTTCACGTTTATTAGCAGATTTGACCGCTTTGATTCCAACCGTCGAGAGCTGCAGTACAAAAATTTTTTCACCTTGGCCTATCAGCTAGAACCTTGTTCTAAAAAATTGACCTTAGCAAAATAGAGTTTATCGTTTCTTTCAAAACATCAGAACATTTGTGTGGATAGTTTTAAAAAAGTCTGTCGTGGATAATTGAAGAAAGAAAAAAGAACAAATAAGATGTATACCCAATTGAACTTGGAAGTGCGGCTTCGACCCGTTTTAGAAACCTCATTATGTGCATACCGACCGATGAGGTAAATTATCGCACAATGGTGTTAGAGAGCATATCAGCCAGGATTGGGTTTGTTGTTTTTTCGAAACGTCAGGTTAGCTCCGGGCGTTATCGGGGAACTTCCGCGCGTGGCTCTTTGAAATCGCGCGTCCGCCCGGACGCGGCGGTGCGCTGCTCAATGACCCAAATGATAGCGGATCGAACCGGGTCGCAGCCTAGATTCTGAGCGACGCGTGCACGCGTAAACACAACACACAGTTGCGCGCACTGGCTGCGTCGTCCTCCACGCATCAGATTTTCACTTTCGTCGATCGCAGCATGTCGACACTTTCGCGTTTCAACGGAACAGCCTACTTGCTGCTCGTCTTTCGAAATACCCGGCCATCGCAACTGCAGGAAATTTGCTATCGAAATACCACAGCCAGGCCACGCCGTTGCCAACGAAACTTTTCGCCTCAACGAATATTCGGCAAAGTACAAAAACCTTCGTCCCAGAAATTAACAAATTTTTCCCACCCACACCCTTTCTTTTTCTCTCTGACTCACACTCTTTATCTTTTTTATAATTCGTTCTTCGCATTGGGTAATACGATTTCATATTTGAGTCACAAAAGTCCTCGGTAGGTGTAACGATTGTTATCAAGCGTAAATTTGGAGGTTGAATGTAAAAAGATTGAATTGAAAATAAAAAGTACAAAAACAAGCCGGGCATGAAAGATTGACAAAGTGAACAATCATAAGCATCGGGCTTGGTCGCGGCTGTACGAAACGGGATGGAAGATGTAAAATTAATGAAATGAAAAGTAGCGAGGGACGTTGCAAAAACAATGCACACCAACAATGGGTCTGGAGTAAAAAAAAAGTATTGATTGAAATGTATTCGTAATGGCAATGAGAACAAGCGCATATGAAAAGCGAATGTCGCGCATGAAGGTCGTCTTTGCAATACCGCGCGAGTGGTTTTCTAGACGTGCAGGCAAGCGATATCGATGACGTCTCCGGTATGACGCAAAACTATCGACGTGCAAACGGAAGTCCGAGTTTAAATATACTCATAAATCATTGTGCCGTTGTGAGGCAAGAGGTGGCAAAATATAAATAAGAAACGAGAGATGCAGTGACAAAGAGTCGAAGCGGGGAAAAGAGCGAAAGAGAGAGAGAGAAGGAGAGAAAGAGAGAGAGAGAGCGAGGTAGAAACAGAAGTGTAGTCGCGGGCAAAGAAGCTCACCGCGGTGTCGACCAATGACGTCACGCGGCTCGACACAGTGACACCGTTCGGCGCTGATTGTGCTGCCTCCGCTGCCTCACTGCTGCCTCCGCGCGTGTGCACGCTGCCTCGCTATTTGCTGCGGCTTTTCGTTGCCGGCCGGCCGGCCGGCGTCGCGTTCTAGATTCTACAAAAATATATACGCTCGGGTTTATTATTGGCAGATTGAAACGATTCGGGCTGAATGCTTTTTGAATCGGCCGCAAAAAAATTGACGTTACGCAAGAGCGAGCTTCTTCTCGCCCTTGTGCGCCGGCAAACAAATATTGACAGTTTTAATCGGCCGTGAATATTCGGCGCGATCGACCGCAAATTCCAAGATGTAGGTGACGCTTGCCAAAATGGCCGTTTTTTCCCTGTACCGAGAGAGGATATTGATTTTGTCTTTCTCCTAGGTGGTATTTTTAAACCCCAGGCTTGCCATCAACGTTTAAGTTCAATCTAATTGAGAGTTGGGCGCAAATTTGCTATTTGTAAGGAATCAACTTTCATTTGGTCGATGAAAGAAGACAGAGAGAAGAATTGTCCAATCTCGAAGACACAAATTGGAACACTCATCTTTGAGGCGCGACATCAGCCCCAACGTATCGTTTTATATGTTAATACGACATAGAAAATTAGGACGAGCAATCTCTGTTACGTATACATTGTTCTGCAATACATCCAAGCTATTCATATATTAGATCAGAGTTACGTGGCCTGGTGTGGGACGTTTGAATAATTAACTTTCGGACTCGAAAAGATATTGCACAGTTCTGTCGCGCACACGCCCAAATCAAGACTCGGAGCCTTTTCTGACCTAACCCACCGATTTGTACTAGTTGTAACCCAAGTCAGATTCAGCGGTTGATTTTTTTGCTCTGAACTTAATGTTATTGCGGGATGAACCAAAGGCGAGAGGTTTTCATGGCTAGTCGGCGCGAACCAACGAGCCAACAATGAGCGCATTTATCATAAATAATACATGTCAAGCAGAGGTATATAAGCAGATATAACCATGAGGCTCTATTCTGTCTCGTTTATCTTATGTATTGCGATTAATTACTATAACCTTATCGCCAATCAACCTGAGACTAATGAATTAACGTCTACGATTCATGGTCAAAACCATCTGGCGCTCAAAGTGTGAACCAAAGTTATGATCGATGTACAGATCCATATCAGGTTACGATTTTTGGCCCGTCCATGGGCCAAATATATCGGGCCTATCTTGACGTTATCACGTACGCTTTCAGTTTTTGTCGAATTTCATTTTTTTTTGAGATAACGAAATTGAGCAAACTTGATGGAAATTCAAACAAAAGGCTTTGTCTCAAACAAAGACCGCATTTGTCATGCGTGATTTTTTTGTTGATTCGTGGTGTTCTTCATGGACGAAATAATTTCGCTCCAAGATTGCAATCTTGAGTTGTAATGGTCAAATGAGAAATAAATGTTTGAAATTACGTTTTCCATTTCAGTTATTGACTCCGCGGTTCAAAAGTTCCAAAATTATCGTAGCTGAGATCTTACATTGTGTTCTGCTTTCACATTATCAGACCCATTATCAAATCACACGCCCCCACAGGGTTTCTTTGTTTCTGGACGAATTATTTTAATTCGACTTTTCTGTTTCCGTCTAATTTCTAATACTTTTTATCGCGCGCAGATAAATCCTTCGTATTGACAAGTTGACTTAAGTAGGACAAGAGAGAATTTTCGGACGACTCCATGTATCAGGACTGGCGAATTTAAAGAGCATAAATTTGCTCGTGGCAGAAAGCATCGCCACGTTGGATGGCTCTGATGTGCTTCCGATCCACGGCTTATCGTTGCAATCAGCAATTTCTCAGAAAACATTCAAAGTTGCTCGCATAATAGGACCGTTCTTGCCTCGCTTTTATCGGATATTTGAAATTTAATCAATTTTCAACGATGATAAGGAAAAGTAAAAAAATAAATATGTCACTTTACAATGACGTTTAAAACATGAGCTTTGAACAGGTGTCTTGAAAAGTTTAAATTTCTGTCTATATCTGTTCCAACAGTCTTAAAAATACCAACAAACGGGATCAAAACTATGATTGTTAACTGTTATTACATCTGACATTTGTATGATTTATATATAAAAAAAAGTTTTAGTCAACTTTTTGCATATAGTCACACTTTAGTCAGCAGTCAATGTCATGTTTTTGTTGCAATTTCAAAGACAACCTAATGAATAATATATAATGTTTATAATTTATTGAGATTGATTCATAACAGTTGGCGACATGGTCTAGTTAAAGTATTGTCGCGACGAAACGGAACGTTTTTCATCCAACTTTTCCATCGGAAATTGAATATGTAAGGTTTCAAACGCCATCGGAGATTTAATAAAAAAAGTCCCCGAGGATTTCGAGGGTCAGCATAATCTTTGCTACATCCGAATGAAAAAAAAAAAAAACAGACGAAGAAAGTGGTGGCTTTCTTTTCGTATAAAATGACAAATGTGAGAGTGGCGATCGATGGTGTGCATTCACCTGCGAGTGTCGCGTGCTGACAAGTCGTAAAGATGCCGACGTCTATTTTTACGAGCATGGTCGACACCCTCGTTGATAGCGGCGTCGTTCAAATGTATTCAGCACATGCATCTGTTTGCTCAAATCATGCCGAATAACTTTGCTCGACAAACAAAATACAAAAAAAAAAGTAATAACATGTAAGTAGTTTTGCAAGGACTGTGAAAAATATTTTGTATACTCATAGATAAACGAGACGATGTGATATACAAAAAGAAGACATAGATGTTTATATATATGCAGTACAAAAAGAGGAAGCAGAAAAATGTAACGTCAATACATCAGTCTTCTCGATGGGCTGTCAAAAAAAATGTTGCAGGGTCGGAATTGGAATTCATAATTTGTCCGTCTGATCATGAATATTGATGGTCTTGGGCAGCCGTGACGATTCGATTGGACTGATTAATGTCATTGTTTGGCGCATAAGTATCGAGTTATGATCGCGCTGTTATAAAATCAAATGACATTAATCCGCGCGCTTGAATATACATGCCTTACTCATCGCGGCCCCGAGCAAACAATGCATCAGTCTAGGATAGATAAACTAACAATTTTTTGCCTTCATTTATTCCATTCTATTCAGCACATTTCATTTCCTATACATTTGTTATCGGCCCGACGCGATCAATATATAAATTATATTCTAATCAGCGGGCTTTTGAATTGATAAACTTGATTATTAAGTTGTAAATTTTGTTTCCAGGATATGAAAAGATGAAAAAAATTGCGGACCTTATTGACCGTTTCATCAAAAACTTTTCGAACCTCTTATTATATGATAAATAAAATTAAATCAAGCGCTGTTAATTAATGGCTGAAAATGTAAGATTAATGAACACGATTGAATGTAAAATTATTCAAAGAGAAAGAGAGAGATAGAGAGACTCGTTGCAAACTCTAACGGAGAAGATGCAACACGAATAAGAATAAGAAGAATAAGAGGGGGAGTGGTGTGGAGGAGAAGGCGAGGGAGCACGCGGGTTAAGTTGGTTGGCTGGCAGTGCTAGTTCGCTGATATTGTGTATTGTGTCTAACGGGGGCACACGATGTAGCAGGCAGGATTGCATCTAGCGAGTGAGACTGTGTGCGCCCGCGTGTGCATGTGGCTCGCGAGATTCTCTCAAGGATTTCTTTGTTCCTCTCTGTGTGCTCGCTTTTCGAGCCTAGCCGCAGGCTGTGAGAGAGAAAACACGCGTTTATGATCGCGGAGGCTGCGTAATCGGCGCGATTGCACGTGCGCACCTCAACATGCAAAAGTATCCTGCATTAGAACGGCCAGCTGTCGCGAAATTAGCTTAACGACATTAAGCCCGGACTTTCACTCGCGCGAGCGATCGTTTATCCGATTGTAAATAATATCGCGAGATAAACGAATGCGCGCACACTCTCCGGTTTTCTTGCTCTCTCTCTCTTTTTGTTTGTTCGCTTAATCTCCGCGGTCGTTTCGAGGAGCCCAAGGTCGAATAAGATGGGAAAGGTATCGGGGCCCGACCATTTCCCACTTTTCAGAATCTGGACAATTTTTTTTACAACTAGCACATAATTTTCGTTGTGCCTTTTCTTTTTGCCCCTTGCACTCTGCACGTGCGCTCTGATTCTTTCGAATTTATTAGAGAAATTTTATAGAATAATGGCCTCTCAAATATGCAGAATTTGTTTACTTCAATGCAAATTTCTATTTCGCTTTTGGACGTACTGAATTTCTGGATATCCCTTTTCCCCTTTACGGTCGAACAGATGGCTGGCACATTTTTTGACGCACTTTTTCGCTGATTTGGTGAAAGTGTTACCGAGTAATGAAAAGTTAGCGAGATTTTGATTACGTTCTCAAATTGAATAATGTCGGAGGTAATTTTTTGTTATTTTCGATTAAGTCTTCACGTGAGAGGAAATCAGCTTCGTTTTATTACTTTTGCGTTGTAACTAGTTCCCAATTTTCTGTAGACTTATAATTTATAAGATTTCGGAAGTGTGTTACAGGGATTATTGGATGGAACTGTGGAATTGCAGAGATTTGCAGAAAGAAAGTCGGGCGAGATTGATCCAACCAACTAGGATTGGTTGTATTTTAATAACAAATGGAAGAAATGTTTCAGAGTATGAGAAACATAAAAAGGATCAAATTTGTTTGATCCAAAAAAGGGGAAAGCCGATTTGATTTGAGCAAACGTTAGCGAGTCGTTTAATGAGATAATTTTTTTTTGAGCGCGAGAATATGTATAATTGTCTTGCACCATTCCCAGCGTGAAACAAATTGCAGTTAATTGTTGTTAAGATGTAGTTCAAGGCTGGCGCGATAATACGAAAAAGTGGCGACGCTGAAAAAAATGTACGTTTCGAATGTCAGGAGAACGATCGGAGAGAGAAAAAAAACTTGTTTTTAAATAAAAGGGTTTTTCTTCTGAAAAGATCAGAGCAACTGATTAGTCGGACTCGTATGTTTACCCTGCGAAGCCGGCTTGGTTGACAGCAAAAGTGCAAACCCGAGCACGCGTGTATATACTCATAAGTAAAACGCCCTAAAAGAAACTCGATGCGCACAATACCTGTAAGGCTTTAAAGCTGACTTAATTGATGGGAAAAAAAAAGAAAGGAAAAACGTGCTAATATCCAAGCCGCATATTTACAGCGAGCAGCTTACCCCCCACCCCACCCCATCCCGTGCGGGGTTTGATTGAAAATATAAAAATCGACGTCATTACGGAGCACTTTCGCCTTCGATCTCGCAATAGTTACGAATCAAAGACGCCATTTGTGTCGAAACTTGAGACAAATCCATCAATTGCACTCTTGTTGCATTTGCACACGAAAAAGAAAGGTTATAACCGAGCTGATTTCACTTCCACCAGATAGAAAGTACAAAAGAAAATGAATTGTTCTGATCATATCTCGTTTCATCTAGTCGAAACACCTAGTTAGGCACCGGTCATTATCAAAATTACACAGGAAAAAGAAAAACCATTTTTGCTATTTGAAAAAAATGGTATTTTTTAGCTCTCAATACTGAAATTCCAAATTTTGATCAAACTTGATCGAGATATTTAGTTCTTTCGTTCAGACGTAATTCGAGCGGGCGGTTGGCGCAGGTGCGTGTAATCTTTGATCCTGCCTACGCTTCTTTTCCCTATTCGACGTGTCTCCCCACTGTCTGCGTCTACTGTTGCCCATGTTCCTAGACCAGACGAACAGGAAACACCGCATCAGTGTACTGCCCGGATCGTGTTTCGTCAACGCGACGCGATTTGCCCCAAAAAAGAAAAACGAGCTCGAAAAACTCCACGACTGAATTGCGCCTTTTTTTTTTCTTTTTGCAACAACCCTCAGGGCTGTCGATCTTTCGGTCAACTACCTCGCTGTGCGCCCTTGAGCAGCCGCTTGCCTCATTCGCTGTTCTTTCCTGCAGCCAACCTACTCGCTTAAACACTCAAACTAAATTCAGAGTCCAACTTGTAGGTAGAAATCTGTCTAAGATATAAAATGAATCAGGCGAAGTTATTTTGAAACAAAAAACTGTAATGAAAATTGAAAACAGATTAAAAATTGTAAACATTAATGTAAGATTTTTTTAGGATTAAAATTGCAGTAGTGCAAGGTATCTGAGTTACGTCAGAACATTTCGAACACGAAACGACTTGAGATCATTCCGTTGATGCACACCATATAATAGATCGGCAAAATCGTTTTCACTATCGTATCTTGAGCAATTCTGATCGCTTTATTAATTCAACGTGAAATGTCGAAACGCGGTTCAGGTGTTGCGCGCGGATGCATGATCATTTTCTTATAATACACTTGGCCTGCGATTTCTCGACCAGACAATAATAAGAACGCGTACACACGCGAATGCAAAGCGGCTATCGTTTCGTGACATTTCGAAAAACAATTCAAAGCCTCGAACGTGTGTATGCCTTGTTGCACCCTTCGGCCATCCTTTTACCGCGCTCCCTTGACACATTTTGCGTTCCATTTTCTTTCGTCATCCGCGCTGAGACATATGACGCGCAGTTTTCCGTGGGTCGAGAATGTGTTTTTTTTTTTAAATTCTCCTCTCTAAATTTGGGCACGAGGAAAAAGGTCACGATTTCCCAATTTTCACTGGCCATAAATCAAACGACCGAGCGAAAAAAATAAAGCCGAAAATCAATTATTAAGTCCCACCTTTTTCAAATCTTACAACATTTGAATTTTAAATCAAGTAAACAAGGTACCGTAACTTCCTTGAAGGTTGCGTAGTTGGAACAAAAATGCGTTGTTGACAAGCTTGAACTCCGACCCCTCTTGATGCATATCGCGGGTTGGATTTTAATTTACGGCGCGCGAAATGTAACCTATTTGAAAATAATAAGTGGCAATGGTGGGCTATTAAAGTTAGAGGCGAGCATAAAACGTCGGCGAGCGTTGGCATTAGCGAAATGACAGGGAGCCGCCGAGGTGGGTTTCGTGAGCTTCGCCGCGCGCCGGGTCATTCGCCCTGCGCTGCACATTGATACGTATATCATAATCCTCGCGCGGTTTTAACAAGTGAGAAGCTCTCTCCCTCCCAGCCGGGATCAAAATCGTAATCACTATTACTCATGAGCGCGCGTAACGGTAAGCCAACATATTGTACTTTGTTATACTCAGGTGGCTGATAATGATCTGCCGGGCGTGTGTATATTATAATACGTGTGCGTGTTTGTAGCAATGCACCGGCGCGCTTATCGGTCAAGCCTCCGTTCGACCGATTATTTTCGTTGCTCTTAATAGTGTCGTTATACGATCCGAACAAAAGAACTTCGCCTCGGCCGCTAATTACGCGCGGGTTAAGGCCGTCAGATGGCGTTCGAGATTGCCGCGGCGATTGTTACCGTTGACCTTTGATTATTATAATGATTCCACGCTGCGAGAAAATCGTTGCAAAACAGTTGCAAAATAACCATTCAAATAATAACGGTTATCGATCCGAAGCCACGATTGTTTTCCTTTTATCCGATTGACTCCATTTCATTGTTTACTTCGAGATCGGTATCGCGACGAACCCACCACGAGAAACCTGCCGAAACGCTGAAAAGTTTGAAATTTTATTTTTATTTAAATTTGAGCGAGTGAAATGTTTGTTGGACACTCGAATCCAAATGATTGCCAGTTGAGTATCTTGTACAAGTGGTTGTCCTGTTAAGATGTTTACTGCTTCCTTAATTCGGGCGGCAATCAATATTTTACCGGGATATATTTATACGACTGCACCTTTTGAATTCGGACACAAGTTTGTACTCACGCACAGCCATACGTTTCACCTTCAGGACTTGCGTCTATTAGTTCTCCTGCGGTTGCTTCCGGGGCTTTTGTCAACTTGACAATGCGAAAAAAATGCGACTTGAATGCAACACAACCAAATTGAATTGAAGATATGAAAATTGTGAATAAAAAACGATGAAGTTATTTATGTTTGAAAATTTTAAATTTCCCAAGGATTTTGGTCGGAAAGATTGATTGACAGTGGAGGAGGGAAAAAAATGCTGCAGTGGGGATTTGGGTCACACGATGTCGACGAAAATAATGACATCCGCGTGCGCTCGTTAGGGAATAATTCTTGACGTAGAAAATAGCGCGCGGACGAATGTGCAAACCGGTCTATTATTGGACCGGCATTTTGGTCGGAGGATCTGCGGGTCTCGGTTGTGCCAGCTCATTGCGAATCGTACGTACAAACGCACACGAGTGACGCGTGACCGGTGTGAATAATCACACGTCCGCGTCGCGCACGATTCGGGTTTCTAAGGTCGCCGACCTTCGCTGCCGTTCGACCATTGTCCACTCTCATATTTTATCCTAAATACCAGCGCGCTCACACAACCAGCGCGCTGCACTTTTGCATTATCACATTCTCATTATCCATTCCCTTCGTCCATTTCACGAAACAGTTTTTCACATTCAAATATTTCAATTTGTACTTTTACTTTTTTTTACTTTCTAATTGAGAATTTTATCAAAATTGTGCGTTTTAAAAATTCCATAAACGCACACTTTGTCTTTTACTCTTACTTTTTGTGTTGCTTTCTAAAAACATCTCATGATTTTTTTTCAGATCCAAGATGAAATATTATTTAAATTAATATTTTATGAACAAAAATGAAAAAATATTGTTTCAATACAAATTGACTTTTGATCTTTGGTTAATAAATCTGAAAACAATTAGTCATCTATGTCCAAACTGACAAATCGTTCTTCACCTGGTGCATTTTTTTTTTCTAAACGATTGAACCCGAGTATAGTTGGATTTAATCAACGTCAGCTTTTATGCGGACGCACAAATCCTGACTGGTCATAAAATTACGCACAAGACGATTGCCTCGCGAGAAATTTGAAAGTCAGAGAAAGTATCTCCGTCGCGTGACCATCGGCTATTTTTTTCTCGTGTTTCTTTTTTAATTTTGTTATATGCTTTTCCTCGTTCCTCCGTTCGTGTCTTATTTCGCTGTACGTTGGCTTTTCAATTTTTTAATATTTTTACTATTGTAAGGATAATTGTATGTGTTCGGACAATGGAACACAGCCAGCTGGTATAAATGATCATTACATGCAATTCAGATGACAGCGTCGAATACTTTATGGTGTTATATTGTTATGATCTCAACCGACTTGTTATTTTCAATCAGATTTTTTTTATTAAAATAAAAAACTTAATTTGAAATAATCAAAAATATATATTCAAAAAATTTTTTTAATGTACAATACTAATTTTCATAATTATAAAATTGTAGAAATGATAAAGTGGCAATTTTTGTTTTACTGTCTATCGGTGATGATTTTGCTCGAGTGACTTATAATTGTTTGTAAAAGGAGCAAAGTGACAATTTAATTGCAGAAGATGTCAGAGAAATTGCTCGCCACGATAGCCACGCGACGTCCAGGAAACTTCAAAGTAGAAATTTCGGATGCCGTGGCACTTTCAGTTTTGCTCGTCGCGGAGCCGGCGCAGCGTAATTGCCGGCATTATCGAATTACACGCTGAACGTCGTGTGCAAAGTCGTGAAATTGGTGAAACGTTATCGCGACTTAGAAAGGGAGTCGGTCGCAAAATAATAATCGGCCACCGTGACATCATATACACTATGGTGCATTCCTTCATTCCTAATTACAGAAAAACATTGTCCCGTTGTTTTCCACTCGCTAAGTTGTGATTTAAAATAATATTGTCACCTTTATGATTATCTGTTGATAAATAACAAATGATATAAATATAACAAGTTATAAACGTTGACAATATCAAGATTTCGTTATTGGATTGATGTATAATGAATTGAAAAAAATAAAGATTGAAGGAGATTGGAATGAATCGCGTTTTGTTGACGGTGATAATATTATAAAAGGGATGCGTGCGTGCAAAATATCATGAACGAGTGTGGAAAATCGCGCGCTATCAGGCATCAACTTTGACAGCGTAAAAGTTTCACTCGATAAAATTACGTCGCGCCAATTATACTTCCTGCTCGAATTCGAAGAAGCACTCGGTCGCATTTGTGTTAATGTACGCTCATGGTTTCGATCAATTTCATCCCCATCCAGATAGTATCTCATCCATTTTTTTTTGTATGACTTCATCTCTGGGTGGTTCTAATTTGCTGACAATCTCGTTCCTTTTTTCTGTTTCAGAGTACAATGAACCTGACCAAACGCATCGACGAAGTTCGACTGCTCGAATCGCGCAAAAGTGCGCGTCTTGCTGATCAAGACACTGATTTTGCAAGGCTCGCAGATATGGCTGGCGATCGCAAACGAACATCCACTCATAACATCGATGTTCCACACATCAATGGGTAAGTTTTATTACTTAATTTTGTTTTAATGAAAAATCAAAATTGTCATTTTGAAATCAATTTCGAGAAATCAAAACATTCATTTCACGACTCATTTTTCACTCATTATTATATTGTGGGAATCATTTTGTTATCACAAATAAAAATCCATTTAGATCTCGATATAGTCTCGACATTTTAACCGAAATGAGCTAAACAGATTTGATTCTACAATTAAATGCCGTACACTCCTGGGATCCGATTCAGATCCGAGATATCAAAATGAAGTACAAAAAGAAGGATTTGAATAAAAAATGCATCTTATTCAAATTCAACGGCTCGTTACGCTCGTTCCGAAACAGTTGCATGGATTTCAATTTACAATATTTGAATTCTAAACGAAACACGCATACTAATTATAGTATCAAGATTAACATTGCCCAGAGCTGGTTTGCTTGGCGATCTGGTGCAAATATGATCCACATCTACGAGATTTCCATTACGCAATCGGATACTACACTGGCCTATTTATTAATGTCATACGAGTGGCTTGTCAATTGAACCATACAAATCACTAAGGACGTGTTATATACATTTTTTCAATTTTAGTCAACATGGCCATCTGTGTCAATTATTTTGTTTCCATGCAAGTTTAATTTCAAACTAAATTAAAAGTTAACTTCAAATTAAAAAAGTTATCATTTAAAGTTTACATTAAAATGAAAACAAAAATATATTTGTAATTATATGAATAAATCAAATCAAAGTTAAATTAGAAAAAAGAGGGGGAAAATGGAAAGGAAATATTTTGAACGCCGAGATTGTAAATCGCTGACTTGAGTTTCGAAGAAATTAAGATAAAATCGGTGGAAAAAAAGTGGTTGGATTAAGGCAGAGAATATAAAAGCGAAATAAACGATAAGAATAAAGTTTCGTGGCGAAGAAAGGCAGCTTAGTTGCTCCTGATGACAGCAGCTCGTCGCTCTGTCAGACCGTAAAGAACACACCCTCGACGCTGCTGACGCGCGCACCTGTCCTTAAACCAACCACCAGACGCACTTCCCTGTGAAATCGTCGTTTCTTCGTCGTTTACCGAGCTTCATCGAGCACTCTCAACCTCGTTCTAAATATTCACGCCGATAAACTTTCATCCGCAATCCTGATCCAAGTCCTCTCCACCTCATTTAGAAACTAAAGCTCCATTTTTTCAACATCTCCTGTCCCCTTCATCTCAAGTCCTTTCGA
Source organism: Trissolcus japonicus (assembly GCA_030522925.1). Classification (NCBI taxonomy): domain Eukaryota; kingdom Metazoa; phylum Arthropoda; class Insecta; order Hymenoptera; family Scelionidae; genus Trissolcus; species Trissolcus japonicus. The sequence goes on along the minus strand of JAPYZS010000172.1, from coordinate 30,401 downwards.
AATCAGAAATAAAAGGGAAATCGGAACAAAAAAATCATCTCCAAATGTTTGTACAATTTTCTTTAATGTTTGATAAATTTAGTCAATTCTCAACGTGGAGCCTCGATGAGTGATGGTGAGAAATATGAGAAATTCTCAAGCTCCATTTAAAAGCTCCTACGCCTAAAATAAATCCCAATTTATAGGTTTCACACGAAAATAACCACCACCATTGACGAAACAGATCTGTTTATCTAAAATTATGATGCACATACAGTTTGGACACCGCCTGTTTAGACAGCCTCTGTTTGGCCCATATTTCTACATTTAGATGATATTCTCACTTCAATTTCCAACCGAAGCGTTGAATGATTCAGGTGCGAGAAAAACATTTTGTTCTCATATATAGTTACTGCTTCTCAATAGGTGAATAGAATTCAAGGGGGGAGCTTTCGCGTGCTTTCTCTGCTTTGTCAAGGAACCATAAACTCGCGATGGCGTTGGTGCAAGTGGATGGCAAAGTAAAAATGAATAGACCAGCAGATGCACAGCAGGAAAGGAAGGACAAATGCTGCTGTGCGATTCGAGTTGTTGCGCCGAGCCAACAGAGATACCTATCATTCGTGAAAAGTTTTGTTTTCTTTTTTCTACGCCCACCTTGTCCCTCGGCTCTCGAAGGATCTGACCGGCACTCCCTTCCCCTGGACCCACTCTGTGCCAACGACCTCGACCTTCCAACATTTTGTTTCTTTTTGTCTTCACACTGGCTAAAAAATATATTATACACATAAAGATTTGATCCTAAAACGCACAGCTAATTAACAAATTATCATAGCCGCAATCAATCGACACGCTGGTATCTTAACGATTATTTTTAACAGCTGAGAAATGTTTGTTGTGCAAGTGTGCGGAGAAATCTGTTTCGAGAAATATAATTTCTGAAAGTGCACGGTTAGATAAATTGCGCGGTGCGTATGTAGAAAAGCAGTTTTGCAGCGGGATAACATTTTAATGCTTTTGACAAATTGATATCGGTGTTTTATGCTAATCATTTTAAATGCCGTTGGTAACTTAAAAATCCGGCTATTTTAGGCTAGCTGTTTGCGAGCATCCAAAAACTTTGAGAATCGTGTGTTTGTTCGGACAAATTAATTGTTTCAGAGAGCCGGCGAGAGTTAATTGGGTCTCGCTGCGAGCAGGAAGTTGCGGACAAAGAGCGAAAAGTTTTACAAGCCGGGCATCTGGTCCCTCGTGACCTACCCCACGTTCTCCGTTCGAGGAAGGCGCACTGCAAAAGTGATTGTACGCGGATGATATGTGCGCGACCATACCGAGTCCCGCGAGCGATTCCGCTGTGTCAGTGTGCCGGAACACTCGTCATCGGCTAATTAATTTAATCCAGGGGACGTTAATTAATGTGTTTTTTGACGCCCCCAAGTCGGGTCAGGCAGAATCTCGAAAAAAAAAATGATGAAGTCTCTTGGCAATTTAAAAAGCACCGTTACGATTAATCTCAATGAAATTAATTCAACGAGTTAAGTAAGGTCATGTGGGATAGGCCGTTTCTAAGCAATGGGTCTCTAACTGATTCTGACATTTACGATGGATAGATTTTGAAAAATTGTTCTCAGCGATTGGCTGAGACAAAAAAAGATTTCTCTGATCAAACTCAGTCCGTAACAAGTGAGATATCAGACCAGCCAATCAGATGAAAAATTAAAATTAATTAGACAGAAAACAAAAGTTTGACCTCACCGGTTTGCAATAGGAAAATGAACGATAGCATCTAATTAGAAACAATAGATAATAATGTTCTCCAGTTTGATACAAGACAAATACAGTAATTACAACGTTGATAGAACGCTCGCATCGAACAATCTTATCACTTGAGATTCAATTAATTGCAACTTTCTCTTTTCAGTGTAATACATCGACGGATTCAAAATATTGCTGCGCTTTATATCACCAATTAAGACTTAACAGCAATCGCTCCTATGCGCTATTAGGAGATACAATTTTGCAAGCAGTAACTACACGTGTTTTTATGGCGAAAAACTTATTTGAATTATTTCTTCTGTTTGCAATTAGGCCTGCTCGCATATGAATGTTAATTAAGCCAATTTTCACCGACAAAAAAATGATATAAAATGATGAAATTATTATCAATCTTAATTATAATAACTGTACATAAAAAAAGCATAAAAAAAGGAACAAATATTGATTGGACATAAATCTAATTTAATGATGACGTTTAGAAACGTTTAGATTACGGATTAGCAATTTGGAGTGTGAGATGTGTACACATAATAGGTGGAAAAAAACTCAGGCGGTGAATTGATTAAATGAAAAAAAAAAAAAAAAAAACACAACAACAACAATTGAAGAGAAGCGGATTGGCTTACGGGAAATTAGAATGTGCATTTTTTGAAACGGTTTAATAGTGGTGTTTTGAGTACGTGCGATGTCGGGAATAATCGAAACAAAACCGTGCGCGCGTTGCATGAGAAGAAAAGGGTGTAGGATCACGGAGGAGAGATCCGTTATAAAAGTAACCGTGATTGAGGCGCGAGTATAGCGGCGGTGGGCCCCAGGCGCGCTCAGCCGCGGAAGAACAAGGACACAGGGAAAAAAGGAGCGAGAAAGAAAGCTCTCCTCACGAGCGATCTGATAATTAATTTTCCTTCGCTCACACGCATTACGCACTTACACGTGCAATTTCCCAGAGCGCGCCATGAATGTTTCCCCGTTTTGCATTAGTATCGCTTCTCGTTATTTGCGCTGCATGAAGCACGCTTGTTGCACTTGTATTTCTTCAATACATCACTCGCTTAGAGCCAATTTTGTTACACCATTAAAATAAATTAAAATGCCATTATCTCGCATACCCCCAAGGTTTAACTCTGACATTTCGTCGAAATAATACTCAACTCCTCGAAGTTCTCCCGAACCGTTCGAGACCTTAATTTGAAATAAATTAGTTGGTTTTCTCCAGACGCGTGTGCGAGACTAGACCACATTATTTTACATTTCATCTCGGAACGTTTCGCGCTCAAATTTTCGGCGGCAAATTGAAACAGTTGAAAATGTGCGATGACTTTTGGAAATCGGAATTGCAAAACGCACTTGCTCGTTCGAAATTGCACGTTTTCTCTCTGCCGCGGCGTGTGAAACAAAAAGAACTTTTGATTACATTCATTACGTGTAATTAACTCATTGCCGATTTATTCGACAATTTAATTGTTCAATGAAGAAAACGCTTGGGTTGTGCAACGGTGTTCGTATGCGGTGTGCGGTCGTTCTGCTTACGTAAAATTCGCTCGAAATTGAAGCGCGTAGGTTAATGTTGCGACAAGAAAATTTTTGGTTTCGAATTTCAAATGATTTATATTCGCGCGTTTTTCAAAAATTGCCAAGATTGAGCAACGCTGTTTCTTGTTTTATCTGCTTGTTTGTAACAATATCATATGTTGAAACGAAAAATAGCATGCACCGTTTTAGATCAAAAAGATATTCAATTCAAATGATCTCAGTCGAGGTCTTATGTTGGGCATGAGTAGCCAAACTAATTAGAATTATTATGATATGATCAAGTTATACATGCCGGTCTAATTAGCAAGATCGTGATATAACTGAATTTCAATTAAAGCTCTGAGCTGAAAATAAGATTGAACAATTGTAATACATTTAATATCGTTGCTGGTACAAATGTGAGACAAAATAATCGGCATTGTTTTCTACTGGGCAGCAACAAATCAGTAGAGGAAACAGAAGAAGCGGTCCGAGACAATGACAAAAGACGCTCTAAATCATGCTCAGTGATTCGAGTCTCGGAGCAACAAAAATGAAAAGCATCGGCCAAAATGGATGGGCGTTTCCTCCAAATCGAAGATAAATATCGTGCAAAATGCGATGCAACCGGCCGTCAGATCCAACCAATGATACGGATCAATCGATAAATGTTAGGGACAATAGGGGTAATTGTGCCATGTCGGTGAAATGTGACACTATTGCCGAAACTGCATTCATATACATAACATAATGTTATAACATATATATTTTGGATTTTGTTTAATCTTCATTTAAAATTTTTTATGTTTCAAATAGCAAAGTTATTCAAGTCAATCATTACCACAAACTATCATACGTGTTCAACGATGATCGTAAGGATGAAAAACGAGGCGCAATAATTTTCGTAATGCCGGCCGCTCTGCTTCGGGTACTCGCTTATTTTCCGCGTGAACACGACGACGGGAACGGAAAGAAAGCTCCACGATGGGAAAGGAAGTGTGTACTTTTAATAATTCTCACAACTTTTCGCACCGTTTTCTGTTACATTTTTTCTGTCATTTTTTTTTTACTGTTTTCTATTTTTGTCGTGAATTCTTTTTTTTGACAACTATTAGAAAGTTTAGACGTTAAAGTTGGAAACTCAAAGATGCATATGAAATGAAATGTTGATGCAAATTTTTTACCAACTATTCAAAACTGTAACTCTTCTCGGAGAACTTGTACTAAAGTCTCGGTAGACAAATTGCAGATGAACATTTTTCCAAACCAGTTGGAAATAATCAGCGGTTATGATCCCCCTGTTACGTTTGAGTATTTTTTATACAACTTTTCTCTTGGAGCTATGGTAGCTAGGATTAAATCGCTAGGTTCTTTCCTTTCACACGAAAGTCATCCGAAGGAGCGAGCATGCAACGCGGAATACTTGAACGTTGCGATCTGGTGCCTCCCCCGCTGTCCCCTCTCAAAGGGAAATTGATGCCGGCAAATTGAACATCGTTTCCTCACCCTTCCCTTAACCGGGCATCTTCGTAGCTCGCCATTCTGCCTCGGATTTTTCTTTCTCTCTTCCTGAATGTAATTGCGCGTTTACTCTTTCTCTGCAATGATATCCCCGGCTTGCATTAAATCCTAGCCCTCCTTCCGCTCCGCTTCAAATCACAACGCCATGTGCTGTTCCAATTTCGTCAGCACTATCTCACTAATGTCCAACGTTCGTTTTTGTAACCAAACAGAATGAATTAATTATGAACCTTTTTTTAGATTTATATTTGTTTAATGTTTCATCGTTATCAACTGTGCGAAAAAGAATTTAAAATTCAGAAAGCAGAAACACAGCGAGAAAAGTTATCGCTGAATATAAATTGGAAGGTTGAAACAGATGTGGAAAAGGTGGATGGGGTTTTGAAAATTTGATCCTTCGCATGCACGCGAAATCGTGACAAGATTACCGTTTTCTATTTGCATCGTTTCGCCCCTGACACGGTAATATTTCGTGTCACCCTCCGGATGCACCGGGTTTCAATTTCCCATTTTGTCACGCTGTTTTGCCCTGAAGCTCTATTTTTGTTAAAACTAAAGTCACTTAATTATTTATCCCCTCGGTTGGTGCGCGTCGTTGTACCATCCAAGGCAATAATTTAGGATTATTTCTCTTCGCCAACGGAATACTCGATGCACACGTGCGCGACATTTGCATCGCATATGCGATACGTATTACTAGGAAACAGGATATTTTATACGAAAAAAACAAGCAAACAAAACAAACTACAAGGAGAGAAGAAAAGAGACCAAAAGTGTAAAGGAAACGACAACGAGATTCGCGCGAGTTTAATGGAACTGGGAGATTTTGGGTGGGTCGGTTGTGGGTTGCAGGCCACGAGTCTCTCCTGCGGTGACCTATATAGACGAGGGGTACACGTGTACACGCGCATTCACCGGGACGACGGGCGCGAGTGCACCTGACCTATATAGCATCTCGGTATTGATTGACCCAATTCGTGCGCCGTCTCCTCTCGGTTGGTACGTATACTTTCCCTCCGTCTCGCTCGCTCCGCTCGGCGTAGCCCGGCTCGCATCCACGAGATAACGATGCACCATATCGATTCGCCGCCGAGACCGTTCCGCGATCGAAATTGGAGCTAACCCACTGACTCACATGCCGCCCTGTCCTGCTTTATCTAGGCCACTCACCGGGCTTCGCCCGCGACTGTCAATGGCAACGCGCGAGAGCACTGTTGCCAAGTCTCTCATCCCATTACCATGATCCACCGCCGACTGTTCTGCTTTTGTCACATCCTAGCCTGTGTCCGACTAAGCCAAAAGTTTCAACCGAACTTGGCCGTGTAGTTTCCTTTCAAGACCTGTTCCTTTCAGACTTGTGATCAGAAGAAATCAAAAGAAACTACATGTTTCTGAATTCTATAAAAGTTTCTTTTTTTTATATTCTGCAGCAATTTCTTTAAGGATCTTAGATTGAGACATTCCAAGAGACAGACTGATGGCTGCAAAGGAGAACATGGGGAATGGTCAGAGAGGGACATTAATCGGGCTTGTACGTCGGTACAAGTGGTTTTTTTCATTGCAGGTTGCAACTTGAATTCCAAAGCATCGGAATGAGCGGAGGCGCGCTGTTGTGGTGCGGAAACTCAAGGCCCCTTCCGGCAATTACCACCTGCAAGAAGACAATGTCCACGGCGACAAATCTCCGAAGAGGCTCGGCTCAACTGAAAAATGCCAGAGGAATTAGTCGCGCAAGCCTCTGACGCGACCCTGACTGGCAGCCTTGGTGGGTACTCGTTAAGCGATCACACACGTGCCTTCTCCGCGACAGAGGCCTTGGTCTGGTAATTGCGCTGAGCACCGACCTAGCCCAATCCGGATGCCACCGCACCAAATTCGGCGAATCCTTGAGAGAGGAGCCTTTCTCTTTTTACGACGAATGATCGATGCCGATGGCTTTGCTTTGTAACCTAGACACAAACTATCAAGACCTTGCGGCTGAAAAATATGTCAGAGGAGAGACACATGCGTAATTTCGTTGCGTCCATTAGCATAACTGGTTTGCGCCTCTTATCGCAGGCGCACTCTTAGAAGGGTCAGGTCGCTGTGACCCCTTCTAACTGTTCTCCTGCGGGACAGGAAAAAACCCATGGTGCATCTGGGTTGAGACGCGCCGAAGCCGTTTGGTGATTTTTCAGCCTGACCTCTTGTATTTGGGCTGCGAAACTGGGTAACCCATATACCTACTCCAAATGTCGCTTGGACCAACAAATTCAACCCGGCGAACAAAGAGCGCGAACAACGCCGCGCTCTGGCAAATATCCTCTGGACCTGATTTCGGACGAAGGTGCGTTGCCATGCAAGGTATCGCTCGCGGTCCTGTACGTGACCTATTATCGTGACCCGGCGGGAGAGGAGGCGGCTGTCCAACGAGGGAGACGGTTGCGCTTAACAAGCTTTGTTGTACATCAGCCGATTACTCAAAGCTTATTATCTCAAGTAACTTTCTATCAATAACCTTTTGCGCGTAGCGAGGAGGTTCCCGACCCATGGAACGGGATAGATTACGGAGAATAATTCATATCTGGAAGATTGAATGTACGGCTGGTCTCTCCTTGCATAAGAAACTGTGCTCATGATGGATGAACGGCTCGAGCAAACAGAGAGGGACGCTGAGGTGTCACAGGAATTCTATCGGGACAATGAGCCAACTGGCGGCTTGCCGGTGTGTGTTCACACGTGTGCATAGGTGAGCCTGGACCCGCGAGCTCCGAGAGTTCTCGCCAAGCTGGGAGGAGCGGGCGGACAGACAAGGGATGGAGTGACAAATTGTGGGGTCGCACTCGGTGCCAGGCTGGGGCCACGAATTGAGGTCGATCGATGCAGCTACGTTACTGCCAATGGCGAACTTGGGAACAACCAAATAGGTCAGGTACACCGCCGTCCGTTTTACGGTTTCCATTTCAACCGCGACGCCGCCCAAATTTGCATCATCGTCTCTTTGTTCCGTCCAGCACGCGCTTTTCCACTTGTTTGTTTAGCGACCATCCCTCGTCGATAGGTACTTACCAGGACCAAACCAACCCTTATACTCAAGACCATGAACCTGCTCCACTGCTCTTGAAAACAGAGCTCCCTCGCTTATTCTTTGTACTCGCGCCCCTTCTTCTGTCTTTTTATCCCTTTGGTATCCTCTTTGGTCCAAAATATTGATAGGCATTGTTCTAAGATACAACAACTTCTAACCAAGCCCTTGAATAATGTTTTGCCATTTAAGGACGGTATCATATAAGAACATCAATCATCGATTGGGAAATGTCAAGAGGTGTTTACAACCATTGAGCAATCTGGGAAGAAATTTCGATATTGTTATAGTGGATAAGACAGAGGAAACTGTGTCAATGAGTGTCACGAAATGTTACGGCAAATTTAAATGTAATGATGGGAACGGACAGATGGTAACGAACGGATCATCGCTTTCATAACGACGTGCGATCGTATCTTGTAGCCCGCGAGTCATGCGCGAGCAAACGAACAAATGAAATTCATAAACGAGCGTGCATAATCACAGGCTCGCACACCAAAACACCGCGGTAACAACGTATCACGTATATACGTGTGCAATCGAGTGTTTATTTCTCAAGTGTGTGATCGTCGATGATGATCCCTCTTTCGAAGAAACCGAAATGTTTTCTAATGTATACGTAAAAGTTTACGCAAAAGTGTCTATTTACTACGTTTTTTAATTTTTTCTTTTTATTTTCATTTTTGCATTTTTCAATAGAAGCATGTTTTTTATTTGAAACTCAGTTGCTTTTGCGATGATTTATCATTGTTGAAATTTCATCAGATGGACAGTTTAAGTTTTCGAAAATTACATTAAGATAGTTGATTTATAATTTAACATCGACAAAATGCTCTTAATCGAGCGCGATTATACCAAGAACGGAATGATGTTTGAATGAGCAATGCAATTTGCGTTGCAACATCTTTATGAAATGGTTGTTTGGCGTTCAACGTCGGCGGTGAGAGCATCTGATTAATATTGTAGCGCGAATTTTTTTTATTATATTTCGGAACTCGCCCGTGTTATTCATAGTTGAACTGTTGAAATAATTGATAATGAGATATCACGATTTTATCTAGCCACCAGCTACAACGTAAGGGGCATACATGCTTCAAAATTATGGGAGAATTTCGAATGTAACGGAAAACCAACCGACTTTAACAATAAATCATCTCATTACGCTTCGAATGTTGCAACATCGCTAAATCTATAATGGTCGTTGTACTGTGATCAAATTCGCCGGAAAATCTAGTTAAAATTCAGTCTTCTTTTTTCTTCTTTTAATATATTGATGTTCGAGTTTTTTATAACGGTCAGAAGAAAATCGATTTTCGATATAATAAACATTGGCTCGGGATGAAAGAACTCGAGTTTATAAATAAATATGAAACGAGTGCAAATTTGTTTGAACAAAACACCGGTCGCAGGTAGTTGTTTATTTTGAATAAAAATATCGCGGATTCATATTTTATGTATACTGATGTAATTTCATGCTTCTCGCTTCACTGCTTCGGACACAATAAAAAATATTAAACGTCGACATTGTATGGAGTTACGAAAAATTAAAATAACGATAAATAACGGACCGATTATGCTCAAGTGGTAACAATTCAGAATCAAAGTTCTTTCTTTCCCTTTGCAAGTGTTTCTGTGATAAAAAGTTTAATTGTAAAAAGAAACTTTTGCTTCAAGACGTTTTATACTAAACTTTGAACATCTATTTGCAAAAATGAAATTATCGTATTTATAAGTAAAATAAATGAAATAATGACTAATGAAGTTAAAAAACTAGGAAAAAAATCTGATAAAGTAAAATCAATAATTTCATTTCTTCCCTTGTTTATATATTTACATAGAGAAAGAAAATTTTATTATGATTTAAAAATGACTCATTAAAACTTACTGAACTTGTTCATTACACAATATTCAAGTCAAAAACTCTACAATTTTTATTGAAATTTCATAAAAAATGATGCATTTTACATATACTTTTATGAATAATTCAGTTTTTACTAACAAAAGAGTCCATGCTCTACTCTACTGGTCTGTAACCTTTTTTTATATACAATTTTTCTCCGATGTATGAAATAAGGATTGTTGAACGTTGACTAAGGTTATATTTGTCATAGGGTTAAAAGTGCAACTAAAGAAAATTGTGTTAAAAATCAAGTTAATTAAAAAGATTTATTGGAAATGTGAAAAAAGTGAGATCGGCTACTTGTTGAAGTAAGTAAGTTAGAGAGAGAGGTCGCACGTTAGTACAAGAAAGGAGGGGTCGATTCGGCAGGGTTGGGTCGCGAAGGGTTGAAAGGGTGGGTGGGTATTGGTTAACGCTTGCTCGTGCACTTGCTTTTACGTCCAGCGAAGAAACTGGGACAATAGGTCGAGTGCAAGCGCGCGCCGGTATAGCTTGGGCTACACGTGCACTGATACAGGCGCACGGCAAACTCGCGCCTCGTACGTACACGGCGTCGAGAGTCAGTGGCTGTTGTATGCCGGGCGCAACGCGCGCGCGACCCACGCTCAGCGGAGCTTTTCTTATCGCCCCGAAGGACGTCGTTGCATATTTCGTGCGATGCGGCCTTCGCGCGATCTTTTTCCATCCGTCTTCCGGTATGTCCGTCGCATTTAACAACAAAGCGCGCTGAGTTCAAATCCCCGTCGACCACCTCACTCAGTGCAAAAAGCTCCCAACCTTTTTTGTGCACCCCGGTTTTTGCTTTCATAACAACAGTGTGATCGCTAACTTTTCATCCTTATTTCTTTCCTCAGATTTCATCTCATCTCTTTGTTATTTCAAAATTCTGGTATCCCTATACTGTTTATGAACCTTGACCAAATCTTTGTGTCAAACGCCTGAATGCTATTTGATAAATAGTAGAAAATAAGCCACAATCAGATGCAGCGTATTCTTTTTGTTTGTTTTTTTTTAACTCCCCGATCCACAAATTAAATGCGAAATGTAAAGAGATGATAAATGCTGGCAGCTGATATGTTCTATCTCTAGGGAGGATGAGTTTCAATTAATTTATTGTATTTATGCACCATGAGATTGAACGTATGGATTAATAGATTGGGTCATGTAAATATAATGGCTTTTAGTCGAGAGTCAAGTGTTGGTTTTTATTGATCATTATTGAACATTCCCCTCGTACATTAAACCGGATTTAATATCCCCTCTAAAAGCGCAAATATTAATGACACCAGAAAGTGTGTTCGAGACAGAAAATGCAAATGTCTCTTATCGAAGCACTTTTTTGTTTGGCCTAGCGAAATTTGTTACTTTTGTTTTTCTTCAAGTTGGATAGCGAGCCGGCTATAGCTAGGACTGGACTGGATTTCAGAGGTTGTCCGGAACAGTTGACTCGGTGGGGTTAGGAAAGGTGCCGATTGAAAAGTGGGCTTGGTATTAATTGAATTTGATGACAAAGAGGGTGGTGGCAGACAGACAGCAAGTCAGACGGGTAGGCAGACAGGGTGGAGGCAGGTTGTTCCGGGACAGAAATGAGGTCGCTCGATCCAGGCGTGTACGCGGCCAACTACGTCCCGCCGACCTGGAATGACCCTGTATACGATCACACGACTCCGTGACCCGCTTGCCACCTAAACTGGGTCAATGCTCTCCCAGTAGCACCCAGTCTAACCATCCTTCAAGTTATAACCTACTTGCATTTTGACCCCACGCCACGCCTCTGAACTCACGCATTTCTACATTTTACAACCCTCTAGGACCATTAGTCCAACTAATTTTCGACTCAATGCTAATCATTTTCATTGTAATTCGATTCGAAGATATTTTTATCTCTGAAAAAAAATTAGCAAAACAAAAATGAAAAACAACAGATTTGATCGAACAAAAAACAGTTGAAAAATTATTCTAAATTGTTTACTCAGATAGAGTAGAGTTATTATAATTGTGAAGCTTCAGTTGAAACGTTTTGTTTTCGAGATAAACGTATACATTTTTGTGGAAAATTATAAACATCAATCGACATCAATTCCAATTAAATAATCAACTGGAATCGATCCATGAAATTACGTCATTTATGATAGCAAATAACGCTTTCGCATCGGATTGCGATAACAGTGATACGAATTTCGAATACTAAATGACTAACGTTTTCGTTTCGTTTCAACGCCGGCTGAAGTCGTACGTCAGACCAGTCACTTGATAACGGGCTCGTCACAATCTTTTTCCTTGACCCGCCGACGTGAAATTAAAGGAATCTGCAATTTTACACACTTGGGCATTTGACTACATTTGAACGCAGAAATTATTATCGAATAAATAATAGTTGTGCAACTCTTTTTTTTTTCACTGTTTTCAAAGCTCGTATTATTTGTTCTGTAAGAGCGACTTTGATTCAATGATAAATCGCGTGAATTTTATCGCTCTTTGTTCTCCGCTTTATTCTATTTATTTAGCAATAAATTTTTGTTCTCAATGTGCTGTCTAAATGGGAAGCGTGAGGATTGTTTTTTTTTTGGTATGAAAAGAGAATAAAATCGTTGTGAATTATTATTTGGGGATTTAATCATAATAGTGGAAACAACCGAGGGGGTCGAAGCAGCCAGTGTATTAATTCGATGTGATCCATAACGAAACGATGGAATGTGCGCTTTGATAACCCAGTTATCGTGACGCGTCGGGGACAGCGGGCTCGCTGACCCAGTTTTTCTCTCTCCCGGGAATCCACCTAGAGTACGACCCGGAGCATGCTCCCCCACTCGTCAACATTACAATTGAATTTCGTCCCCCTAGAATATGTAACTTTTCCAAATAATTATGCAAACTTTTAACCTCGTTGTTCATAGTTAATTTTGTAATTTTCATTTCATTCATTTTCGGTTCTTTCAAGTTTTGTGTTATTTTGGAAAACACTGTATATTTCATTTTGAATTTTTAAAAAAATTTGTTGTTTTGCAGTGATATTTTTTTTCGGAATTGTTTGAATAATTTTTAAGATTAGGTTTCGTTGATTTTTGAAAAATATGAAAAGAAAATTTGCGGGTACAAATTTAATATAAATATCGTTGTTGGAATGTGTGTGAGAGAAAGGAAATTTGGAAAAGACAATCGTGCAGGAATATGGAAAAATTGTTTGCATGAACGAGCAAAATTGGAAATGAAGTCGGGGTATTAGAATACAACGACGAGAACATCGCTCGCTTTCACTTTCACCGCGCCTGGGCGAGGGACAAGCGCGCGCGAACGCGCGCCGACTGTTTTCACCATCCAATATTTATTGTTGCAAGTACGCGCGGATCAAATTAGCCGATCGTTAGTAAACTTTACGATCGGAGCAACCTTAAATGCCTCGTTAAAAAATGTTTTGATGCGCGTGCACACCGCTCGAATTAATTTGTCAAACGAAAACGCGCGATCTAGAAATTTTAATTCCTCTTTTCCGCGCGCTTTCTAATTTTATATGTCGTTTTTAGCGCATATTATCGAGCTGATTTTTTTTTACGGTCGACCAATTTTGATCGCCCCGATTGGCCGCGGAGAAAGTGAGGTACAATTTGGCAGATCAAACATAAATACAAATCAAACTAACAACAAAAATTGTCTGATATGATATTGTATCAGATATATTATTCGAGCTCAAAAAGTTGTTCTTGGATGATTTTAATGGAAGGTTATTTGATTTTGCATCTCACAGTCATGCTTTTTTTAGACTCGCCATCGGTCACCGCACATTCATCATTCTCGCCACTCACGCAATTATATGAAAATTGTGCGGAATTGCTCTCTCGGACGGCAATGATGCACAGATGTTTAGTGAGATCATAGGATTCAGAGTTTTGTATTGACAAAAACTGTTTGTTCGTTTGTTTAAGGTTGCCCGACACTATAAACGAAGTTGAGAATCGTGGGTGTGCAACATCGACGCGTGGGACGACGTTGCGGTAGGTGACATGGTGCTTCTCATAAAGATGCATTCGTACCCGGCATTTTAGGCCGGGTTTCATCATTTGATCAGTTCACCTATTTCATCAACCTGCACATTCTAAAAATGACACATGAAAAGTAAAACAGAAACGAACCAAAAATATATTTATATAAAACAATTGAAAAACAACATTAAAGTGAAAATGAAAAAAGTTAAGAGTTTGTAAGTAGCAGATTTAAAAGCAGATTTAAGGTTGTAAAGTAAACAAGCCGGATGAATAGGATTTCGAAGGTTAAGACACGGAGAAAAAAATCGGACAGGTGCACATTGGTTTGGCAAAAAGTCGTCCGGCAATGAAGCAAGTGCCGAACCGAAATAAAAGGGGACGATCGCGATCTGGAGGCGAAAAACCGGGTCCCACGATGCCGGTGTTTTTACTGCAATTTTCGTTGCCGGTACAATTATACTGCAATCATCCATTCTCTCACTCGGTTCGAAATCTTATCCAACTTCATTACAAAAAGAAGGATACAAGAAAAAAAAAGACTAGAAATTAGTAACCACAGGCTCCACCTTTCATCGAACATGTTGATTACGAAACCTCCGATTCGTTACTTTCTAATAGAGATCAAAAAAAAATAAAAAAGAGTTACAAAATAATAATGAAAACAAACAAGGAAACTAAAAAGTGGTAAACAAAAAAAATTCGAGAGTTAAAAAACGGATCCGAATGACTTCGATTTCAAAAGAGGAAAACATAAGTGTGGCGAGAGAAAAAAGCTCGGGAGAAAAAAATTGATTTCTTGACTTTTAAAACCGGTTGGGAAAATTTGGTATTGAAATCAATGAAACGGAAGAGTAACAAGTGAGTAAACAAGCGATCGAATTAATTTCAAATGACGAAACATTTGTTTGGACTTGGGTTTGTTGGCGAGAGCGAATGATAAATATCGTTAAATAAACGTATTCCCAAACAAACAATCGTGACGTTGAAAAACGGGAGGAGCAGGGGGGGGGGGCAAAGAAAAGTAATGTGGGGCGACCGAAAAATGCAAATGCGGAGGTTATATGAAATCGGTTTTGATTTGCAAAGGAATGCATATGCACGGAAACCGACAATGCAGAACGTGGTGCACTCGCGGAAGGTTTAACCTCACGCACATCACGAAAGTGGGTCATGTCCGTGGTCGCGAAAACTTTCGCTCGTTCATTTTTTTCCTCTTTGTCGATTTTTCGCTCGGCCCGACTTTGTCTTTTCATCCCTGACAAATTAATTTTTAATGTTTCATTGCTTCCAACATTTTCGTCGGTGTAATGAAAGTTCTGCTTGAAAAGCTAAAATAGGAGGTTTTGTGAGAATTATAAATGCACAGAGGGAAGAAAAAAAAGGTTAAAAGTGTTGTTCGTGCACGACTATATGCAGAGTGGAAAAGAAAAGAAAACAAACCCCTAACCGTGGATGGAGTAAACGTGAGGGCGAGGGGTGGGTTCGGGGCCAACACATTGGGATGCAAAATTATGTACAATTATGCAAAGTCGTGCGCGATCATAAATCGCGCAAAAATGAGTCATGAATATATAATGAAATTGATGATTATTGTACGTATTGACGTTGTGCATTTCAGGGTAAGAAAGCGGAGGACGAGCTCAGGCAACGACTCCGAACGGGCGTACAATAGCTGGAGCGACCACAGAATACACGGCTGCAGTCGCGAGGGCTGCCGCCACAACGAGCGCGATTGCATGGACGAGTGCTCCGCTGCTTTGGTCCTGATGTCGCTCTCTGGCTCTCCGCACAGTACTCAAAACCCTCTGCCACTTCACTGCCAACACAATTACGGTTAGTCCGAAACTCGTCTCCTCAATCCCGTCCCTGCTTCGAAACCCCTTCTTTTATATTACATTTTAAGATGCAAATTATGAACAGCACAATTTCGGAGCTTGCGCAAAATCATTTTGCTCGAAAACGAAAGACGATAAAAAAAAAAAAAAAGAATTGTTATTTGTCTTCATTTGTTGTCCCAATTGCAACTGGAACTAAATTTCTCCTGGAATTAAAGTTTCAAAGTTTGACGACCTTGTTTTGTCATTACAAAACGTCGTATCCAACGTTAACCACAATAGAATAAGACGGAGTAATGACAATGGTAATGACCAGTTAGGACGTGATACTCAACTTTCACTCGTTTTACCAAAACCAGAAAAAGTCATACTGATGAAAACAAAAGAATCCACTTGAATTCGAATCATGGATATGTTCACGAAAAAAAAAGAATGAGTGACCTTTTATTCTTGCAATTGAAGAAAAAACGTCGGATGAAGAATTTTTAGTTGCAAACAAACAAATTTTGGTTTAGTGAAAGCCAAGTCGCGTGACGTCGATTAACTCAATTTTTTAAAATAAATCTTTGAGAAATGCAGGGACAAAGTCGCGGATTAAACAATGATCAGTCGACGCCTTTGTTTATCGTGCGAAAAAATGTTCGCTCTGGTTTCCGCGTAATATTTAGTTATCGTTTCTCTTTGTCTTGTATCCCAATAAACGCGGTCCAAAGTTCCGCGATCGCGCCACCACGTGCGTCCGTGTGTTACGTACGTGTGAATCATCGGCTCAAAAGAAGCGGTATCGTGCACGGAATAAAACCATAGCGGACAGTTTATAAGGAAGTTGGGAAAACGTGCTCTTTCGCGCGCGCAAAAACTTTGTTTCCTCGATTTTCTTTTATTTCCTCCCCGTTTGCCGTTTGATTCAATCCCCTCGCGGAACAATGATGATTGTTCGCGCCGTTTATTCAATCGCATTTCTCTTCCGAGTATTATCATAACAAAAATGTTCAGGCGATAATGCGCATTTTCAGTTTTATCTGAGTCCTGTTTTCAAATTAGCCTTCCCTCCGATGATTTTCGTTTTAATTGCTTTATTTCTGTTTGCGATAGATTTCGTTTCAAAATGTACACATTGAAATTGCAAAGAGGAACATCAAGTATAACAGCGATTTTCTCGCTGTTATATATAAATCAGAGATGATTGCGTATGTATTTGTTCAAGCTCCGAGTCCATTCGATCGGAAAACATGAAAAGAATTTATAAAAAAATCAATAGAACTCGTTTTTTCCCTTCCTATTCAGTTGTAATTATAAGAGCTAATATTTGCTATGTTCGTGTTTGATTGACAATAAAACCATCGGTCAATTAAACATTTGTGATTTCAATTGTTTTCCTTTGTTTTTCTCCGAGTTGTGTTTGAATTGCACCAAAATTAAATATAAGACAATGCTCTCTTGCAAAATTTTAGATGATGGTCAAAGTGGGGATTACGTACAACCCACGATAACGTTTTTGGGTGACATAAGTATGTATGAAAACGAACTGTCAGGTTGGTTGTGATTCTAATGAGAGTTTTGTTGTTTGGTGTCAGGTTCATGGGGAGGTCGAGGTAGCGGCAATGTCGTGATGGGATCTCCAGGAGCTGGTGGCACTTCGAACAGTAGCAGCAGCAGCGGCGGGTCATGGAGAACGGGCACCCCGAGCCCCCCGCTCAGCGACGAGGGTGCACCAATGAACGGATCAGTCTGGCCCAGCGCACATCACGCCTCGCACAATCTTCATCAGCAACAGCAACAGCAACATTACGCCCCCAACTCAACGTCAGGATCACCCACGGGAAACACTGACGAAGGCATCGTTCCTGATTTCCTTGAGGAACATCCAAGAAAGAAAAAAGTACATTTTTTACATACACTTTTTTCCTTACACAAATATATACTCTTTGCAAGAAGAGTCATTCTTTATTTTAAAACGTGATGTTTTCGTGAAATAATTTATCTGTTCACTGAAAAACATTGAAAGTTAGGACAAAACAAGTTGAAATAAAACATCACGTTTCGTCGTGTTTATAGATTTCTTTTTAATTTGATAACAAAAAAATGATTTGTGTACGCAGGATTTGTAACGAGGCGAGGGTAAAAAAGTAGATCGGCTTCCGCGTTAGGAACCGGCACAAAACTTGGCGCGAACGATATGAATCTTGATTGTTATGCAATGCAACACCAACACGCCAACCTCGCCTCGGAAAACCTTGAAAGAAGTGCGCGTGCAATCGTGCATACTCGCGCTCTGTCATTTCTCTTGACAATTAGAATCACGGAGATTAGACGCGAGTCTTCCAGATTCGCCTTTTTCGTGTTCTGGGCGGGCGTGTGTTGCCTAAGAAAAATGATTACTTAGATCGCATAATTTCTTTCTTTTTTTGCTTTAACAGTCCAGACCGTTTTCTCCATAAATAAAATCCTCTAATCTAAATAGTATACCGGAGAGAATATGGAAATGGTAAAAAAGGAAGTTTTTTTACAAGGTTTGATCTTGACTTCAATGTGATAGATCAATAAAAAGAAACAACAAAGGTTTCGCATAGATCTGACATTAATTTTAGAAAACAGGTTGTTGATGAATTCAATCTAACCGGAAACCGATCTAACACAATTCTGCATTAATGAAGGAAGTTACATGCGAAGTTGAAGTGTCGACAAATTAGTTTTGGTTTGCAAACTAAATATATAAAAATGACAGTGAGGCAATCTCATGTACTGACTAATTGCAATCGATGGATGTCAATAAACAAGTTGCTGAACAATCGAAATGAGCGATAAATCATGATGGTTGAACAACTTTTTTTTCCCCCGCCGAGTTAACAATTTATTCGCGTAACACATTCCAGCAAGAGAAACATAAAGGTCCATATAATTTTATCTGAAATAGATGTTCAACTGCAAAGCGCTGCAGAATGATATTTATATTCGAGAGTCAGGTTAATTTATTGTTTCGCGCGTACACCAGAGGTCGTAACTTAATCGCCTGTAAGAACATTATTTCAACACCGCCGGGGTGTATTAATAATTCTCTGTACAAATAAGTTGGACAACTCATGGTTTTTATTTTCACTCGTCGGACAAATTGAATTTCGTAAAATGTTGATATACATTTCCCCGGCGTTGACAATTTGTCATTTTTTTGATTACGCGGAATAAATGTTTTTACACTAAATATCACCAGAGTTGTATTTCTTAATTAATTTGAATGACTGGGAGAGACACGCCGGTTTCACAACATAAATCTCGCGGTGAGGTAAGAAAAGAGCGGAATAAAAATCGCGCCTTGTCAAATTATGTACGTATTTGAAATACACCTCATTTGCATACACGTCCAGGCCTATATGATTTCAATTGTAATTATACTCGTTGAAACTTGATTAACTCATAAATAAACGCTTTAATTGAACGGGTTCCATAAAAAGTAGGAATGAAAAAATAAAACAAAACTAGTATAACACAATCGAACGAAATTAAGCGTGTCTTGGATGATAATGAACAGTCGTGATTCAAAAGGGGGATGGGATGTAGTAAAAAAAATGCACTGGAATTAAAACATTTTTGAAAGATCTGCTGAAAAGTCACGATCTGAATAACGACGTGGTTATGCCGAGCGGTGAATGCGAAACGATCACTCACTGCGCAACGAAGCATGGCGCGGTTTACGAGCCATACCACGGGCGCTGAGAATTTTCTCCTTTCGCGATCGTTCGGTGAAAAGAGTGACAGCGCTTTGGATCGTTTCGTAACACGCGAGATACGGCCAAACGTCATCGACCGGCACGTCTCGATTTACAGCTTTCTCTCTTTTTTACCGACGACAAATGCCAAGTGCGCGCCAGCCGGTCTAACGTCGCGCAGCGACACTAGCGCCATTTTTACCGGTTTCAATCGCAGATTGCGGCCATGTTTTGCAAAACTTGGCGACTATTTCGTAATAGTACCACAGTTGTTTATTTAATTAATATTGAATTGCAACAACCGAGAAATGAAAAGTTTGGGAGTAGCAATTTTTTTTAACCAACTAAGAGCTAATAAAATTTATCATCTAAATTGTATGCGATATTTTTTTTATTTTCAGTATCGCATTGAAGACAACACCGAGACCGTTGTGAAGACGGAAATTGTGAAAACACCACCGATCGAGTTTGTGGATGTCGACAAAGTGAGTAGAAAATAATGTTTTTCGTTTCGTCCCCAAAGGGACAATTTGTTTGGTCTCGTGGTTTGTCCATCGCGGGATTATAAAATCAAAGGCTGCTCGTGCGATAAACAAGGAAACGTGATTGTTTTGATGCAGACCTCGGCCTGCTAAGCGCAACCTTAAACGACTTTGTCGCTGAGACCGCGCCGCCAGCAGTCCATGAAAATCGAAGAAGAGAGGTTATTGCGACATTCAAGGCTGCCGAGATTTTCCACTTTCATTTTCAATCGACACTTGTGTAATGTCTCATCATCACTTATAACATTGACGTCAGAGTGCCGCGCGCATTTTCACCGGCAAGTTTTGTAATTGCCCGCGAATTTTATTATCAAGACACCCTGTATAAAAACACGTGTCTTGTCAGTGCAATAACAATGCGCGCTTGCATTTGCAACACGCAGTTACACGCACACGCTTTTGATCGATGTTTCGATGTATCAGGAATTTCCCATGAATCTCGCTTTGATGCCCGGTTGACATCAAAGCGCAAACTTTAGGCTATCAATTGACCAAAGCATTGTCGCTCGTTTGTTTTTCTCTTTTACACTGAGTTTTTAAGGTCGAGAATATATACACGTGCCGGCTAACCTTGCAACCGTCACTGACTTTTTTTTTCTAATGCGAAGTGACTTAGAATTGATGTTAGCCGTTTTATTGCACACACTTACTCGTGTATTTTGATATTTGCAATGAAAAATATTATAATGTGACGATAATAAATTAAAAGCACGTGCGTAATCGAATTGTTTATCTAGCCAGTAACAAATTGATTTTCAACCGCATCACAAAGATAATTGAATTTTGTAATAAATTTGATCGAGATGAAACGTTCCGCTGGAAAATCAAGTTTATGTATTTACATTTCCTTGCACAAAGTATCGGTGGAAGATTTGATTTAACTTTGCTTTGAATGAAAAGTTACCTGCGTTTTATACAGAGCAAGCATATCGATTGACATTTTTCAAGAAACGACTGACATTTGGGTCAAAGTTTTTGTAGAATAAAAAGAGTCAAAACAAAGCGGTAAAAAAGTTAAAAACTCTTTTTCTTATTGTTTTATTATTCCCCCGTTAGATATTTTTTATTACGGTTTTCTCATGTTATTACAACAAATCAGAAACAGTTAACAATCTATGAATTACAATGTTTTGAAAGTGTTTGAAAAACGAGAGATAAATAATTTTAAGATCAACAAACTAGAACTGCTTATAAACAAGTAAATTTTATAATAAAAACAAGAAATAATAAAAGGATAATAATAGTGTATTAACTAACATATTGAAAAGTGCAAAAAAAAAAAGAATTGTGACTGTGAAATGGTTAAAAGACGTGAGCCAATCGTGATAGTGTAGGAAATCATAAGCATGATTTTTGCATCTCCGACACGCAATGGATATCGTTGCTTTTTCATTTGACGTTATAATGCAACCAGCGTAGATTAGAAACTTGAAAAATTATAGTACTTGGTGCGTTAGCGTGAACGCTAACTAGTTATAACGACTTTCGTTAGCTAATTATACGAAAATGAATCCCATGGACAAGCCGGCATTTTAATTACGTCGTTCTAAAACAGTGTCAAAACAGTAACTACAACTTGGCTCTGCGCAATTTTCGAAACACACGACGTATCATATTTTTCATACGATACCAGCGGATAAACACCGATTCGAAAACAAATTTCTAACAATGTCTCGTGTTGTTTCGCCAACACGTGTAATTCGTGACGCCATTGTGTTCGTACGATTGAAATTGTTTTCTATTAATTCATGTTTCAAGGGCTAATGAGTCAGGATAATGACTTAACTGCAACGTAGTACCATAAACGGGTGAACCTTAATTCGGAGTATTCCTTATTCATCTAATGTCCGTTCAATTTATAATCGATGATTTTGACCTTTCCTTCGTCCAATGAATTTTTTTTTTTTTTTTTATTTTTCAAATTACTATGTGGATATCCGTCGAATTATTATATCAAACAACGTCACAAAACACTGCTTCTGAGAATAAATTTAAAGGTAAGAAAAGTGAAACTGAAATACGCCGGGCAAAAGATTTAAATCCGACAAGTTTGTTCATGCATGAAATATGGTTGGACCTTCTCACAACAGGCAGCGACAGGTTTTCCTGGCCGATGTTCTGTCTCTAATCGGTCAGCGACCCCAATTTTGGAAACTTTTATTTGGACATGTCCCGTCCCCAAAATCGTGTTTCAGCGCCCAAACGTGACATAATGATGATCATTAACGGTCTTGTTTCGAGCATTTGAATTGACGTCACGATCGTCATTCAATTGCGAATTGGCGTCGAAAAGGAGTTGACTTTCAGCGTCTACGTCACTGCATGCTTTGTTTTTGAAATACCGGCTTCTAAACGTGTTTTCAAATTTAACGTCCCCTTTTTCCCCTCTTATAACACGAGTTATGTACAAATTACAAGTCCGACTATTTTACTTATTATTACATTGGGACGCAGCGGAAAATCTAAAGAACAGTCGAAAGAACAATGATTGCAAGCGAAGATGGCTGAACCGTTGATTTAATGACGGTATTGCATAACGTTCAAAAAGACGTTGCCGGAGGTTGACGGCGAGACGAACATGCAATTTGGATTACATAAATATCGTAATTCGCGCGAAAGATGAGGAGAAATTGAAAAAGGGAAAATGAAAAATTGCGGAAGAGTCGTCGGGTGGATGTATAAAGTACAAATAAAAACGAGGTGTGTGGATAAGAAGTCGCGCGAAGAGGCCAGAAGTGAGGCAGAGGTTTGGGTTGTGTGTGTGCACGTGCATCGGAGCAGCGCGCGGTGCAATGCGGTGCATAGAGAGCTGTGACGTCGTAGCGCGGTGGCACGTGGCAGTCCCTCTGCCGCACTCCGTCCCTCGCGGAGCCGGTAAAGCACCGGGTGCAATGCGCGCGGTGCCGGTAAAGCAGCGCGGTCGGCCGGCAAGGACGGCCAGCAGTGCGCGCGCGCGCATCCTGGTGGGGCAGTCTAAGGTCAGCGCGGCCCTGACTGCACGCGCGCGGAATACTATCTATGCGCGATCATCCCGCGCGCGCTCTCGCCCAACATTTATTTCTAGTTCCGCCTAACCTTCGCGCAATACCAGCTCTCCCACGGCCACAGAGCGCAAGCTTTTCGCCAAAATTCACCGTTCCTTTTGTTCCACATAGAGCTGTCTCTCCCCACCCTCCCACGATCCGCAGTTATGTTTCGCAACATTCCAATATGATCTTTCATCGACAGACATACCCACCGTTTCCCAAGTTCCAATCACCATTTCGTAACCTATTAACCCATTTTCCCTCGCTGACGCGCAGATTCTCCATTTTAGGATAAATAGCAGCATGCCATAGCTTATACGATCGGTTGAAAGAATGAAAGAATGAACGAATGACAACGAGATGACAAAACTCGCGACATCTTCTTGCAGATGGTATAATATATTTACAAAGCACGATCTGCTTAGAAGATGTCCGTTTAAACTTATTTTATTGATAGGCCTCGAGTAAAATTTGCACGGGAGATTATGTAAGTGAAATCAGCGGGGAGAATAAGTTTTAGCGACTTGGCAGGCACGTATAGCGTGTGAGCTCCGACCGGACTGTTTCATCATTTTTGAATCGCTGATTTTTAGCGCCCGAGAGATAAGAATTGTGGATGCGCGAAAATCGCGGCAGGGTTGGTTTGGGCCTCACGCGATTCGATAATTAGTTGCTGCGTGCAAACGATAATTATGTAATGCACGTCAAGTTGGAAGGATGGATGATTAGGTGCAGGCTACCGCGCGCGGTATAAGGGAATTAGATAAAGAGTCGCTGATAACGGCGGAGTAAATGAATTAAAAACAGGCAGATTCGGCGATGGGTGTCGAGTCGACTGAGAGATTTTAATTAAGCTCGCAAAACAAAAACGCAGATGTTACGACTTTTGGACGCGCTCGCATTTTTTTTATAAACGCGGAGGCCATTCGAATTAATGAATCCTCTCGCGGAGAGTCGTTTGATATGCACGTCGGTAATTAATAGTTTTGTTATCAGAGCAGAGATCACAATTTGAACATCAAATTGTCAATAAAAACATGTCGTCGCATTATATGTATTATCAACGAGCGGTGCATTATTCGTATTCAATAATTCATTACCTCGCTCGGATATCCACCAGAAAATTACAATAAATTATGATACAGTCGTAATTATCCGCGACGTTCAAAATCCAAACTTATTGTCACCTTTGATTTGTGCGGCCCGCAAAACTCTTACGCAACGTGACAAATTACAAATTAACAAAATGTTCCAATTGGTTGACATTGAATGGGCTATAAAGCCGCGGCCCAGAAAATTGTTATGCGTGTACGTGCATGTTTTATGCGTCTCGTCAAAACTTTTATTCAATGACAATAAAAAAAAAGTATACATGTATAAAAACAATTATTTATTATTCACACAAGGAAACTTTTTTCTTTCGTTCCGTCCAAGGGGATATTCCATTGCTGTTATATTTCGAATCGTTACAGAAGCGATGAGCAATTATTGTTATAAAAGGTGCGCTCATAAATCATGACAAATATAATTAACAGTTAACTACATAGCTTGCCGTGATGCACAGCGCTCTTCCCGCGGCCTTTCCCTTTCACTCGTGAGCGCAAACAACACTTATTACAGCGCACGCATTTCCGCGATTTTGCAATTCCTGTGAATTATTTATTCCTTATTTCATAGCACTTTTTTTGCTTCGGCTAGCAAATGTTGTGTTTCAGATGTTTATTCTTGGGTTTTTTTTACAGATGAACAGAATGTGATACGGAAAGAAGATGGGAATTGTGTTTGGCATAATAATTGTACTTTCTTCCGCGTTCGCCGGCCGGCATAAGACGCTGCAAATCATCATATACAGTGACATGCTCGTGCGCATTATGTAACCAAATTGCGTAACCCGTCTGTAAAGTCGCTCGGCAACAGGGCGAGCGGCTGCGTTTCAAACGTGGACGGATCGCAGTCTCGTTCATCTTCGAAGTCGCGTCACTTGACCTTTTAAGACCCGATTGTTTGTGCGCACTTTTGACTGTCAACGTTCAATTTCTATTTTTGTTTATGATTGCTTCGGTCGTTTCGCAATCGTCCATTAAAAAAAAAAACGCTGAAAAAAAATCTAAACAGAGTTCGAATTTAGAATTTATGGAACGATTCATTTTTGTATCGGGTGACATATTAATAAAAAAAACGACACAGAAGATCGACCAGAACAGTTTGTGTGAGATGCCTTGTTGCGAAGGCTCGAACGATACGCCGAAATTCGTGGATAGGTCTGGGCTTTGAGGGGCAACGGGAGGGAGGAGAAGGTCTTTCAACCGCGATGGGCAGAGGCTTAACGTGATTTCTGTTCGTGCGGGTTACGCAAAGCCTCAGAGAAGTGAGCATGAGCTCATGCGGCCTTGGCCGTAGCTCGCACCGATAAAGATGCTACAGCAGGCTCGCAAATCGCGCCAGTCATTTCGACACTCCAGCGCTCGTCGTTCGCTGCCAATCAAAATTAATCGCGCTGTTTTCAAAATTACAAGATAAGGCGCGAGTGCTCTGTGTTTACCAACACTCGAAATAAACACCCGATGGATTTGCGCCCCAGCTCGCGAGTTTATACGCGAACAACTCGCGACCTGTTGGTCGGATGTTTATGAAATTTGCAGCAAACGTTATTCGCGAGTGAGCGAAGACAAAAATGACCGCCATCTTGTTTTTCAGGAGGGGGCGAAACAAAATGGCCCAGTCGGTAATGCAGGCTACTGCGTTACCGGCGCGGCTTGAAATAATAACCGGCTATTAATAAAATGAAACGGAATGACGGCGTAGGAAAAAAAAGAAGTATCAATTTCGAAAGACAGATGAAATGTAAAGGCCGCCCGGCACGAAGAGGCGTAGCGTAGGTCGGAGGAGCGCGCAACTGACGTCGGCCATGACACCGGTGCGAATAGTTGGCATGGGCGCGTGTGTTTCTCGACTTGACTTTTTTTTTTGTTCGTTTAATCGTGCACTTGCCTATCTTTCTCTTGTTACATATTACGTCATGCAACAACGCGTGTACTACGCGTATTGAGTTTCCACATAGGAGAGTCCCGCGGCGAATGTTAATGAAGCGGGGCATTTAAATGCTATTCCCTCCTTATTCCCGCATCGATCGCAGGCTTAATTGCCGGATTAATGCATCGTGCAATTAATTCGCAGAAGATACAGTTACAGTTGCATTTACACGTGTATGCCGCTCGGTTGCTACAGTACTAATATCCGCAGTCGACTTCCTAAATTAAATACTGATTTACCTCTTTACCAAGAGAGTCTTCTACAAGTTATTATCCTTGTTTCTATTCTACTTTTTCTTTAATTTAAAAATAATAATGCATTTTATTTTCGATGTTTAATATTTTTTCTATTTTTAATTTCTTAAATTTTTTTTTTTAGAAAACCAATTTTTGAGGTTAAAATCTTGAAAATTTAGTTTAGAAAGAAGATTGTAAACGGCAGTGACATCATTTGAAAGTTTGAGATTGTAGGAAAATGCGTCCTCTTTTTCAGATTTCATCATCAAGATAAAACAGAGTAGAGCGACTAGTAGATCGGGCTATCCCTATCGCTCCATTTCAACGCGAGCGCGAAACAAATCTGTCCACAATCTGACGTTTAAAAATGTGGGTCAGAATAGTTTCACCTTTGTTATCGTAAGACTAATCGCATTAGCACGCGTTCGCATAAAATGAGCGTCGCTGCGGAAAATTACATCAGCGGTCCCCCGGCCATTGCGCGATTGGCGCTTTTGCGGAGAACAAGCGTGCTCGATCGCGTAACGCTCGCGCCATTCCCGGCCCTGTTCGCGAACATTTAAAAATACGCCGCTTTTATTTCCATCGCGCTCGTATTTTTAATTCCCTCTGCAACATAATATCGCGCCGATCGGCGACTATTTTTACAAGTCAAAAACCGTGTTCCAACGGTCATAAAATGAACAAACGATTTCGCTGCAATCTTCAATCCTCCCCCTTTCTTTTTTTTTCAACGACTACCTCTGTCTCACTCCCACTTTCGCTATTCGGATTCTTTTTCGCTCCCAATTTAATTTGGGTCGTCTCCACTTATTTTTACCCGGTGCAACGAAATCGGCGTGTCTTTTTTTACGATTCCCCGTATCACGGTTTGTGATCTGGCTTTTGCGAGCGGCTTTCAACTGTCCGTCAAAAAAAATCCCCGTAGAAAAAAGATTGGCATGCACTTTATTTGATCAACTTTACGTTAGTCGTAAATCGAACGAAACGCGCGCGCTCCAAGTGACAGCAATGAAGGCGTGCCCCGCGCGCAACGAAACAATAAATAATATGCTGCGGTGTATATACATAGATATATAATATATATGCGGTCGTGTAGGTGGCGCGCGCGGTCACCACTATGTGCTCGACCTTGACAATAGCATCGTTTTGCGAAAGGTAACGAGACAAAGAGGAAGCTGCGCGCGAGAGCGACACGCGCGAGTTTTCGCGACCTCGATTCCGAATCCGTGTGGACCTCTTGCTCGCGAGCACTGACGTAACTCGATCCCTCCATACTGACAAGCTGTGTCTTTTGTAATGCCTCGAATCAAATTGCCTTCAGAAATCATTTTCCGTGCCGGTTTCTCTCTCAACAACATCAATTACTATAGTTTGTCATTTTGCTTTGTTGGACTGTAGATTATAAATGTTGTAATCGTAGATATATATATTTTTTTCGCCAGTCTCTCTGTTCCTTCTATTTTCAACAGTTCATTCATGTTTTGATGAGACCGCACCTTTCCAATTTGTCTAGTGCTCACAGATGTGCGATTAATTAAATTTGAAAATGAATTCGCAATTTGTCAGCAAAAAAAGAAAGAAAGTTGAAAGTTTGCGACATAGCTGCACGTGTGACTTAACAAAATAGCTTCGGTGGTAAGATCGTCAGGTCAAGGTGGAAAAGACGAGGATCAATACAAACCGAGTGCCTTGCTCGTGGTACGACCTTGAGCAAGGAACCTCTCCGAAGTTGCGAAACTGCCATGCATACCGACGTCCTGGAACCGCGGGCCATGCGAGAGAATGATTACAAAAAATCCGACCAGGACCTAGGGCACCGCAAAATTCGTGCCCCGTGCCCGTCCGATGCTTTTTATTTACCAGCGCAAACTAAACTCCACGCGTCACTGCGCTTTGTCTTTATCATAGCGCACTCTTTTTTTTCATGATAAAACAATGAGCCTAAGAATGTCTGGTGGGTGTATGTTGTTGATAAATCTTATCTCTTCTCGTTCTTTCTTTATCTTTTTGTTTTAAATTCACACTTATTTATTTTTTAATCTCAATATCAAGTTAAAAATAACAAGTAAATAGAGCATTAGAATATGAAAACAATATTATTTAATGGTAATAATAACAATAACAACTCTTCGGTAGATGGCGCAGTTTAAAAAAACTATTCGGGAAAATGGTACCACGAGATGGCGCTGAATGGACATTTTGGAAAAGCGCTGGCAGATGGTGCGGCTTAAAACAATGTTTACCATTTGATTTTGGTGGCTTGGGAAACGGGTCGCGCGGACTGTAATGGTGGCGGGGTGTCGAGTTTGCATGGCCATGCTCGCGATCTCTAATTGAGCCGAATCCTTGAGTGCGATTAGGCTTGCGCGTTCGGGCGCATTATGCAAGTGTGTCATTTCGACATCGGCGGCTCTCGGGCGCGCAGGCGTGAACGAGCTAGCGAACAAACGCGGCCAAATGACTTTCTCTCGGAACCTGCCGCGCGATATCTCGCCTTGCTTTCGCGCGGCCTGAATCTCTTGGCAGTGAACCGAATATGTTGCTGATTCAGGCCGATCGGCCGGACTCAACAAGCTGTTTCCAAAATTTGTATAACAAAATTTTCAGTTTGTCCAACAAATTTGAAATGTTTCAAATGTTTGAATCATGAATTTTGATCCCTCTTTCCTGTTGATAATTTAATTGAATTCATTTCAATTTCTTATGTGAGAACGTATGCGTGATGGGAAATGTATACTTGGTGTGATGATCTTGAGAAAAATAAATTGGACTGAGATGACAAATGAGGAATTAAAACAAATAATTGCACAACTCAATTTCTCCTTAACTTTTTGTGTGAGAAATCTGTCAGAGGGGAAATTAATTAGTTTTAAAAAAGAAAACGGGAAAAGTGGTTTTGATCAAAAAGTCATCAATCAATTTAGACGTCGGGGCGGAGAGAAACGATAGTTCGATTGATTCGGTCACGACAAGTCGTGGATGTCGAGCTAATCTCGAGTTTTCAAGCTTACGGGCGAATAAAAATTGTCTATCACTAAAAAAATGGATTGATAAAATTGTATTAACATTTTTCACGAGAGGCACATATCTCTGCTGTAATTGGAACAATAGTTTACGTATACAAACAAACTTGACTGTCAAAACACACAAACACATCGTAATGGAAATTTATTCTAAAAATATGCAAATCCGCTAATTTCCAGTCAATGTAGAATGAATCCCTTTATGATAAATGGATGTATTTAGAAGTTGTATTGCATCACGAGCGCACGATCGATGCTGAAAACATGTGAAAAATAAAACCTCGTTAGACGAGGCAACTGATGTGGAAGGGTTTAACATTGACCTCTCAATAAATTAATTTTACTTACATTTTTTTCTACAAAAAAAGAAAATTAATCATAATCACAATTTCAACAAACTTCTTTCGAAAGTCTCTCTTTTCGAGGCAATTTATACAATTTAAGAAGAAAAATCGGATTGAACAATTGTTTCGACACTTGTTTCTCTTCGTGCAATTTGAACATCCATTAAACTAATTGTCGTTATCGGTGAATTTTGTACGAATTTTGTTGGGCAATCACGCGAAAGGTTCGTGCCAGCTGATTGGGCGGCAAACGGCGGCAGCAGTCGTCGCGCGGGTTATTTGAACTTACGGGACAGGCGCAGAGAAAGCAACCGGCACGGAGAGAGAAGGACGGATAGTCCTGCCCTAGGCTAACGTTATCCTTGGTCGCCAAACCTGCCGAGAGTGCCTCCCCCTCTACAATACGCCGTGCTTGCTCGCACTGTTTAACGCCATAGCCCCCCTCCCCCCAAACAAGCCCACGAACTTTCTTCAATCTGTCCCGACCCTCCAACAACAGGTCCAACCGTCAGCTGATCCTTTAGGACAATCCGAAACCAATCTACTCTTGATTTCTCTTTTAATACGCTATAATTCCGCGATCATTTTTCAACGATGAAAATCGATTAAAAGATTGAAAAGTTGTGCAATCAAAATCCTCTCTTTGTGTTTTTTTCCTTGTTTTATTGTCTTTTTTTTTTTTTTTTTTTTTTTTTTTCAAGCCGGTTATTAATTTCTAATTACTCTTAAATAGCCTCGCTATTAAGAGTCACTGAACTAAACTTATTAAAGAACCGAACTAATAAACATGCGCGCATAAATTAGACAATCATTTTCTAACTCTTGATTTCTCTTTTAATACGCTATAATTCCGCGATCATTTTTCAACGATGAAAATCGATTAAAAGATTGAAAAGTTGTGCAATCAAAATCCTCTC
>JAPYZS010000171.1:0-122204 GCA_030522925.1 Trissolcus japonicus | reverse complement strand
CGAGTTACTAAAGTTCCTTCGTAAGGACGAATTGTACACTGTGTTTCCAAACGTCGAAATTGCATACCGAATGTTCGTCAGTACTGCAGTTGCGAACTGATCTGCAGAGAGATCCTTTTCGTGCTTGAAAAGAATCAAGACCTATCTGCGCTCGACAATGTCTGATGATCGCTTGAATAACTTAGCTATTATGAATATCGAAGCAGAGTTACTTTCTCGCATTGATTGCGAAAAAATAATCACGATTTCGCCACACGAAAAGTGCGACGAAAATGTCTTTAAAATGATAAAAGTACGAGAACTGTATCGTATGACTTGTATTAAAAAATATAATTTATGTTAAATCATATTTAATTAATTAATTAAAAAAAAGTGTAAAAGTTATGTGGTGGGGGGAAAAGGGCGGCATTTTTTTTACTGCCCAAGGGTGTCGCCATTTGTAAATCCGGCCCTGGCCTATAATATGGAGTTTATGATTTCACTTTTCGAGACGTGGGATTACTATTATTTAAAATTTTTATCATTTACTAAAATATTACATTTTTTTTTGTCTTGCGTGTTTTTTCATTCTATACTTTTCTGTTTTAATTTTTTTTTCAATTTCGTATTTCAAACAATTTGAAATTGTGTAAAAATTTGTAAAAAAAATTGATAAAAATACTCATAAAAATATGTATGATTTTCTGCTGATTTTGATTAAATTTTATATAAAAAAATTTTCCGATGAAAAATGTTAATTGTGCAAAAATATCACCAGACTTTTTTTAATTGTGCTCTGTATCAGATATTATTCGAATGTATATCCCAATTATCAATGCCGATACCCAATCAATGCACTCTAATCACAAAAAGATATGAAGAGCAAGTGAATGAACTTTAACACAGATTTTTTGTAATACATCAACCACAGATAAAAAACGTCAGTTTCAAAAACGTGTGCGCTTGACAGCATATTTTAAACACGTTAAAAAAAACATAAATCACAATTTTTTCCATAAAAAATCTTGAAAAAAAGGTTATACACCAGCAACAATTGAATTCAATTATTTTTCAAATCAGTGCCGATTCAATGATCACTGAATCGATAAACTTTTTAGATTAGTTAAAATTAAACAAAAAAAAAAGTTCGGTCATATTTCATGTGCAAGATATTAAAAAACAATTAGTCCATGTATATCAAGTACCGTTATTTTAACAAACTAATTTGCTCCGTTATCACTCAAATTCTTATATTAAAAATCGAATATTTGTATTGAGGGTCAATGACCTAGGACACAGTCATACACACACATTTCAAATTTCATGTGAAATTTACAGAGGTTCTTGACCACACTATTTGAATGGCTTTTCTGGAATCGAACCACTAAAAATAAATAAATCAGTCCGACACGAAATACTTGACGGGACATTCACCAAAATCGTGTCGAACAAACAACTGCTGGGACTAGAACACCGGCAATCCATTGAAAGTTCTACGTAAGAGGGAATCCGAGAAAAAAAAGTAAGAGTGGGGATTCGTCACATTGAATCACCCACATTTTCATTTAACATCAGTTTAAGTTGCACACCAGGCGTGAAGAGTAAATATTCGATTGTGTTGGACTGTGGCGAAAAACATGATCCCTTGGTACGATTGGTTCGACGTCTGGACACTTGGCCTGGCAGTGTTGGCAAGTGCAATTTTTTACATCTGGACTTGCCTTCAGGACAACCAGTTTCGCAGATGCGCAGTTCCGTACAATATACCTTGGCCGATAGTAGGCAACATGGGACCCGTGGCCTTCAAAACCAAACACCTTCACGAGGTGGTGAGGCAAACCTACGACCAGTTTCCGGACGCCAAGTACGTTGGCTTTTACAATTTCAGGAAACCGGGGATCGTGATTCGGGACCCGGAGTTGATCAAATCTCTAGGAGTCAAGAACTTTGATCTGTTCCCCAACCACATGGTCCTCGTGGACGAAAAAGCTGATCCAGTGTTTGGCAAGAGTTTGTTTACACTCAAAGATGAAAAGTGGCGCAAGGTCAGGCAACTGTTGTCACCGGCCTTCACCGCCAGCAAGATGCGGATGATGTTCGAGCTGATAACTCAAGTAGCATCCAAATTTTCTAATTGCGTAGCGGACGAGGTGAGCAACAGCGGAACCGAATTCGAGATGAAGGAGCTTTTTGGTAGATACACTAACGACGTGATAGCAACCTGCGCGTACGGCATCGAGGTGGACTCGATGAAACACAAGGACAACGACTTCTACAGAACCGCGAGGATCGTCACCTCCATCTCCGGTTGGGTGATGGCCAAGATGACCTTGATCACGTTGCTCCCGAAATTAGCAAAGCTACTCGGAATCACGGTGTTTGACGATAACATGAAGTTTTTCAAGAACGTGATCAGAAAAACAATCGAGATGAGGATATCGCAGGGGATCACCCGACCGGACATGCTCCAGCTCATGATCGAGTCCAGGGACAAGTCGGAGGACATTGAGATGAAGGTCGAAGACATGACCGGACACGCTTTCATCTTCTTCATCGGCGGCTTCGAGACCTCGTCCTCCCTCATGAGCTACGTTGCCACGGCCTTGGCTCTCCACCCGCAAGTACAGGACGACTTGTACGAGGAGATCCAGGAGGTCGAGCAACTTCATCCGAAGCTCACGTATGAGATCATCAACAAGATGCCGTACCTGGACGCGGTCATTCTTGAGACCCTGAGGTTGTACTCGGTGAGTGGGTTGGTTGACCGAGTGTGCAACACCCATTTTGAAATACCCCCTGCGGTCGAAGGAGGCAAACCGTTCACAATCACTCCTGGGATGTTCATCTGGTTTCCGGCAGTCGGCTTACACCTCGACGCTCAATACTACCCGCAACCGAACGAATTCCAACCGGAAAGGTTTATGCAAAAAAAGTCTTGCAGTAGCACTTTCCTACCGTTTGGAGTGGGGCCAAGGGCCTGCATTGGCAGTCGCTTTGCTATCTTGCAGACCAAAATTGTCATCTTCAATCTCTTATCGAGAGTTCAATTCAGGCCGTCTGATAATTTGAAGTTACCTCTGCAACTCGACACTACGACCTATAACGCTGTGACTGATGGTGGCTTTCAGCTTCAACTGATACCCAGGAAAAAAGACCTTTGAAAAATCGGTAATTTCAAACTTCGATGACAAATTTCAACTTGCTTGTTTTATTGTGTTATAAAAAAAAGATATTTGTTTACAATAAAATGTATAAAAAATGGCTTTTGATTTATTTGTTTGCAAATTAAATTTGATTATTATTCTAGTCCTAGAAATGTATAATTGTCATTTATGTCACGGTCATAATCATCATTTGACTCCAAGTTTGTTTTGACAGATTTTGGTTAGGTAATTCGTTTAAACGTGAGATTTATTTATGATCATGAAGAGTTTTGTTTGTTAAAAGATGAAAAAATCAAAATGATTCAAGATTCGGATAACAGTGAAACAGAACTTTCAGAACTAAAAACTTACATTTCTGTGCCAAAATTATCTGAACATGGGGATATACCTCTTGATTTTTTGCAACTGAAGTATCCTTTTTACTCATAATTAAGATTTTTGTTAATACGATTTTCAAAATGCATGAATTAGTTTACAAAATCTTTGGAAATAATATATGTATTAACAAATTTTGTATTTAAAACGAATTAAATTGAATCAGAGAGAATAAATTTCCTTAATACATTTACTTTAATGAATACATTAGTCATTCATTCGGATACGATTGTAAAAAACTATTTAACTTATGCGTGGCAGATCCTAACACAATCATCTTTTCATCTGGCAACCTAATTCACTTTTATGATGTTGCAAAAAGATCGATTTCGTTCAGAAGATGCTACACAGGTCAAGGCATTGGTCACATTGCGGTAAACAATCATTTATACTAAATTAAAAAAATTGTTTTTTTTTTGTCATACAACATAATTTGTTTATTAATTTATTATTAATCATTTATTAATTTAATTTATATATTTTTTTTCAACTGAATCAACTAAATCAAAAAAATTTCTTTTTTTTTTGTAATACAACATAATTTCTTTATTAATCATTTATTAATTTAATTTCCATATTTTTCTCAACTGCCAAAATCATTTAATTTTAAGAAAAATCCTGTTTTTAATCACATCGCTGTGGCGGAAAACGGACAAAATCCACCGATCATAATTTATGAGTGGCCAAATTTTGACGTTCTGGCGTGTCTGGAAAATGGCACGACTTGTTCTTACTCTCACATAGCCTACAAGTAAAGGAAAAATTTTAATTTAAAAAAAAATTATTTACACAAAAATTATTTATGCAAAAATTATTTACGCTTTAGTCCGCCAGGTCTGTTATTAGCATCTCAAGGTGGGTCACCCGATTACTTTATTACTATTTGGGACTGGAAGAAATCGACAATTGTGATTACATGTAAGTCACACAGTCAAGACATTTATAACGTAATGTTCTCTCCAACGATAATTGGTCACCTAACAACCTGTGGATTGGGTCACATAAAATTTTGGAAAATGTCCAAAACGTTCACTGGACTGAAATTGCAAGGCGAGCTTGGCCGATTCGGCAAGACTGAAATTTCAGACATCATAGGAGTTTATCCAATGCCAGATGAAAAAGTAAAATTGATTTATTTAATTTTTATATTACTTTATAAATATATTATTATTATTATTACTTCATTATTCTAATCATTCAAGGTAATTACGGGTTTTGAATGGGGCAACATTTTAGTGTGGGATGAAGGATTGATCAAATTTGAAGTGTGCCAAAAAAACCGAAAACCTTGTCACACAAACGTGGTCAGTCAGTTTGAATATAACGATGGCGAATTGGTATCAGTTGGTGAGAAAATAGAGGAAATGATTTTAAAAGCAGTCATGAGAATTGATTTTATTACTATCAATTGTCCAAGTTGTATAATATTACTATTATGTAACCCTCTTTGTGTGGGTAACCTTAGGTATGGACGGATGGATTCGAGTTTGGTATTATGAAACCATTGATTATGCAGACCCGCCGGACGAAGATCGATTTTTAGAAGTTGAACCAATCCGAGAGTTTTTTATCGGGCAAAATGATGGCGCAGATGGCCAGAAAAATTCACAACTCATGTCCATTCAAAAAAGAAATCCAAATGATGTGCAAGATTCGTTCTGGTATGCCCAAGTAAGTGTTTCTTTTTTAATTAAACATGTTAAAGTTGAATTTTTGTCGAATAAATGAAAAAACAAAATTTATCTTTCGTGCTCATTTTAGGATGCCAAGGGTGGAATTTGGTTGATCGACTTGACCAGTCAACAAACACCAGAACCCCCACGAAAAATTTTTTCCTGCCACGCAGGAGCAATCACAGATATGGACGTTGCAGACTGGGGGCCATTCGTTGTTACAGTTGGGAGTGACAACAGATTACACATTTATAATTATTTGAACAAAAAATTGATCTTTGCTCATGAATTCAGCGAACCACTCACAAAAGTCATTTGGTTACCATCTGAGGCAATTTGATTAACTTTTGATAAAAATGTGTTCAATTTTTTTTTCTATATATTTATGGAAAAATTATCTCTAGGTCGATAACACGGGTTGCACTTTGATATGCGGTTCGAGTTTTGGAGTAGTGAGAATCCTTGCTGTTAATATTTTGCAACTGGGTAAAAATTCCAACTCTAAATCCCATCTTCTTTTGGAGCTAAAGAAACCACACGTAAAACCTATTAGTTGCATGTCTTTCAATGTTACAAGCAGGTAAAACCTTTTTTTTTTTTTTTTTTTTTCAATAAAAATGATATTTTTAATTATAAATCTTGCAGACCTTTTTTGTAAAATTGTGATGAATTATTTTACAGATTACTCGTGACTGGGGGCGAAGATGAAACGATTTTCATTTTTGCCACCGAATCAACTGAAAATTATCCATCATTGATTCCCATTGGTTTTGTTCAATTGCCATCTTGTCCCACAGTTTTAACTTGGAAACCTGAGCATGTATGTCATCCCTATGTTGTATTCTTTTTATAAAACCTTTTGTTTGTAATTTTTATTGAAATAAGACATATTCATGTCAATTCGATATGAAAATTATTTATTAACTTATATATAGAATTATATATATCTTCTTTCAGGATCTTACAATTCTGATTGGATGCTCTCAGGGCTACTGTATCGAAATAGATTTACCTGAAAAACCACAACATTATACAACCACGTCATACGAGCTGTTACATTGCAAACCGAGAATTTTCCAATTCCAATCTGTTAGATCTGCAATAGAACAAAATCTGATGTTAGCCGAGATGAACATAAAAAAAGACGAGATGCTGACTGAGAAGAAAATTGAGCTTGAACGCCTGAGAGAAGAAAATCCTGAAATTGTAATCGACGAAACAGAGTTTTTAAGTATAAAGAAAAGAGATTTTATAAATGTTCATTTAAATTTAGTGTAACTTTTCATTTTTAACTTTATATATTGTTTTAGAACTCCCGGAAGACGAGTTCCAACTTCCTCCAATTTACATTCCTGAGACACCAAATAATGTAATGGTTGCACATTACATCAGCAAGAATAAATTTTGGCTGTTCATGTCAGGATTCGACGCTGGTTACATCTATGAATTTTCCAGTCCTGACAGTCAACAAATGTCAGTTAGAGAACCTGAAAAAAGTTTTGCTATAAGTAATCTCGCTGATACAGAGATTTGCACAATTTCATTTGAGTACAGAAAATCATAATTAGAATATAATTTTATTGATTTGTTTTCATTTCTGATACTTTTGATTAATTCAAAATATTAAAACAAATTTTTATAGTGATGACAAATATTTATTTCTTGGCCTAATTACCGGGGAACTTCGAGCAGTGAAAATAAATCCGATCGACATAACTGATTGGACTAATTATTGGAGTTTGACAA
This sequence comes from Trissolcus japonicus, assembly GCA_030522925.1. Lineage (NCBI taxonomy): Eukaryota > Metazoa > Arthropoda > Insecta > Hymenoptera > Scelionidae > Trissolcus > Trissolcus japonicus. The sequence goes on along the minus strand of JAPYZS010000171.1, from coordinate 115,267 downwards.
TGCACGATAAAAATAATGGATTTGTGTCAGTGATAAAATTCAGTTTTGATAAGAAAATGTTGCTAAGTTCTGGTCACGATGGAAATCTATTTTCTTACTCAATCAATACTGATGAAATTAAATTTAAACCTGAAAAGCGACCCAAGAAACCATTTCTGGTATTTTTGTTTTTTTTTTTTTAATTTTTAATAGAAATTTGTTATAACAAATTATTTGTTTCGTTAATTATATTGTCTGTTCTAATTGGATCAGATAGTAAACGAAGTCGAAGACGTTGATGATCCTGAATACTCTAGTTTGCAAGAATCTATTGTAAAAGCAGAAGAAAGAAGAATTTTGGAACTCGCAAGACAGAAGATTAAAACAAAAATGTCAGTTCTGCAAGACCTGGCTGATGAATATCATTCAATTGTCAAAAGGTTTCCACTTTACTCAGACACAAAAAAAAGTTTTTTTTCAACATTAATGTCATAAAATTCTAAAATTGTAGAAACCAAAATTTGCCAAAATCGCAACGAATACCTCCAGAAGAATTGGAACTAGACAACCGTATAACTGAAAACTTGAAAATAAAACTGAAGGAAAAGATGGATCTAGTTCACAAAAAACTTGCTTTTAAATTGGCAAAAAGTGAATTGGCCTACCAAAAACTCTACGATCTTTTCGTGAAGCCACTCACTAGTCTTCCATTTGGAGTTTGTAAAATTTTGTAAGATTTATTTGTTCAACATGATACAATTTATTGCATCAGGTCAAATGATGTATATTTAAATATTTCATTTTCAAGGCACCCAGAACAGATCATTTACTCGATTCGCGAGCTCGAACTCGGCGAAAATTTTTTTAAAAATTATAATCTAATTACAGCTCGACTTTCTGCAAAAACAGAAGAAACTTGCAGGTGAGAATTTAAAAAACGATATTATTTTCAGACTTTCACAACATTTATATTTTCTGACATGAAAATTACAGCGACAAAACTGCTAACGATATGCTTGAAGTTTTGTCAGAGGAGGTGAATGACGAGGGGGATGTATTTTTTAGCAACATGGATGATGAAACAATTGAACAAAAATTTGGTCGACAAACGCTGCTTATGTACAAAAAGTACCGAAATTGGTGCGATGTTCTGAAAAAGCGAAGAGAAAAAGTTAGTAACTGAGCCATAGCATCTATGCTTATATATCAAACGGAATACAGTGAATACATTTTTTAGCATCAAATAATAACTTTATATTGTAGAGGAAATTTTTCAACTTGACTGAACCTGATCGGAACGTCGATGATCCCGAAAGTAAAATTGCAATTGAAAATGCCAAACGTTCGATTGGAAACCACTTGCTGAAGACAAACCCAAGTTATATCACAGAGTCAACGCAAAAAACGATATTGAATAAGTGTAAACAAATAATGGAGTGCAGGAAAAGAGTAAAAAATCGCAAATATTAAATCGCTTATATTAACTTTAATTAAAAAGTGAATCTAAAAATATATACTAATAATTCACTCGTTTCAAGATTCATATCGATATAGACAAATTCAACAAAATGTTGAGAGATTTGAGGGACAAAAAAGTTGAGATTCAACTGAATGTTGCAAAAAGCATCAACAAGCTAAAACAGATCCACATGGAATTACAGGCGGCAAAAGTGAAACCTTTGCCGCATGTGTTAGTCATCAACCAGGATTTGGAATTTCCAGAGAAAAAATTACAAGTAATTGCGATGAAAATACATATTGCAAATAAAATATATTATTTTCTTTCTAACAAATTCCCAAGTACATTCAAGTAAAAAAAATTTTTTATTCAAATGTCAATATTATACTTGCCGGGGCAACGTCTGATTAATTTCGATTCGAGCAAAAGTCAATGTACTGTGAGTTCTGTGAATCTAAGGGGTTCTCGAGAAACCGACAGTAAGGTTGATCATTTTTTTGGATCCATTCATTGAAATTTATTTCAGCTGAAAGAATACAAATCCGCTGCTGAAAAAGTAAAGGAAGATTTTATTAAACGAGCCTCAGGCAAACGTTCATCAGAACCAACGGATGAAGAATATGAAGTAAACCTTTTAGATTTTGCAAACAAACAAATGTAGAATTTTTAGATTGAAAAATAAAAAATTTTTATACTTTGTCTTTTAATTTTAACATGGAAATTTTTAGGTTTTATTAAAAAGAAAAACAATGTTTTCATCTTACAAAAAAAATATCGAAAAGAATCAAAGTAAAATGTCAAGCAAAGAATTAAAAAGTTTCAAGAAAGTTGGCGAAGCACTCAAGTCTCTTTTGATTGAAGATCAGATCGAAACTTCGATAGAAAAGGAAATGAAAGAATTTCGTGCGCCATCTAAAATACACGAACAAAATTGTATCTTGAAAAAGATCCAGTCAGATTACGATGATTTTGATAGACAATTAAGTAAGCTGGAAAAGAAGCGTTTGGAAATAGTCGCCGACTCTGTTTACATGGATTTATTTTTACTCACGCTCAATCAAGAACTGATTATTTTAAAAGATTATGAAGAAACTGAAAATCGATTGAGAAATCAAACCAAAGCAAAATTAAAGGAATGCGACAGTGCATCACGTAAAGTAAACAAAATTTATTTGAAAAAAAAAATAAAAAATAGCACATACATTTTGTAATTACCTATTATTATCATATTAATATTATTAATTGATTTTTTGTTTCAGATGAAAATGATAGTAATGCAGGTAAGCATGAAAAATAAGGAAATTGACAAAACAGCAGAAAGGGTGAAAAGACTTGACATGCAGTTTTTCGACTTGATAGAAGACAGTGACTTTGCTGAATATCTGAAAGAAATTTATGAAAAAATGCACAGATTTAAAAACCACAGTGGTTTGTTTTCATTTTACAATCACTTTACAAGCTCGAGCAAAAATAATTGATTCCAAATAATCAGTCATCATCGTTTTCATTTTTATCGTTTTAAAGAAGACTCGTTTGCATCGGAATTTGAATACTTAAACTCGACAGTAAGTGACGACACGGACACCGGAGCAAATAGTCATAGTTCGAATCGTTTCAATGAATATGAATGCCCTGAAAATTGCGATAAAGAATTATATAACACCACTTTTGCAATGAGAGAAAAACGATACGAGTACTTGTTTCTAATTAAAACGTTGACTAAGGGAATTGAGTCGTTAATTAGGGAACACGACGAAATACATGCTAATCTGGAGAAAGTTAATGCACAATTGAATAAGACTAGAGAAGAGTACCAGGCGCTTTTGGTAAATTATGAATTAATTAACAGAAAGAAAAAAAGCACAGATATAAGAAACAGGAATAAACAAATTTAATTTAATAGTTAGAGAAACAGACAAAGTTGAACGACATAGACACAACTGTGGTTCTGAAATTTGATCAGATAGAAACTATTATGGACGAAGAAAGTGAACTGAACACCAAAGATTTTGTATTATTTGACAAATTGAAATTGACCAAACTCTGTTCTAGAGTAAAGGAATTAGAAAAGGAAAATGTCGAACAGAAACAAGAACATCTGTAAGTTTTAACATGTGCGTTGAAATGTTTGGTAGTAACTAACTGGTTGTTTTTTCTTAGGAAATATAAAACACATTTGCAAAGACTGAAAGTAGATTGCGCATTCATGGACAAAGAGGTACAGAGGATAAAAGATGAAATAAGCCTTGAGATGTACAACAAATTTGGCAAAGAAATATCTCTGATTGAATTGTACAAATTTTTGCTGGAGGAGGCAATTGCTAAGTCTCAGGAGGATTTTAGTAATATCAAGATAGGTTTTGAACAACAAATTAACCGTGAGTGAATGTTTAATGAAAAAAATTTGACCGAATTTTTAAAACGAGTATTCAAAATTGTTACTCTTTTCAAACAGAAATTAAACATGAATATCAAGAAAAGAATACTATTTTAAGAAGTCTCTTAGAGGAAAACTCGACGAAAAATGAGTATGTCGCAGAATTATTAAAAGAGATGTTAGAATCCAAGATCCGGTCAAATAGAAAAGCCCCCAACAAAGTATAAACAAAATACATATTTAAACAAGTATTCTGGTAAAATATTAATTTTATCAAAACTTTTGTTTCTAATCTTCTTACAGGATGAATTACAACAAAACAATGCCGAACTCCGCAAAGAGATAGAAATGTTACAAGACATTATAAAAAAGCAAGAAATGGAATTAATAAAGTAAATTAAAAAATCACCAAGTTGAATTTGAAGTTAGTATTATATTATGATATGAAAGAATGATTTGTATAAATAACATCATCACTTTTTATTCCTTTCTTTTTTTTATCTCATCATCATCTTACAACGTTTTTCTTCGTAATAAAAAAAGCGCCTTAAATATAATTTTAAATATAATTTGTTGTTTCGATGAACAATATATCAAGATATACATCTTCAACATCGTCAGTCAGACTTTTGCAATGACGAATGCATATTGGTCAGCTGCTTAGCAGGTTTTGTTTAAACCTTCTCTCGAGTTTCTAGCAAAGTTGATAATTCCTAATTTAATGATACAATGACGTTATTGTCTTTGTGTTAAAAGCATACCTAAAGATACGAATCACAAACATAGATATACTCTTAACAATTAAGTCTGTAGCTAAAAGGTAAAACCAGGTAAGTGTATAGGAATTACATATTCACTTAACTGGTTTTACCTTTTGTCCACACAAATATTTCGACGTTTCGAATTTTCCTATAGACTTAGTTTCTTTGGACAATTTTCCTTTCTAACACTTGATAGTTGCAATGCAATCAAATCTTATCTCTTATCAACAAGTTCACATTATGAAAATAAACCTGCACGAATCAATTGCCGCACAGCCGTCTATTTCATTTGTTCTTATAAAAGCATGTTTGAATTTTTCAGAACGTTGTTATAGTTTGTACTTCTTATTAATATATTTATTTCAAATAAAAATAATATAACTTTATATTGCCTTTCCATTTATGTTTTCGGCTCAGCTCTTTACAGTCTACATGAGCACGTCAAAAATATATTATATCAATTGAACAAGAGAAGAAGAAAAATACATTTTTTAAATCTTTATAATGCACTACATGTAACATCTCTTCAATTTTACATCTGTGGATCATGTAATGTGAACAAACCTTTTTTTTTTTTTTTTCAACAACATTCATTGTTAGAAACAGTCTAGGAAATCCGTTCTAAGGGATGGATCATCTTATAATATCATACAATATCGTCACTGCTTTTTGAAACTCTTCAGGATTGGATAAATGTTATCAAAAGCTTGATAAATCTCACCCCTCACTTTGGCCCCTGCAAAATTAAATTACACCACATTATATCATAACTGTACATGTTCGTCTTTTTTTACTAAAATTGTTATGGAGGGTAAGAAACTTACCTGTCAACACCACTTTTCCAGAAACAAAAATAAGTAGTACAATACGAGGTTTCACCATACGATAAATAAGTCCTGGAAAAAGTTCTGGCTCGTAAGATGAGAACTGACCGTGAGTTAAGACCAATCCTTCTAACCTGATTGGAAACTTAACATCACAGCTTCCGACCATATTTTGTATTTTGAAATCCAAAAACTTTGCCTGAAAACAAAATAATTTATGAATACATTTTCAAAATTAAAAACAAAATGAACAATTAAATCCTGTTATGCTTACTGGGAAGCCAAGCTTTTGAATAATTCTGGCATACTTTCGAGCTGCTAACCTCGAGTCCTCCTCACTTTTTGCTCCTGTACAAACCATCTTACCACTACTAAATATCAAAGCTGTAGTTCTTGGCTCGCGAATTCGCATAATTACAGCAGCAAATCGTTTTGGATTATACTCGGCGTTTCTTGCATGCAGTGCAATCTTTTTTAAATCCAATTTACAACTTAAATTAACTGTAGATACAATATTCCTGAAACATAACGTAATGTTAAGTGCCAACCTAGATACTCAATTGATAAGACATTATTCTTTCGTGACAAATTTTAATACTGAACTGTAACTGTGGCAATATTCCAGGATCTGCGGAAGCAGGTGTCATTGGGGTCATTGGTCCAGGAGTCGCAGGACCAATAGAAGGAGGTGCTATCTGACTAGCTGGTTGAATTAAGGGAGACATCATGTTTTGCTGGAATTGCAAACAAATATTAGACACTAGAAAAATTTTATCCTTTATATTACATTTTGCATGTATAATAATTTGACTTATTTTATAAAAACAATTTAATAAATAGCATTAACATCTTCAAATAAAAATAATACAACTTTGTTTATCAAAATTTATTTATAAACAAAAAATGTGTACCGGCGTCTGGGGTTGCATAAGGCTTTGAGGCGGTGCAAAAGTGGGGGCGGGTGCGTAGTGCATCGTCTTCTGTGGGGCCTGGAGCATCATTATACTGTTTCCCATTCCCGAGTTCATCGAGTGCATGGACTGCATTTGTTGATATTGTTGGGACTGTTGTTGTTGTTGCTGCACCGCACTCGGCAAAATTTGTTGATCCTCTTCGGGTTGATGCAGCGGTGTCCCGATGCTCGGGATGCTGAACCCGGGACTCGGCAGCATGTTATCCATCTCAGCGGTTTAATTTATCAACACCAAGATTTAAAAAAAAAACATCCAACGGCACTCGGCCGAGGCACCACTTAACCAACAATTTTCGCCACTCTCACAAGTTTCTCCTACATTTTCTATGCACATCCGTTCGCGCTCATGCAAAAAACACAACCTCCAGACTTGTGACCTTGCGCGATTGTTTTTAACCTCAAAAGTAAATTAAAAACATAGATTCAAATCTCACAACTACTACTGTTTACGTGTTAACTTTGATAATTCCTGATGAAAAAACGTTTTTCTCTCTCGCTCCTCGTAAGAGAACATGTGATTGTTTACCTACAATCATTGGGGCGCCACTGTCGCGGCTCACATTTTTGGCGCGATAATTATAACAAGTACTAAAAAAACATTGTTTATCTTCAAAATAGGAGCTTATTATTCAATGTTTGTCAAACTTTTTATTTGTGTCAAGTCTTGTAATTTGATCATTTAACTGATGGAAATAAATCAACTTGATAGGAAAACGACAAACATTAACCTTGAGCAGTTATTGACTTTACCGACTTATTTTTGCACACAGGAACGAGCATTGTTGCCAATCGCAAGTGTCAAACGTGAAAAGTGTGGAAAGTGTTTATTATCGTCATTGTGAAAAAAATGACGTTGTTTCGTCTTAATTTGTCTTAAAGTAAGGGATGTCAAAGTCTAATCAATATGAATGACAACAGTGGTCTGGTTTCGGTGACGCTTGTTTACACTGGTTATGTCGCCCACAGGAGGCTATAGCAGAATCTGTTGTCAAATACCTGTCAAAGTGTTGCATGTGATCACTTTACATATTACAATGGCATGCTACGTGCAGTGCGTCGCGCTCGTTTTATTCTCATCGGTTGCGCAATTTCAAAAAGACTGAACATTTTGTTAATCCAACCGATTCACTGCCAAAATGGAAAAGCAGAAAGTTAGACAGGTATCGTAACCTCAACGTTTTTACCATCCAGTTCCAGTTGCATGCTCCATCCACCTGTCAGTTTGATCAAAACAAAAATCAATCAACTTGCAACTCTCTTTGTTTTTACCATTTTGTTGACCTTCTGGATTTTGCATTGTTATCATTGTTCAATTTTTGTATCGACATTTATTAAACAATTGGCTCATGGCTGATGCTGTTTTTTCATGCGACATTTTTTTAATGTTATTAATTAACTGTTTTTAATCTGTTATTATTTGTTCCCCCAATAATTAATTAAATGTTGTGCACTTCACTTCTGATAATGCAAAACTAATCAGCTGTCAATATTAAGATATTCCTTCCATTCTTTCCATACGTTTGAATGCGTGCGAACTTTATAGAATATCTTTTGTTGATTATTTTGAATTATAATAACAAAAGATAAGTCACAAAGAAATGCGAATGTTTAGGAGAAGTCATTTTTGAGAACGAAAGTGTGATGTGATGGTTTAAAAAGTTTTGCTACAATTTTTAACAAAAGAAAACTATTCAAATTGAAACCGATCAAGTTGTTGGTGATTTCAGAAAAAGAAGAAAGATCGAATAAGGTCGATCGAGAGACAAATCCCGGATGCACCAACTTTGGAGGAATTTGAATGTCTTCTTGGAGAATCGCCGACGAATTATCCTCGAGGAGAAGGTATCGAAAATATGGAAAGTGAACTCCATTCCGCTGCTATAGACACTGAATCCTACGAGAACGTGTCAAATAACCAAAATTCCTGCAACGATTCAATAAAAGAAGAAGAGAACGAGGTAAAAATGAAAATAATAGTTAATTGCAATAAAGAATAGTGCAAATAAAATTCATAAATCTAATTTACTAATAATACAAATATAAAATTATATTTTGATATGTCTAAAAAGTATAATGGTCATTTTATAAATAAATATTTAATATAATAAATATGAAATCATACTTGCTCCAATTTCATCCGGAAAAGTATTATGTATCAAAGAACCAGTATTGTCTTTACGACATCCGGCCTAATCATCATTGCAATTTGACTCGCGAAATCTGCCAACTAAGAGCGAATAATATATCTATAAAGTCGATTATGTTAGTTCTAAAAATGGATGTATTAACAGTTTTGAACTAACTCTAACAAATGAATAAAAAATGACTGAAAAATTAATAAACGCATTTTTGTAGATTCTTTTCGACCAAGTTGACGGACCAGCTGCAGTCGAACCAGAAATGCCGGCGGCTGCCGTAGAACCCGCTCAGGAAGTTGAGTCGATTGAAATCACAATGTCCAAAGTAGAACTAGGCGAACCAAATGGTGTCGACGAGGCAGCGGCTCCCTCGATTACCCTGGAGATCCAGTCGGACCTCCCAAGTGCTCCCGTAGACTTGACCAGTTCAGAAAAGTCTATCCCGAAAACAACCGAGATTGTGAGCATCGAGCAGCAAAAGTGCATCAAACCGTTTACCGACGCCCAACTGGGTTCCCTGTACAGCAACCCTGAACTCAGTCAGGTGGAATGTTTCGTCAACGAGTTCGTGGACGTGCAACTGCACAGCAACGCAGTTCGCCAGCAGCATCGTCTGCACGAGTTGCTGATGAACTATCTGCGAGTGAGGAACCACCTTATTGTGAATTCGCACGAGTTGGAGAATTTGAAGAAGAGTTGTAAAGAGACGCAAAAGCAGCTCTGGTGCCTAGATAAAGTTTCTGTGACGGAGACAGGCGAGTGCCAGGACGGGAACCCGGTAAACGCTACTCACGAATACTCGATAGCCCACTTTAACCAGGCGACACTGGTGGGCCTGACGAGAAACCTCTCAGCTATTAAAGACTCGCTCCATAACGCACAGGCGCTCTATCGGTACGAAGCAGAGACCCTCAGACTTCAGATCGAGCAGTACATCCAACGAGTTTGCACCTCGTGCAAAGATTTCGCTTGTTTGTCATCGAGTGCACCTGTCGCCCTCACCAAATTCCAAATGGCCTCGCACATGATGCCCCAGCTCGTCGAGCTCAGGATGTGCATCACGATCTTGTTCAATTTTCAAAGAAGGTTCTTGAAGGACGTCAAGTTTGTTAGCGATTCCAGGGAGTGGCTTTCGAGATTAGTTGCCGTGTTGCTGAGGATCGCCACTTGGCAAGATCATCTATTTGTGCTGAACCATGTTCTGAGGTGTCCCGGAGGAGTTGCAGACTGGGCCAGAGAATACGTTCAGTTACCGGTCCAGAAAAAGGAACCTAAATCGTTGGCCTCTTTGAATGATCCCTATCTCAATCATATTGTAGCCACGCTCGCTGTTATTCTCATGACTGTTAAGGAACGGGAAAAATTTTTGGAACAGGTAACGAACCTTTCAATTTCGATGCACAACATTTATTGATACAAATTTTGTCCATAACAACAGGTACAGATATCGTGGCAGGAATCAGGAAGTAACGCAGACACGGTCTGGGTCATGTTGGACGAAGATGGCGAAGAGGACGAGGACATCGCTACGACGAGCACCCATCTTTTTGAAAGCGACCTTATTGCGTTGCTCCATCAGATACCCCATGACAAGATATTCGAGCAGATGCTATTGATTGAACGCGCTACTAACGGGGAGTTGAAGCAGGATAAGGATTCCATCACGGAAAATCATATCTTGAGGGTATTTGCATTCTCGACGGTTTTGGTACGGTTGCTGAAACGGGGCTTGAAGGCCTACGATTCTCCCAGGTACAGGCAACTTGCTAAGAGACTTAGCTCATTGATCAGAGATATAGTGCAGTATGCCAGTGATTTATGGGAGGCTTTTGATAAATCGAAGGTTTGTTCAAAGTGACCAACAAGTTGCAACGATTAAATTAACAATGATTCGATTGAAAATATCTTGTTGTTGGTTTCTAGGTGAGCGATCCGTCGATGCTGATGCGAATGCAGGTTGAATACAATTGTTTCTTTTTGCGAGCGATATTGTGCATTTTTTCATCACGGCGATTGGGTGCTTGGCAATATCTCGCGGCTATTCCATATCACATCGTGTCTGTTAACGTGTTATGGCAAATATTTTACATCCTCCATACGGAAAACTCGACAATGGATTTGCCCAGGCTAGATATTCCAATTTCAGGTAACGTCAAAAGTGTTTAAATCAAATTAAGCTGGAAGAGTGACGGTTTAATTGGTATAATTTTGTAAAGAATGGGAAGCCGAGTTGAGTTCTCCAAACTTACGTAAGCAGTTTGAGGAGAAACTGTGCAGTCTGCCCGGAGATGAGTCCTACTTTCTTTTAACGACTTTTGCAAATATGGCTCTGGCTCGACCCGAGGAGGACTATAATTTCATTAAAGCTACAACGATCGACCTCTTTCAAGTACAAAAATTCTCGCGCTATTATCTGGCAAACACAACGACTTAATTTTGTTTATTATACCAGCATTTTAATTTATGGTTGAAAACTTTCAGATTGGATTTCTAAGTGAGAAGACACAAGAGTCTTGTTCGAAAGATGCTAGGTCATTATTATCTAATTTAATTAACAAATACCCTTCTCTTCTATCCGATATCCTACGAAAATTAAAGGAAAATTTTGGATCAGTTGGCAAGGTAACATTCAGATGTGAACTAAAATCAAACAAACTATACAAATATTGGTAGAAAATTTTTATTCTATTGATTTTTTTTCAGCTAAGTTTATATCTTTTCACCGCTCTGAAAATTTACAAATGGATTCCTCAAGACGAAGATTTTAATGTGCTTTCATACTGGTTACACCATCATCCGTTGACTTCCACTGAAAATCACTTGGCACGATTGGTCCTAAGTTATCTTAATTGGGGAATGGATAGGTAAATACAACTTTTTAGAGACGTACCACTTTTAATCCAAAACTAGCAGTATTTTCAATTACATTTCATTTTTCTTCCAGCAATGGCGAACTTTATCTTCCTATGCACATGCATCGAAGAGTGGCTTTGTTGATCGTCGAATTGACATTGAAATACACGCCGGATACGTCTACCCAAACCGCGTCTTTTATAACAGAAGGTGTAAAGCAGGTAACGTTTCAAACGAATGTAAAAAAATAAAATTCTAAATTATTATTATTATTAACATATATTATTATTATTATTACAGGTTTCCGCAATGGTTCGTGCCCAAAGTAGCGAGCACGTGTTCAGTTTATGGTCATGGGAGATGGTATCAAAATTACGCCTTCACATGCTCGATCAGTCGGACAGCGCTTGTCAGTACGCTATTTGCAATCCACGTGAGGCCTTTTCATACGTGCCCGACATGGACTCGGATGCTTCGTTGGAGCCGCTGGTTACGGGTCTGCGTGAAAAGCATCCTATTGCTTGTTACGTCGCAGTGCGAATGACCCTTTGGGGCCACTCTGTTCCGCTCATCTGCTCAAACAGTTTTGAGCAGCTGCAAATCCTTCAGAGCTATTACAAATACGAACAAGTCCTTATGGCGTTACACAACATTGTGCCTTTGTTCTTAGACTGCGAGGATTCTCTTATCAAGAACTCTAAATTTTTAAGTATTGTATCTTCGTTGATCACGGCTGATCGAACTTACATGAAAATGGCCAAGAATCTTATTGCACCGGAATTTCCTGGAATTATATTGAAACTGTTCGCAGACATGATTGAATCTCATTTACAAAACTTTAAAAAGTTGGTTCAGTTGTAAGATTAACAAACGATAACAATATGCGATAATTCGGAGAAGACTTTTATAACATCGAAATGGGTTGTTTTAGATACTGCTTGATATCACCGGAACCGCTCGTTAAAATGTGGCTAAATATTCTCGTATTAGTGCCAGATTGGAACAGACAGCAAAGTGTCATGTATTTGATGGATGTTGTTATCAAAACTTCATTTTTCTACCCGGATGCAAGAGCGACGGCTGACAGAATTTTTCAAGAGTTATTTTCGGTATGTTTTATTTTATTCGAAAGAAAAAGGTTTCTAAAACATGTTGACAAATTATTTATGTATGAAATTAATTTTACAAGCTTACTATCCATGGATGTAATGAGGTACCTTGAAAGTGGAAGAAAATTGTATCATTCAACAATGTTCAGGATTTTATTTAAAAAAATTGTCTTTTTTAGAACTTAACAACTGGTCGTAATTCTGGATCGTTTGGTTCGTTCCTGAGTTGGGCAACTGGCTCGACACAGTCGCCAAGTCTCCTTGGCGGCCCTGTACAAACTGTTTGGATAGCGTATCAAATTTTATACACGGAACAACAAGAACGAGAAATAAAAACTGGTCTTTGGAAAGAATTACTCAAAGAATTGTGCACACAAAACAAAACTTCTTTAGATGCAGCTTTAAAGGTAACAAAATCATCCACTCCTGAGCTTAAATAATAGCGTTTTTTCTAATTTGTGTAAATTTTTCTATCGTTACAGAAAGCATGTGCCACTGTAAAGATCCAACCACAAAACATAAATAGTTTAGCTATCTATCGTTGGTCACAACAAGCACTAGATACACCTATGAATCATCCGCTATTAGCTCTCTTATGGCAAAACTTTTTTTCCCTCTTTTTAGCTAGAGTTCCTTCCGCCAATGGGTAAGACAATTTGTTTTCTACAATCTTGTTAAACAAAACTATACACTTCAAACGATAAATAATAATAGTTTTGTATGACACACATTCATATGAAATTTTCTTCCCTTATAGAATCGTTGATAAAGGAGGAGTAGGGGATAAATTCTTTGAAGGGATGATTAACATGAACTATTTAAAGAAAATTAAAAAGCGATTACTGGAAACGACAGAGTATTTCGAAATAAAGGGAGAAAGTGATATGGACAATGGGAAGCCAATTACGGACGAGAGACGAGTTTTTTATTTTAGCACTGCTAAGTATGAATGTAACATAATATTCAACAACACGTACATTAGACACGATTTTTATAACAGTTTTTTACTTTCCAGATTTTATAAAACATTGTCCTTGTGGCTTGACGAACCACGGTTGCACGAGTCTGGATTATATCTTCCAGCCTTTCCTCCACAATTCATGTCACAGAAATTGGTTTTAATTATACAAGGTGACAAGGTAAAGCGTTTCTTTTTTAAATGAATTAACAATTGGAAGATTTAATTGTATTAATCGTGCATTATTTTTAGAACCCATGGTTCGAATACATCGACTACTGGTCGGTCCAACAGTACCAGCAAAGGTCCATTGAAAACTGGCAACGTGCGTGTAGTCGCGATCCAAATAACCAAAATCAATCGACTCCCTCGCCCACATCGCCGTTGGAATCTTCAGACCCAACGCAGAGAATGTTCCACCGACTGAGTCATTACGAACAACCCTTGCCTCCACCGCCTTTGTCAAAGTTTACAGCCGCGATACCCTCGGTGTCACGTGAAAATTTATACGACGCCGATACGGTGATAAATTTGATCCGGCCTCATCTCAAAATTATCACTGACTATGCACAAACTTTTAATATGTTGATTTCGGAGCACACCGCTATAGATTGTAATTTCTTGGAGTTAGTGCCGACCCTGTACAAAGACCTTGAGGAGATTGTTACATTGCACGCCCTGTGCGACCCTTCGCCTTCAAACACTAAACGGAACAGATCCGGAACTCCGCCTGTTGTACATTGTGCCGGACCTGCAATTATAAGGATAAAAGTAATCTAATAGATTCGTTCAAATTTGGTTATTATGATTGTTTGCTGCGTTATTGATAAATTGAACTAATTCGTATTGAATTTTTTGTTGCACAGGTAACAGAAGCTCAAGTCAATGAAGGAGTTGACCAAATGATAAGCCAGAATCGAGCAGAGTATGAAAATTTGTTAATAAAAGCTAGTCAACCACCGCCAAGTAAAGTGATACAAGGCTGCGTTTTTGCAGATTATTTAATATCGTGAGTTTAAATTTTTTTTACCTCCAAAATAATTTTTTTTACTTCCAAAATAATTATCAAAAATGTTCATTTCATTTAATCAATTTTGATTTTGCAGACTTCTGGAACACGAGTTGAATTCGAATCGTACGACGGAAAATTCAGCAACGTTAAAAAAAGTTCAAGATAGCGGTGTAAGATTATTTTATCACCTGGTGGAATTTTACACAGAAGAAGCAGCCCTCTGTCCGCCAACGAAGCAGTTGATAACTTCGTGCGTAGAGAAATTAGGACAGGTAGGCATCATTTCTTTGTCCGATATAAATTTACTGATCAAGGTTGATGCACTTTGATGACCATTTGAAAAATTAACAGCTCTTCATCAGTGGAGAAGAAATTCAAGGGCCAAAGTTACTAAGTACAATAATGGAAAGACCTAATCTTGGAGGACTGTTGGGTCCTCATTTCACTCCTGTCGCGGGTGGAGCTTCAACGTTTTTACAGATGTACCAAACCATAGTTGAATTATCGACCAGTCCTAATGTCGATTTATGTTTTGTCCTTCTCTCGAAGGTAAAAAATATGCAAACTCATAATTTTAATTATAATGATGGCCTATTAAATAAATTATTCATAAATGTCACAATCACATGTTACTTATTTAAAGAACTTATTTTGAATTTTAGTTTGATGTTGGAAGCTGGTTGAATTACAGAAGACCCAGATTGAGTGAAAGATCTACTTTTATCAACTTAGTTTGTAGAGCTCTTAGTAATATTGGGCTAAATCCAGATGAAGAAAAAATGGTTTTGCACGAGGTAGTAATAAACAAACTATAAACAATTATAATAAAAAAATCATTATAAGATGTATCAGACCAATTTTGAATATTTCAGTTATTCCGAAATCATCTACGATTAGTGCTACTTCACGAGTTCCCAGAACATTACGGCGAAGTTTTGAGTGCAGTATTGAGAGGCAGCGAGAGCCAAAGTCTTTCCCTTGAAGTTTGGCGAGATCTTCTCAGTGCTCTTAGCGACAAACCAAAGTCAGCTTCTCGAGTCCAACCATTGAAAAGTAGAGAGGAAGTTAGACGTTATGCTACAGAACAAAGACTGTTATCGCGTCAAGAAGTAAGGGTTTTTTTTTTCTGAAAAAAAATCTAAATCTTGTTAAATTTATTTTTTAACCACATGTCACTTAATGGTTTGTCCTTTTTAGATGCACGACACAGCCATTTTACTAAGTAAACATTTTATGAACGAGAGGTTACAATACGGATTGTACGGTTTATATCCAAAATATCGCATTTACAATGAACCAGTAACAATGTTCCTGGGAATGGTTGGCCATGCCCTGGTTGTTTTGACTCTTCAATCTGATCGAGGATCTTTGGCTGATCAATGTAAATATTTGTTACATCCTTGTTCAAACGAATTTAAAAAAATTAAAATCACGTCGTTTCAAATTGATTGTTTTATTTCATTGCACTTTGAATTTGCAGTGTGCGAAAAAATGTGGCCAGTAATTAGCGAAATGTTTGCACCATGGATAACTCCCTACTGGACGCGTAATTTGCGAGAGCCCACGGCAGCTTGGATCCAGCAACTCACCGACGATCGTTCGGTGCTACTCCCATGGATAATCACTGACGGGCCGTACGCGAATCGCACAGTGGCAATGTTCGTCGAGTGCATAAGGTTCATCACAGACACGATGCCTGCGTCGAGCAAAGTTCTCTGTTTCCTTTGGCAGTTCTACGTTATGAATTTCGCCCACGCTTCCATCAAAGATCACGTGCTCAATGTGATCCACGGGAACTTCCTCTCACTGCCTTGGGAACGGTTTTGTCCAAGCATCGGGGACATTGAGCTTATGATCAGGGTCATAGATCAGTACTTGCCCGACAGCCACTTGTTTTTAGGAAGCGTCTTTACAAGTATCAATTGGTCCGTTTGGATGAACGAACTTGTTGCGGCTCAACCTCTCCCGGTTGCTTCGAGGATGCATGTCTGTTTTTTAAATTTGATAGTCAAGTTATCAAATGAACCTAATGTTCGGCAGGTGATTGAAAAATGAAAATTAATTAAACATGCGTTTATTAGTGATTTGATTTAGTAATTGAATAAATAACTCTTTTATTTCTAGTGTGAAAAGGCGTTGAAACTGGTGACCGAATCAGAAAAGTTTTCATGGCACTTGGTAGATGCGGCAGCTTATGATCAAATAATCAACTGGCACGTGATGAGTTGCGATCCAAAAGTTATTCTGAATGTTGAAGATGTACATCCCATAGACACGGCAATAAATAAGTAAATAAAGAAAAACCACGGTTGACAAACCAACAGATTGTGCCATTGGCTGTCAAGAAATGTTCTAATTGTAAATTTCAAATTACAGTTTACTCAAAATAGTAGCAGCTTATGATCCAACAGTGACACACTTCCATCCGACAACACTGAAGAAACGACAGATGTACGTACGATCATCAGTCAAGTTGTTGGTCAATTGCACAACACGGCACAAAGCTTTGGTAACTACAAATATAAAAGCCTTTACTGGAGCATTATCACGGATGCTGGACGAGATGGAATCTGTCGTTGTGAACAGTCAGTACAAAATTAAACTTTTCTAATGGATTTAACAGTCGGAATTTTTTCATCAAATACCTGATGCATCGTACGTTGACTGTTATAGCGATCTCAGAACCGCAACAAGTAGGCGAAGCTGGCCTGTTGGTAACAGAATTATTACACTCTGTCAATCAAAGTGGTTTACTGGTCGAACAGTTGCGAACAAGCTGGACCAAGTGGCTGTCAGAAAGGTCAACGTCAAATCCAATACTTTTAGGAATCTTACGGGTTATAGGAATAGCTATACCATCTCCCTCAACTCTTGGAGAAATTATGGAAGCCGCACTTGAAGCTTACTTTAGGCAACTAGGTTGGAAGAAAAAACTGATCAATCATAAAACGAATAATTGAATTCAAATATGAAAATTTTTTTCGAAAATAAATACACGATGACAATTTCAGTAATCGAAGATGTTCAACCGTCCTGGGCTTCGGTGCTGACTATATTGCAGCCTGTGGTGCCGAGACAACCGCCCGTGGAAAGTGTTTTGGTATCCGAGGGCAAACTACTATCGCTCTATGCGATTCTTTTGAAGAAATTACCATCGTGTCGAGACATTCGAGAGGAGGGCATGATATTGACTAATCTGATCGACTGGATCACTGCCATTAAACCAACGTAAGTATACCCTTTGAAAGCATTTTCGTTTCTTTTGAATTATTTTATATGTGTACAACCTAAGTCATCCTTAATTACAGTGAATTTTGTGAAGAAAAACTACCACTTTTGTGGGTCAAAGCATTGGAGCTTTCGTACAGACAATGTCAGTACAGCGAGAATACTGTAATTGCAGCGAGAGCTTTGAAAGGCTTGGCTCGAGCGCTGCTCACAACAGCCGACGATGTCAGTCAAGGATGGGGCATCCTCGGTGCAATTGGCCTTAGGAAAGGCTCTCAACTTTCCGTCAGGTAAATGATTTTCATTTTTAAGTTGAATTAAATTGCTAAATGAAATTATTAAAATGAAACTAAACCTTGGAAGAAAGTAATGTTAAAAAAATGTTGATTTTCAGATGTAAGTTCCTGAGTCGAGCGCTGGGCGTATTTTGTCTAGCTCAGCTGCCCGAATCGAAAGGTAGTGAACAGCAAGTCGTGAGGTTCACACCGCACGCTCCAGGTGTGGCTCCTCCACGATCCAACGACCCCGATTCAACCGAGGCAAGGCCTAGCAGTGACGCTGTGCGTGCGATGCAATCCCTCGAGGCTCTTCTGTCCAACAAGCAGTACGCCGAACTCAAAACCGATATCGAACAGTCCGTCAGGCTCATCAAAGACTCCGCCAACTCGCTGCACAACGCCGTCGTGTTGGTTGGCGTGCTCGTCGCGGAACTCTACGGGCAGCGTTATTTACACGTGCTAACTGAGTGACAAGATCGGCACGACGATTTCGAAGTTTTACTAGTATCAACACACCCAGAATAATTTATTGCACTGTCGAATTTATACTTTTTAATTGAAGGAGCTGAAAAGTACCAATCTTCAATTGATATATTCGGTTGAGATTGTTTTTTTTTTTTTTTGGATTGGGTAAAATTAAGGTCGACGGAGCTTTAAGGTTGGCTGGCTTTGTGCAATCTTTTATTTATTTCAGTAAAGTGTAAATAAGTATATTTCATATTGTAAAAAACTGCGTCAGTTTTTTTTAATGAATAATCAATCCTTCGTTTATTTTTGAGGAAAAATTTATACTTTCGCTGCTGAAACAGAAACAGCACGGTCAAAAGATGTTTCGAATTCTATTCTTTTAATTATTCAATCTAGTCGTGATCTGTAAGAATCGTTTTGTTACTATATGGAAAGGCTATCAATTCTCGCGTGTATGGTTGACCTTTCAAAATCCACATTTCGTTCTTCAATTAATCATCTCTACCAAAGAAATTGATCAAATATTTATTCTCGAAACGGTGAAATTGATTTCAGTCGCAAGTTCGACTTTGAAATTTTTTTAATATATAAAATAATTTTATCAATGGTTAATGATTGTGAAATTTAATGTGTACATACGTACAATCGTTAAATTTGTGTTAAAATGAAAAAAAAAAAAGAAAAATGTTGATTATTTATTCACCGCAACAATTTGTTGTCAAGATTTGCAGAATTGTATAATATTCACAGTATCTCTATATAATAAAATTTAAATAAAAAATAGAAAACATCCGAAAGAACAGCTAGGCTATAAAAAAAACAATATGCGTAAACTTATCGAAAAATAAAAAATCTTTCGACTCTTCAACTACCAACCGCTTTCACGATAGCAATATAATTCGAATATGACAAATTAGATCCACGAGTTGAGTTGTAGTACCATTGCCAATTTCATCCAAATGATCATGTTCAAATCAGCGAACTCATAACTGTTTGATTTTTTCAATATTTATGTTTTAGAAACAATGTTTCGGTCGCTTTGAGTTTCAATGCACTTTGCGTTGCTCAGACAAAAGCAATCGGATAGGCTGTGTCCAATATATTTTTTAAGACAACATCAGAGCACTGTAACACATTATCTATTGGTTGCCAATAAAATGTCATACCATAAAATGTTGCATCCAATCAAATCTCCTTCTTTCAGAAAAATATTTTATTACGCTGTTATAAAAGTACAACATTCATAGTCACAATCAACAATTCATATAAAGAAGAAGAATAAAAAAATGGAAAACTTTAATAGTATCAGACTTAAAATTTTTTTTTGAGGTCCATCAAGAACTTGTTTTATCAGTTTTCCTAATAGTTTGTAAAATGTCATAAGTTTGTTCATCAGAAAACTCTTGAATCGAACATTCAAATTCATCTTGGAAGGCCTGTTTCATGACAGGAAGGACGTCATTGATGGTCACTTTTGCATTGACCTCCTTGCTTATACTAGTAACAGTTTTGCCCTCCAGTCCACAAGGCACGATGTGATCAAACCAACCAAGATCAGTGTTGACGTTCAAAGCCAATCCGTGAGACGTAACGTATCGGCTCGCATGGATCCCAATGGCACAAATTTTCCTGTCCTCCACCCAGATCCCTGTATCTTTGGTCGTGCCTGCTTTAATGCCAAATTCTGCACAAAGTCTCACAATCATTTTTTCAATTCTGCTCACGTAGCAGCGCAGATTTGTCTGGAAGTTGCGAAGATTGATGATGGGATAGACCACTAACTGACCCGGACCGTGGAAAGTGATCAAACCGCCTCGATTTGTCCGACAGAAATCTGCGCCTAATGACATGAGTTTGGCCTCATCTGCGGGGGTGTACGACTTGTCTCTGATGCCGATGGTGTAGACAGGATTGTGTTCACAGAAAATTATGGCATTGCGGGTGTTTGAATTCTGCAGATGGTGGTGACGGTCGGTGAGAAATTTTTGTAACTCGAGACCAGCTCGGTAATCTAGACGACGGGCATTTATGCTTTTTACGATTAGAGACATGCTGATTCCGGCTCAACCTCACTCGACTCCTGGTTTTGTTTATCTGCGTCTTCTTTCTCTCTTTGGGCAATTTTTAGATGGAGCAACCATGAAACCTGCAAACAAGCATTGATGAAAGACAAAATGTTTTCAAATTGCAATTACATTTTCAATTTTTTTTATTTTTATTTACATAAGCATCCGTTGCAGCGTAACTTTTTTGTTCATCACTCAGAGGCAAAATGTGCCACTTGCTTCGTCTCACAGATGGATTCTTACTGATTTTTTTGCGCAGCTAAAAAGTTAAAATTATTGTTTTTCCAAGTCGAAAAAAAAAACTTTACAGTTGTAAAAATAATGAACGCTTACCAAATAAGCAGTAAGTCTTTCTAAACTCCATCTACCAGACCGTCCAAAAACTCTATTCAGGTAAACTCCAGAGTCCAAGCAATTGTTCTTAACGATTTCAGCACCTGAGATCTCCTTAAAATCACGAGTTAACTTCCATACATCACTGAAAATTATTTTGAATTTATTTTCCGCTTTGTTAAAATTTGTTGGAAGTTTAAAATTCAAATGTTTGTTACTTTTTTATGTTCACTCCGACAAGTTTCACTTTTGGGTGCTTCAGTAAAACCGCGAAAGCTGCAGGCAATTTTGTCAAACTGTAGATGTGCAGCAGATAACAAACATCTTCGGACAAACAAATTTGTGCCAGCGCTGTTTTGCCACTGCCTGTTTGAAAACTGAAAGGCCACTCCAAATCAAATCCTATTGGAACTATTTCATCCGTACACTTTTCAATATCTTGCCTGTGACAAAATCAATTATATTATTATTACATATAGATTTTTCTTTTTTATTTTAGATTTAAATTCAATTAATTACATACAATATTTTGTCACAATAAGAAGCAATTGTATAAAAATCTTTGGCAAATTTTATTTTCCCCCTGAAATTGATCGACGGTAACGACGAGATGTCAGGAGATCGTTCTCTCTCTGGTTTTATTACAATTTCCTAAAAACAATTTTTATATTAATTTGATTAATTTCCAGTTTTTTATGAATTTATTTGGGCAAAATATTTACTTTTGATCCTGGTTGATTCCTGGCTGATCGTCTCAGTGGTTGCTGGAATTCTTTTTCTTTCTTCTATAAAAAAGTAAAATTATTTTACCAATTATTTCAATATACTTTTCAATTTTAAATAAATTTCTGTACTTGATTTCCTTTTCGTGTATTTTTCGAGTTGACCGCAGGAACCTCCTTAAGGACTTTTGATTCGATCTGAAAAAAATTATTCGAACGGTTATCATATCAATTCAGTTCAGATAATAAAACATACTTACAAAATATATCAATTTAAAAAAATTAAATCTTTTTAGAAGACACAAATTTACCTTTGGTACAAAATTATTTGTCGATGGTTTAATTGTAAACTGATTGATCCGTTCCAACTCAATCTGAAAATGAAAAAAACAATTTTATCAAAGTCTTGAAGTAAAGTTGGAAGAACATTATCAAATTTGAAAAAAAGAAAATGAAATCAATTACGATTATGAATATACCTTTAGTTCCTTTAATGCAACATTGACCTCTGGGGCCGATCTGATATTTTCATCAACGGCAGTCTGTTTGTTCTATAAATAATTAATCACAATATTTTATAATCTCTCGGTTGTAATTATACAACTGTTGGTTGTATCATTCGAATGAAAAATTTCATACGTCATTTCAATTAGAATTACATCAACCGTAAACAAGTTAAGGAGCAGAATTTATATTCACAGCTCACTTTTCGTGATCTCTAACCTACAAATGCTTCTCTCGATAAATTCGAACTAACCTCTTGACGAAAATAAAACGATATACGCCGGTTATTTTTACCAGACATATTGATGAATCAATTTTACAAAAGTAACTGTAATCTTGCTTGCGTAATTTCCGTTAATTTGTTCAATAACAACGTCACTATATCTCGTTTCTGGTTTCAATTTCACTCATTTCATTCATTTTCCCGCCTTTTTCGCGTTTCATTGCAAACAAGAGCGGATTTTAAGGGGGCACAGCTCCCCCCCCCCCCCACTTGCTCTCTACTATTTCCATCCCAAACAGAAATTTACATTTTCGTATATCATTTGTTTTTGATTTACAGAATTTTAAGAGTTGATTTCACTTTAATATTTTTAATATAAAAGTTGGTTCATATTTAAAGGTAATACAAAAACAAAAAGGTATAAAATTAAGAAGCAACAATTATTTCAGCATGACCTTGCCCTTGACCTTAACTCATTTTTGTAAACAAATCAAACTGAACCTGCAATTGTCTTCCATATATCGCTTAAAAAAACTAATTTTATGGATTATAAAAAAAATTTTTCTAATTATCAGTTTTCTGATTGGTAAGAAAAAGTTATACTGATAGATAGTTGAAAAAATGTAATGATTTATTCATGAAAAAGTCCTTATAACGTTGCTCACCGTTGACTGTGACATTCAATTATTTGTTTGCATAAACCCATCAAGCTTTTCCTTTCTTTAACGAACTCGTTTGCAAACGGGATGCTTTTACTTTCTCATACTAAGTATGTGCAATAAATATCATGTGTACAAGATCATTTATTAGACACGTAAACTAATCTTACTGTAAGAGTATCAATTTTCAGTATCAATTTTTATCATTTTCTTTTATAATTCAACATAAATTACCGATCAATTTTATTTAATATAAAAAATTGTAAAATATCATAAAACGTATACATAAAAGGATGAAAAAATGTTTAGTTTTTTTAACTTTTGTTAAGGTGGAAAAAAGAAAATCTAATTCTATAATAGTGTCATTATTTTGAAAGAAAAGTTTCACCGACTAAGCACCTTTTAAACGATTCAAAAAGATCCTCCTGGTGGCGTCGATTGTCTTTTGAGTGTATTGTAGAAAGTTGATTGTAGGTTTTGCACAAATAATAAAGTTTAAGCATCGGTGTTAGTCTATAATACATGATTAATATAATTATACAACTTTATGGTAGAAAATTTTACACTTGTTGACCCAAAACGGATCCCAACGATTAGCTTCAGCTTCGCGCTCAACAATTGTCGAAATACATTTTCTTGTATATGTCTGACTAAAAATTTGCAAAATTATTCGTTTTGCAAAAATCGTCAGAAGTATGTTTTACTTGTTTAAAATTTGAAAGCACAAAAATCGATCGAATTGATACAAATAATGAATAAAAGTGAAATAGATTTGTTTTAATATACAAATCAGATACCATTAAAGTTTTAGCTGGATAAAAAAAATTTGTCGACGTCTGTGAAACCGGTAACAAGATATGCAAAACTGGCATACTGTGATCATCTTGCTCTCCCTTTTCATTAGGCGCCTTTTTACTTATTTAAATTCACGCTGATAATTACGAGAAAATCAATTGAACGATCGTTTGGTTATAAAACATTCGCGCAGCCAATTTCTTAGAACGCGAAAGTTTTTCGGTCGCTGAAATTTACAACCGACACTTAAAAATATAATACCGCTGCTTTTATTAGAAAGCATTTGACAAAAAGCCAGCCTCATGTCTAAATATTCATCTTTTAATTTCGTATGCATCTTAATTGTTGAAATGCAAATTATTCTATTGTTTAGAAAATGTTTTGTGACATTATTTTTACAGTCTCTTTAACATTCTTTATGACAATATAAATGGCGCAAAAATTTAATTTTTGCAACTTCTGATTAATTGTTCTGAAAAAAAAAAAAAAATTTTGCAACTTTTTATACTTTTAATATTAATTTTTATAATTTGTAATAAATCTGTGAGGCTGTGAAGAAAAATCAGTTAAGTGCTTTTTTGTACATTTAAATTGAAAACATATTTTATGTTGTTTTTTAATCTACTTCTATGAGACGAACTCAAAGAAAAGGTGATCAAAATATATGGTGATCAAAAACTATAATTCACAAGTTCCAATATTATATTCAGAACTTTGGTTTTGTTTAAAAATATGTTTGAAATTTTATTGTTTAATGTTTTCAACTGGTATAGCTAACTGGGTTTTCCTCACAGCCACAGTAATTGCAGCCTGTACAATTAATTTAACAATAGATTTGGACGACATTGAAAATAAATTGTGAGTGTCATTATGTACATAAAAACGTCAACCTGACCGATGACAACTATAGTGCTTTTTCAACCGGAAACTCGGCTGCGAAAAACGTGAAAGTTTCTGAATCTATGTTTTTGTTTTCTCTATCGAGTACATTTGAGGCTTAAAAATGAACCATCATGATTTTTAGATTGTTTAACCCACTAAAGAATATAAACTTGAATGATTCTTGTCACTTCAAACTACGAGTGAACATTACAAATAATTTTATAGTCAATAGATAGACGAAGGTGTGCGTTCGATTTTGATTTTGTCATATCAAATCGCGTAATGAAGAAAGTTCTCTAATAAAAGAAAAGAATTAAGTTGTAACACTCGAGACTTGTAATCACTGCTGAGAGGTTCGAATTATCATTTTATGATTGACAGTGAAAGTGCGAAATAAATTCACATTCGTTGTTTATTTGGCGTCAATCTGTTGACAGTTTAATGTTGGACTACACCAATTATAAATTTATTGCTAATAATACATTTTGTTGAGTTACAAAAAGGGTTCATTTTAGATACGCAACTTTGTACTTTCTTCTTAATCTAAACTACATATATAAACGTTGATCACAATTTTCAAAAACATGAAATATTTATATTCAATATAAAAATTGAATTGAAAATAAATTTAAAAGTAACACATGTTGAGGATTTTTAAGTACGAGTAATTTAATCATTTGATTTGAAAAAAATCAGTTCGATGTCGAATCTAAAGAAGAAACAAAAAATCCTACAATTTTATGACTTTAAATGAAAATCGAAAATCAATCGAAAATTGAAAATCTTTTTAAAAGATACCTTTAATCACCATTGATTAAAAATTGATAATCTATCTTGATGTACTCAATTTAGATTTTTTAGAATTTGAAAAAATCGTTGCATCTGTACTTAAAGGGTTAAAAAATGTGAGATGGGGGGGAAAAAGTGTCTTCAAGAGCGTGTGTGTACCACATCTGGAGGCGCACGTGGCATACGAGAACTGTCGGCTGCAAGTGGGACCGGATCCCCCTCCCGGCGAGACAATCACTTTCTTCGCGCTTCTTCAAGTTCGTAATGCGAAGCAACATCATCCACGAGGATCGGTCCGTCAACGTCGCACACGCCGGTGGCCAGCCGTCAAGCATGCACGCCTCCTCCGCGGAGGGCTTCAATTTTTATCGCCACCGGGCCGCGACTCGCGAGATGGATCTCACTCATACTTCCGCGTACCATCCAAACCGTCGTCATTTCGAATACGTGTGAAAGTGTTTGACAGAAAAACACACACCATGTGCAAGTTCCAGTGACTCTTCCCGTTTTGGTGATCCAAGTGTGACCGAGCCATGATTTTGCGGGCCGACCTCTTCGTCCTTGTTCTCGTCCTTTTCGCTAAATGTCAGTTTTCGATACAAAAAAGTGATGACCCTACCAGTAAGACGTTTATCATCATTCAAATTCAATTTTCAATCTAATTTATCAACAAAAGTTATATTTTCAAAATTACATTTTTAATCAAATTCTTAAAAAAGAAATGTTTGTTATCGTATAATGGTCGCTTAATTGAAAAAAAAGAAGTAGTAAAAATGAAAATCAAAAAATGTAGAATAGTCCTTATATGTAACAAAATAATTGGCCCGTGTAACATGAGTTGCGGGATAAAAATGTTGGTGCATGGCCTTATGAATGAAAGTAAAAGATCTGAACGGGAGTCGTATGGAAATTCAGTGCTCAAATCAGCTTACACTCGTGTGACTTTCGATCCCACACTCTCACTCACGTGTGCTCCATATAATTTGTTGACTGTCAAATTTTAATTGTTGCGATCCGATTGAAACAAAGGACGCCTTGCCATTCAATCTTTTGACACTTTAGAGATTCATAATAAATTTTATCTCTTTCTCTCGCTTCCGAGATTTAAAATGAACAACTTTTGTCATGCTTTTTACTCTTGCTTTTGTTTTTAGCACAATCTTCATTTTTTCCTCAATTATTTGTTTTTATCAGTTGCCGTTTATGGTTTGTGTTAGAAAGTAGGAAAGTCTCGAATAAAAATAACAATCGATGACAAACAAAAATTAATACGATTAAAAATTTGTCACAAAAAATTTGCCGTGAAATGTTTAATTCTCAGATGTATTGTGTATAAGAAAATAACTGTAACATGTGTTGAGACGTTATTTTGTTATCGGCTATGGGCAATCTCAAAATGTGCAAATAATTTGAATGCGAAAAATGATATAGGAACAATGTCACTTTCAGCTTGTTAATATTATCGCGACCGTTGATGATCTGATACATTCAAAGCTCGTGTTCTAAATCTCGTTATTGAATCGCATTTTACAGTTATTGTTACGATAAAGATTGTTTTCACTGACAACAGAATGCGGATGTCCAGCGATTTCGCAGAGGCAGCCGAGAGCGACGTCCGGGAGACAGTCCACCACTGGACGCATTTTCAATGGCAAGCCCAGCAAACGAGGATCCTGGCCCTGGCAAGTGTCCTTGCAACTTTTACACCCCAAGCTTGGATTCATTGGCCACTGGTGCGGCGGCGTTCTTATCGACGAACACTGGATCCTTACTGCCGCTCACTGTATTCATAAGTAATTTATACATCTTTCTTATTTATTTTTTCGTCATTTGTCGTGTCTGTTCCTTTAGAAAAGTCAAATCAAAATCACATCACTTAATTTTGAATGTTTTTGTAGATTCAGAATTGCAGTTCATTATGTAATATGCAAAAGAATTCTAGTATGCTGTCTGATGGTAAAAATTTTGACATTTGAACATATTTGATATAAAACGAATTGTTCCTTTTGAAATTAAAAAATGTCTTAAAACCTTGCGATTTTTATTTATTATTTTATTTATAATTACAATTTTAATTTGTTTAATTCTGAGTTGTTATGATATTTGGATGATTTATTATCTGATTGACTGAAATTCAAATCTAAAAAAAATATGATTGATGTACAAATATTGGACTTGATAAACTTTTGAATTCAATTGTGACCCATTGAAAAAACATTTTTTTTTTTCTAATGGAAATGGAAAGTTTGGTATTATATAAACCACCTCCGCGTGATGTAAAATATCAATCGTCAGTCTGGCTTTTCACAATGAGAAATATGTTTGTGTGCCAATTTGGCTATATTTGTAACCGGAAAAAAAAGTTGGAGGATGGAAGAATGGAAAAGAATAACTTGTTTTGATTCTGTGTCACAGTGAACTTTTCAACCTCCCAATCGGGGCCCTGTGGACCGCAGTGGTCGGAGAATGGGAACTAGATTCCGGAATTCGCGGATCAGCGCGGCTGCCCGTGGAAAGAGTGATTCTTCACGAGCGATTTAACAATTACGTTAACGACATTGGTAGGTAATCGTGAACTCATTGCACCGTTGATGCAGTTGAATAAATTTAAGGCTTTCACCTATCCTTAATCGTGCACGCCCGCATTCTTATATTTCAAGTTCAATTACACGCGGTAATATTTAATTGTCGTCACGTTTCTTATCAGGCTCGTGTTTTTGAATTTGCATCGAATCATTTTTCACTCATCTCGTATTAAACTCGTCTACCCATTACACCCATTCACATATTTTTTTATTTCAAACATGACCATTTCTAATTAAAAATGTCTCATTAAAACAAAAATAAGAAAAATCTTCGAAACAAAAATGATTGCACAATTATTTAATAAATTTGAACTTGTAGAATAGGAATGAAGCAAAAAAGTTACTAGAAAGTCGACTGCAATTAATTGAATTTGAAATGTTGAAAAATATAATATTAGGTATGTTATCGAACGTGATATGGAGTTGTGAGTGAATAAATTTGTGCACAGCTCTGATGAAACTGGCGCGTGGCGCACCTTTGTCCAAAGTGGTTCGGACGATATGCCTTCCGGATTCAGAAGATAATTTAGTTGGTGCTCATTGTGTGGCCTCGGGCTGGGGTCGTTCTGGGCCGTCGCCCTCCCTTTCAACGGCTCTCCTCGAAGCCACTGTTCCAGTTCTTCATCTCGACGATTGTCACCGGGCTTACGGGGCCGCGGTACCAATCCTCGATGGCCATCTGTGTGCTGGCCATACAGATGGTTCGTCTGGCAGTTGTGTCGTAAGATATTTTTCAATTCAATTTTTTATTTTATTAAATAAATTAAATAAATTGATTTCAACATTTGTATCTCACTTTTAATTTTTTTTTAATTCCAAAAAGTTGGCTTACGTTTATGTTTTAAATAAAAAAAACAATAAAATGCCACGTTCGGTATTCAAACAATAAAATAAAAAGCAATGCAGAATGTGATCACCGTCCCCAAATGAGTTTAAAATGTCATTAAACTTTGAAAGCCGTAATTTATTGGGACTTGACATCGATTCGTGGCGCTAATTAATGGTACACAATGACAATGATGGTTTCATGGTGTTTTCAATTATAATAATTACCAGAGGCGTGAGAGGCTTATTTGGTCGTCGTGATATGCGCATTCATGTGCTTTACATATTTTTCAACGTCCCATTTGCAAATACAAATCTCGTACGTACCGCGCCGCAAGCATATATAGTTAACATCGGCCTGAACATACTTTACCGATTACATATTGACGACTTCTGTGTAACAAATTTCAATAATTTGTCTCTCCATCTTTTCCCAATAGATTCGAAAGATAACTTTTATGACAATTTTAGAGATTGCTTTCCTGGAAAATACTTTTGAACACATTTTTTAAAATTATTTCAAGCCCGAATTATTTAGAGTTTTTTTTTTTAAGTTATTCATCTAATTTGATAGATTGTTTTTATTTTTGGTAACAGGGTGATTCGGGAGGACCACTACAATGTCGTCGTCCAGATGGTGTCTGGCAATTAGCGGGGG
Organism: Trissolcus japonicus; assembly: GCA_030522925.1. Taxonomy (NCBI): domain Eukaryota; kingdom Metazoa; phylum Arthropoda; class Insecta; order Hymenoptera; family Scelionidae; genus Trissolcus; species Trissolcus japonicus. The sequence goes on along the minus strand of JAPYZS010000171.1, from coordinate 85,809 downwards.
TAACGTCTTTTGGATCCGGTTGTGCAAGACCAGGATACCCGGATGTGTATACGAAAATACAGTATTATCTCAAATGGATCAAGAACACAATTGCCAACGATGACAATTCTTAAAACAACAATCTCGACATTTCACTTTTTTGTAAATATCTTTTTTTATGAATTTTGTAACTTTAGATACTGTTAATGATTTACTGTTAACTTTTATTGAAAAACGTTTATTATTGTTATTTTTGCAATAATATGCAATTTGCTGAATATAGTTTATTCTATTTTTATTACCTTAACATCGATTCGTGGTACAACAAAATAAATATGTTAACTCACTTGACGATGTATGTAAAACAATCTTATATTAAGATTATATTTATGCAATAATTTTATGTAGAACAATTTGGAGCGTTATATATGCGTTTGAGTCAAATTTCGCAGTCGATGCAAAAACGAATACTCATCATTTTTGAGTCTAACACATTAGGTGTCACGTTTATCTGTCTGCTTATTGTGATTATGCTTCCATTTATATTAAACATCATCACCGGATCGCTTTTCTATCAGCAGCACTTTGGGTAAAATTACCGTCGCTGCACGAATGCCACATGAATAAAATTTGTAATCTTAATTTTGTACATTGAATGTAAAAAATGTGATTAAAATAAATGAATGTGTGTATAACAATTGTCATTGTAAATAATAAATATCATTAAATAAAGAAATGTATCGGGTATGTTTTTTTTAAGAAAAAATTTTATTTTATTCATTCACTTCTTTCTAAAAATTTTAATTTTTGGGCTAGATATTGTTTTTTTAAAATTGATTAAATTAAAATTCGCAACTATAGTAAGAAAAATAAAACCCCAATATCGATTTCTGAAGTTTTGAAAAAATATTATTATATATTTGGAGTTATCTGTTTCTACCTCCGAGCAACTGATTTATAATTCATACGACAATGTTTTATCTTTTATCTGACTCATAGAGATAAATCATCGATGCAATTAAGAAGCTGCGCGAAAAATGACTTTTCCATTCGTATAATGAAGAAATTATATGTCAATCGTTGCCTGTAACGATCGAATCGTAACTCTGTAATTTACAATGCGCGCGCGAAAAGTTTTCACTTATTGAATAGAAAACGAAAGTCGACCGTGAAACTTGCTCAATGACAGGGTGCAGTTATGCTCGTTTTTCCACACATGATATGTGACTTTATCTTCGAGTATCGGACACCTTATCGTGATTAGTTTATACGACACTAATTATACGGGACGGTATAGCTATATGCTAATAAAATTTTTTTCCATGTTTTACGACTGACTAACTGCGCGCCTGATATATTAATCCCGATGGCAACGAAGAAGAAAGTCTTTCAAATACAAAAACAAATCCTTTTTTTATTTGTTCCCACATGACGTTTTTTTATTTTTTCATGTTGAAAAGACTTTTTAATATAATTAGTTTTTCTTAATCAATTATATATTTTTTTTACAATTCAACCAGTCTTATTTGAGATTGGAAAATTTTCATGTTTCTATTTACTGGTTTTAAATTGGATCGTTCTTGCGAATTCTTCAGATCCTTTGAATCCAGATATGTTACGCAACGTTTAGAGCATTCAATAGGCAAACCGAGGCTTTTCTCGGTGCACGAAAACAGAAATATCGATTTCCGGGACAGGCTCACGCAAGATTGTGATACATGTGTTATGCATACACGTGCTTTAATTAATCTAATATGACGTCTTTGACGTAGCGCGTATTATAATGACACGCTGGATTTGGGTTGGGAGTGCGTACACTTTGTGTGACATGCATTATTGCAACCAATTAAGCGGAATTGTCACTATTATAAACTGTCGGTGTGCGTTAATAATAATCACATTTGCCTAATGGAGTTGACAAATAATAATCAACCGGAAAGAAAAGAACAGAAAAAAAAAACTGAAAGAGGACCTTTCTCTGACCATTCAGATCACAATCGCACCCAATTCAGCTTGACATGACCTAAAATAATAACTCGCTGATGTTGACAGGACACACTTTTTTTTTCATCTCTGTTGCATGTCACACATTTTTGAGCATTAAAAAGTGAAAACTTGTTCTTAGCTTTCTAAAATTTTTATTTTATAAATGAAAATGTTTTAATTTTTTCCCAATATTTTATTATTGAAAAAAACCAAATTTTTTCAATATTGCATGAATTTTTTTACGTACAAAATCAGGAGGAGAATCAGTGAATGGGTTCTCTGTTGTTTAAGCTTGCAGAAAATTAATTAGCAATTGTGGTGAACCCGGTTAATTGAACAAAGCTGCACATGTCGTTGTCAGAAACTATATTTGCCTATAGTGCAAATGAACTCCAATATACGCAATATACTCGTGGGTTCGGTTGATTAAATCACATATATACCGGCGGTTTCTTCCAATGTCAATATAATAACATGAAAAATCATTACAATCTCGCAATTAATTGTACTACAATTTTCGAGGATTTAAACAATTGAATTTTTTTATTACATTAACAAATTTATTTTATTAAAGAATGGACACGGAAATTTCCTAAGAATAAGCTGCAATTCCTAAAGGATTTTGCCGTGATAAAAAAAGTTTCACTAACAGAGTATTGAACCCGCGCCCCTTGTGGTGAGAGCCTACCATCTTACCCGCTACGCCAAAATTATCTTTCAATTCCAAAATCTTTTTGTGAAACATACCCAACTTCCTAAATAATTTTAAAGGAATTAAAAAATAAAGCTATAATTGGAGAAGTATCTGTTTCGCATTTCCTATAAAAATTTCGAGTCCATTTGAAGTGTTCAGTATTCTCATGCATTTTAAACACGGGTTGCTATTTGTTAAAATGAGTTTTATGTAAAAACTACATAGATATTACAAAAACGTTTTGTTTGTAATTTCAGCAAACTGCCATTGTACATTGTTTCTTTATCATAAAAAAATGTAATATTCGCAGTTTAATAACGAAAAGATTTTCTCAACTTATAATTGTAAGCTTACTTTTTACATTGAAAAAAAAAACTTTAGCAACAGTGGTAGTAACTGGGTTCTCAGTAACACCCCGTCGAACGACTGGCGAAGTAGAATTCTGTAATCAACTAATGGTCTTGATAAATGGACATTTGTCGGAAAATCTTGTTAACGTTTAACGACCGTCACATTGAATTAACTACATTGTTATTCGATGAGCCTTTAAGTGTTTGCATGGTCGTTCAAACATTGATCGTTTTGCATCAAAATAAATTTTAGTAACCGCAAAAACATTTATAACGTGCTTGTTTTACAAGACTTGCAATTTTATTTTCATCTATAATATGAACATGAAAATGTTCACCATCAATGAACAAAACTGAAAACAAACACGTGAAAAAAATTAAATTAAGTTTATTTTGAATAAACATTTCAGTGTATTTATATAGAAAATAATTTATTTTGTGGATTTAAAAATGGATTAAACAATTGCATATATGAAAAATGGATAGGCGTCGGGTACCGTAAGGTACGCAGACTCTCCTGGCGAAGCCATAGCGGGTGGCAATTGACCAAAGTGGGGTCAAAATCTAGAGAGGGAGAGTGTTGTTGGCTCAGTAGCACACTTTCATCGCATCGAGGAAAGTGAGAGAAGTTATCGTTTCTCGGCGATGTGTTTATGTATCGTCGTGGAGCGTTGTAAAAACGGTGCAGACGTGAAAACGGTCAGCTGCACTTTTCAATGAACGGCCAGAGAAACGTGGATGCATGTGCAGGCGCACAATATGTATGAGAAATGACAGAGAAGCCGACGGAGAGAGACACTCGACGATTTCGTGGATGGGAAAGCCATTGCAAGCTATGAAAACATGAAAGTCCTTTTTTACACAAAAAATGCGCTTCATCTATTGTTTGCCTATTGGTCGTGCTATGATTCATGAGCCGACCCATTTTCTCCAAGCCAAAAAGGTACATCTTAACCCACAAGTCGATGTGAGCATTCCATTTTTCTCGTCTTTATTCCTTTTTTGAAAAACCAAAAATTTTGCATCCTTCTAAACCCGTAACTTATTTTTGGCTTGATCGATCCTCCTCAATTTTTTTATTATTTTAGGTGCACTTTCTTGAAATATTCAATTGCAAAAGTTTTTATCACAATTTGTTTATTGAACAATTTTTGTATTGACCAGTAAAACAAAAAAAATCAATCGTTATAAAAGTTGCACTACACTTTCAAACTTTGTATGAATAAATCTATACGTTTGATATGTTTTGAAACTGTATTATTATTTGTAAATTTCTAAAAAAAAGTTGATCAACAGTATATTATTTATTTTCCAATTTATTAATAATACTTACTTAACTCAATTAATTTCATCGTTGACACTGTTTAGTGACAATTAGCATAATTGGCCGAGTCAAGTTTAATCATTTTTGCAAAAGTCAGTCAATCAGTGAAATTGTATCTCTATATTTAAATATATGGGTTACACCGGGACGTTTATAATTTTAAATTCCAACTTTCGTTCGATATCATTACGTATTGCTAAAAGTGTACATAAAAGTCATGAAATTTTAACTGCTGTTTCTAATAAGTAAGTGGACAAAAACCCGTTCAATAAATTCTCTTGTTTAGTGCCTCTCTCATTTTCATTTATCAATTATTATTTATTATTCCTAGGTGAAATTGACTGGATAGATCGCAATCCCAATTTGAAAATATTAAAACGGAAGCACTGTATTTGAATGAGCTAATTAATGAAATTCGATTTGATTTTAGGAATCTTGAGTGATGGACGAGAATACCATATCTCTGACGCCGCCAACGATCCACGTCGGGTCCATTGTGACTCCAGGGTTGAACGAGACCATCTCAATCGTGATACCATTATCCGCCCAACTCGCGACAATCGCGCGAAAAAATATCACCGACGTCAATGACAGTCCGCAGCAAAAAATTGCGCCTAAGACCCGTAGGGATAAGGTTCAGGGATGTCCGTACCCCACATGCTCCAGGTACGGGCACGCTTTTTCCCGAGCGCATGACCTTAAACGGCACATAGCCCGGCACGAAAGTCGCAAGGAGAAACTCTCGGACATCGCCCAGACGGAAATCCACCCCTGTCCGAAGTGCAGTCAGACGTTTGTCACCGACGATGGCTTGCTCATTCACATCCAAACGCACCTCAAAAAGAACCCACAGCAGATCGCGAAAACGACGCCAACTATATTTTCTTGTCAGGTCTGCAAGAAGAAATACAGTAATGCAAATAAATTAAAAGTCCATCTTTTAGCACATCAAAAGGTAATTGAAGAGGGGCTAACTCAATGTTTGCTTGGGCCGCAAATCTTGTAAACTCGTCACTCTTTACACGTCAATTTCCAAAAATTTTCTCAAACTGCTTCAATTTCCTTTTTTATATAAATTTATATAATCAATAATGTTTTAACAAACTTGTACAATAAATTATAACGGATTATGAATCAAGAATTTATTTGACTCAAAAAGAAAAAACTTGTTTTCAGAAACCGGAAAAAAGTTGCTGTGCGTTGTGTGGTAACACGTATGAAAACAGCGAAGATTTTGAGAACCACATGAAAGAGCACACGACGAGCATCCTAGAAGCCCAGGCAGCTTTGGAGAACTCGGGTATGAAGGACGGGATCGCAGAGGACGACGATGATTTTTTGCTCGAGGAGATGCTCCTGTTCAAAAAAGATTCGCGACATTTCATCGAGAGGCTGCCTGAAAACGCTAACGGCACGACAAAGAGCACCAGCATCCGGTGCAACTACTGCTTCAAGACCTTCAAGACCAAGTGGACCCTTAACTGCCACGTGGCTGCCCATGAGGGACGATTCCAGTTCGACTGTCGCAAGTGCGGCAAAAAGTTTGTTAGGAAGAGCCATTATGAGGGCCACGTGCGCTCGCACGAGCCTGCCAGGCCGTACTCCTGCGACCAGTGCGGCAAATCTTTCAAGGAGCTCAAACACCGCAGGGAACATACCAAAAGGAAACACCCGAATGCAATTCAGGATGCTGTCCAGGCGCTTTTGAACAACATTCAAACTGCCGAGGAGAAACCTGATGATGAACAAGCCAAACTCACTATTTTGATGCCAATGAATTTCAATGTCTGATTGCAATTTCAACTTGCAACTTTTCATTACGTGCATGTTACATTACTAGTATTATTATTGTTTCTATTATTTATTCCTGTTCTTATTGTTTGTTTGTTAGTCCATGTTGTCTCTCACCAAAGCAACGAACACCAAAAATTGTACTTAACTTAAAATCCTCAAGTGTAAGTTTAGGTAGCGTAATGATGCGGATAGAAAATAATGTTCATTCGCCGGATGTTAAGTTTTTATTTTGAATGAGTTTGAAATGTTTGGATGAAAAATTTGTAGTCAATTTTTTTTTTTGGATTGATAAATTGGATCGCTTGATTTCTATTAGGATTCAATGTATTGATAAATAGGTGTTAGGATAAATTAGGATGTGATGAAAAGATTGAACGTGTTCCTTGAAAAAATTTAACCAAAAGTTAGTATATTGGAATAGACAATGGATATTGTAATTGTCGATAGATGTTGATGGGTATTAAGCTAACTACTTGAGACGGGTGAATTGATTCAAAAGTGCGTGATGCAAATTTTGCGAAAATATATATTTTCATTGACAACATATAACTATTTTTAAACTCTAATTCCTAATTCAATAAATAATTCAAGTGTTTTTAAGAACACGTTTTGAGTATCTAAAACTCTTAAATTGCCCGTTTAAATTTACGTAACTGTATTTAATAATGAATTTACATTGTTATATACAACAAATCTTATCTTTTTTAAATCGCAATGCAAAACTAATTTACTAAAATTAGCATAAACTTGAAACTCAGCTGAAATTTTGAATTTTAAAACAGTCCAATCTTTCAACGAACTTGTCAATTTTGAATGATCATTTAAAAAGTCCAGTCAATAATAAAATCTGATTCTGAATTAAAAGTTGTAGTGGTGATAAGTCTCAACGATTTTGTAAATTAAATATGTTTACTGAATCTACTTTCTGAAGGTCTGAAAGATTTTCTTTTCATGTACCTCTAATCGTTAACACTATCTTTTGAGCGAAGCTATGCATTAACTTAATGACTTGAGATAAAGAGAGAATAATGAATAATCACTAATATTTTCTACGTAATATATGTGTAAAAATATTTCTACAACTAATTGTAAACGCGATACCCAAAGAATTAGTCGGTATGATTAACAATGATCCGAATTTCGCAAGTACCTGCAAGTCCCAGACAAGGCATTCAAAAAGGGTGGAAAATTGACAATTATTTTTCTATATGAAACTATTTGTACATGTGAAAGATTCCATTCTCTTTTGTATTTACAATCAAACAGTTATAGTTCATTGTGTTAATAAGTTTTTTTAGATTGTTTAAATAAGATTGTTTAAAACATTAAATTTTATTTAAAATGATTTTAAGTTATTATTATTATTACTTTTTTTTTGAAGTTTTTATCGTGAGAATGAATTTGAAGATAAGGTCCTGGACAGTATTTAATTGTGTGTTGAAATTATTTTGTACATACACGTGCAATTGAAAATTCTCAGTAAAAACTTGTACAAAGAGCGTATTAACATTCTCACAATCTAAACTATAAAAATAATTCCAAGAACAATCAAGACTTAAGATTGGGATGAAAATTATTTTTCCATCATGTTTGAAAAACTTGTAATAACTACTACTTTATACTACGACTTTAAAGCAAAGTTTGAAGTGATAATTATTTTGTTGCCATCTCACTTTTAAGCAGCTAGTTTGAACTTTCAGAGGATGATTACATTTAACTAAGTTACATTGTAATTATTTAGCGCAACGATTTTGAACTCTGCCAGAGTTCATGTAGAATGCTGAGACAAGGAAGAGGACCAAAACACTTTTGTACCGGCGTGTCTGTGGTATATGCATGCACATTTGTGATTAATGTGATATTTTGTATCATTTTTGTATCCTCGCTGTTGTTTAATCTTTCTATCTGTGACCCCATGTGTGATGTATAACATAATAAGCATGCCACCAGCAATTTGTAAGCAATTTGTCTTCAACTCTTATGCTCTTATACAAACTATCGAAACCTGTTTCGAAATGTGAATTTTGTTTAAAATTGAAATTTTACTTTCTTGACAAATTCATATTCATATTCAATAAAATTTTAACTTTCAAAATCTTTTCTAAAAGAATCTGTAGATTTAGTTTTCGCCTTGATCTCTTCTTTGGATTATTATTTTTCTAATCTTTATTCTTGAGAGTACAAAATGACTTTGCATAAGAATATGTAGAAATGCACTTCCGAATTTAAAAGAATTTAACAAAAATCGATGATAATGTTTAAGCTGACGACTGTAAGAACTGTACCTCCTTACCTGAATCCATATGGTATTTAGAATTTGATTTTTTTTCCGCTGTACTTAGTGCGCTATTTAAAGTTCCACCACGAAAATTGACCTACGAGTCAATGAAATTGCAATTTTAGATAGCTTACTATTTCCTTAACTTGGATATAATATTCTTATCCATAACTGTCAACACTAATTATCAAAAAATGAATCAATAAATGATACAACAAATGAAACCCATTTGTAATCCATTCTTACTCCTTATCGAATCGGACAAATTTGACATTCACTTGTTCGTCTGACACACTTCAAGTCAGTTGACGACGAAAAATTAATATGCCAAATTGTTCGACATTTTAAAGAACTTCTTTTTCTGATCTGAATCAGCGGAGAATTTTCATTGTCTGTGCCTTGTACTAATTTTTATACATACACGCACACCTTAGTCACAAGAATTCAAGTTTTTTGTTCTTTTTGAATCACGATGTCAATTGCTTTTTGACGTTTCGGTGTTACATTGTGAATCATAAATGAGTCCGTCAAAAAAACAAAAGTGCTCAACTTGCGAGGTCAAGGATGAGGCCAAATCCGAAAGCGAAACCATTCTCGATTTCTTACCACCGGAAGTTTTGGAAATGATCTTGATGAATTTGAGCTACCACGAGATCTCGCAGACCATTCGACTCGTATCGAAGTATCCGATCAATCTTTTTAACAAAATTAAAAATCTTTTAATTTACATGTGTCACTTGATCTCCCGTTGATAAACAAAAAGAAGAAAAATAAAATTGTACTTTCAAGATGAAACTGGTTTTGCTAGTTTCCAAGCTTTGCCGGTGTGACAACTATCAATTTATCATCACAGAGCTGTTTGAAAGTGTTATACCTGGCCAGCTTGTAATCAATTTGTTGGCCGTTGGCGCAATAATTATAATAACGAGGAATGTAAAATTTTCCAGGCGATTTCAGATGGTGGCAACGTCGATCTTGAATAATGCCTTTCTGATAGCTGGCACGAAACTAAAGTCAGTGGAGAGACTGCTGATGAACCAAATCCTCTCGGTGACAGGTGACGTTGAAGTGCTGCACTGTCACCGAACTCACAATGCCATGGAATTGATAAGGACCCAGTACCAGATGCTCAAGGCCGTCACGTGGAGATACACCCACCCGATCCAACGCCAAAAGTTCGTCAGACTTTGCTTCTACGGTGGCTCGCTTCTGGACACGCTGTTTAAGTTCATCGCTCTGCTCAAAACCAACCCCTGCGTCCCGAACGTCCTCCATGAACCCAAGCCAATAGTTGAGTTCATCGGCATCTGCAAAACTTTCATGAATTATTTTGAGAAAGTTTCAGAGAGAAAAGTTAACAAGTATATAATCAAAATTTAGTCATATTCAATTGTTATAATAATCATAAGTAAACTTAGATAAATTATTATTTATGTTTTACATTTTATTAGATCCGGCCTGGTATCTGGTTGTAAAACCATCGACATCTTGGATTGTCTGGTGGAAGGTCGCGAGGTACAATCGTACCGAGTGTGCGACAACCGCGGCAAAAATGTTGGCAAAGTTTGCATGACGATCAAGTATGTTATCAAGCGATCCTGGTTCACTTGCTTGCAAGTAGAAAACCTGGCGAACGAGAACTCTTGGAAGGACGAACAGCGCTTTATGTATCTCAGACTCAGGAGATTGGTCAGCAGTGTCAACGTGCATCTGTACGAGAACGAGCACTATGCCACAGAGCAGCAGCTCCATATACCTCAGGTGCCAATGCCTCGACCTCCGCCGGTCTCCACCTATTCCGGCTACGGCCAGTACGGGAACAAATTTTACTATTACGGAAATATGAACAAATATGCTTACGACAGCAAATTCAAAGTGTCTTTTCCTTACGATATGCCCGACTCGGAGACTGACGAGGAAAATTACGAACAGGAGGAGCAGCCGTACAATTCAAATTTTGATCTTGTGATCGTTGCCAACATTCGGCATGTTCATTCTCATTCCAACGTAATAATTATACAATTTTAATGAAATTTTATTGAATAATCGACAACAATTGCTGTTTAGATGCTCGCCAGAATTGGCCCCGTTGGCAGTCAAGCCTCTACTTCATTCGGACTATTTTGACGCAGTGACCCCCGGCAGTGACAAGAAACTCGAACTCTATCTGAAGCTGGACGTCACCTGTCCTGCATCTGCGAGCAATCGACTTCCAGGCCACTTCGTTTGGGAGCTCAACGTTCCCAAACGAGGACGACGCTAAATTCATTGTTCTGAGTCCAATACCGTTATATCGACATTTTTTTTCTATGTATTCATTTTCGTACTTTTAGATGTGTGTATATAAAAGAACATACATATGTTAATTTTAATTACCGATTAACAAATGAAATGTCAAATTAGCGTTTTGTAAAACTTTCTTGGACGTTTTTTTGAAAATAGAAAAAGTATTTCAATTACTCACGATGATTTTAACTTTTTTGTACAAAGCTTTATTCTTGTTATAAATTAAACGGATATAAATTTTTCTTAATTCTGTGCCGCTACGGATACATTATTATCTTCAATCTCTGTATATTTTACAGGCATCCAAGTGGTACTATTCAATTTTCGAGCTCTTTCCTCCAAAACGCCATAAGCAAAGTGATTGATCATTATTCCACTAGGAACCGCGACTCCCTGGAACCTGTACAGTGATTCTTCCATGTCCTCAAGCTGAATTTTGTGTACTGCCGATATCGTGCAACGGCCTATGTTTGAAGTATTCCCTGCAATTGAAACATTGAATCAACATTTTTTCATTAAAAAAATGAATAACCAATCATTTGCACCCAAATTATAATCATTGTTTTTAAATTACCAATCATCGGTCCTTTGCTAATATCTATATGCTCTCCAACTCTGTACACCGTAACCGAATCCTCATTTTTGTCAGCGATATCAGGGATTTGTCTAATCTTGAAAGGGTTGTCCTTGAACATGTCCATTGCAACTTGCTCCGAAATTTGTAATCTTTCGAACGGTAACTCCTGTCGTATAAGTTTGACAAAGGTTGCCGAAAGGGCCTTCAGCTCAGCTTCTGTGGGTTTCCAGTCAGCCAGGTTGACGAAAGCGTCGTGGACAAAACTACCGGCCTTGATATTCGGCCAAGGGAAACTGTGCAGATACAACTGAAGGTCATCCTTGAAAGCCGAATCTATGACTGCGCCGAGCATAAACGAGCAGGAGCGCCAGAAAGCCGCGTTCACTGACATTTTTTCGGGGTTCCTCATGTTGAGAAACCGCAGGGTGCAACTTTTTGGCAGGGGCCTGTGCATGTCCCAGAGCACGTCATCCACCAGGGCGATCACCGACACTTTGGCCACACCTTCTGATACGTGTTTTGCACAGTCGTGCGGTGTCGAGATATTTTTGTTCATCACCATCTGTACCTCGTCCGTCGGCGACAAATATTGCACGTCTATCTTTTCTATTCTACCGATCTCGGAAAACTGTCGTTCCTTCTCTTTGTCGAAGATCTCATTTTGTCGCTCTTTTATCAGTGCTTTTGCACTTGCTGTACTTGCACTTCGGATTTGCACCTGTGACCTCAGACCGAGGGTGCAAAGTGTTTTGAACCTGCAACAATTATTTATATTATTTATGAATGAAAAATGGTTAGGAAACGTTCAAGTAAATAAATATATCAATCATATATATATGTCAGATTACTCAAAATAATGCAATCAAAGTTTGCCTTAATATGATGGAAATAAAAATAGATCCAACTTTATAAAATTGAATCTGAAATTGTAAATCTAATTGGTATGAAAAATGTCAACAAATATTGCAATGTTTACTAATGTTTGAGTTTGGGTGCAAAATTATATGAATATTACAATTTGACAACGAGTCATTCAAGTTCATCTCATTTCATTGTAAACATTTAATTTACATTATCGAGTTGACATGTGGTATTTATTTTTTAATTATAGTTAAATAATTATTCTTTGCTGTACATACCCTTGCATCATTTTAAGGTTACTCATATCTTGTTGAAAATTACCATTGGTTATATGAAACGAAAAGACATTCAACATCAAAATTTGTTGAGCGTGACAACGACTCGTCTACATTACCGACTGACAATGTTGTCGTTTACGATTATTACAAAAATGAAATTATTTTAGTATATTGTTACAAAATTCTCGATGAGAGTTGTAAAATAACTTATTTTGTGATATCTGATGTACACGAAAGGGCAGGAAATTTTTAAAATTTAAATAAAATTGAAAAAAAATGAATGTTTAAATTTGTGGCATTATTGTACACACGATGGTACACCATTTTAATTATTCTAAAAAATGGCACGATAATCACAGATTGAACATGAACGAAAATAAAAAAATATTTATATCGTACGTCTGGCAACACTGCTACTATAAAATGTAATACCAGCCAAAAAAGCCACTGCAAACTTTACTGCTCAACTACTTAACAATTTTTACAAGTATCCAAACATCCGCTAAACAAATCTTTCCCGCGATTGCAAAATTCTAATCTCTCCGAGTTTTAATTTCATTTGCTGATGCGCTGACTGGGACAAAAATGAAAAAACGAAATGAATTTTCACTCGTTTTCACCCCAGCCTGATTTTATCTCTCCTTAAAATAAAATTATTCCATGCAAAATGGATGGAAAATAAACAATTGCATTTCAGAATGTAAACAAAAGTTGTGAACCAACTAGATGCAACAATGAAAAACAAAAAGTTGTATGAATGAGCGTAAAATAGGGAGATGTGATGTAAACAAGGTTGTAAATGATCCATTGACAGTATATAAAAAAAATGTGGACGGTTTTAGGATATCGCTCGGCCTCCCGCCGTGGCGCCCCCCGGCCGCTGGAGGCGCTCTGGGTTGGATTGCGTTCGTGTCGGTCTCGTAGCGCTCTGTGTCGCTCCCTCTCGCGGCTCGGTCTCTGTCGGCTCCAGTGTGTGTGAAAACGCCTTTGGTCCGCCAATCGAATGACCCTCGTGTGAGCTCGGCCCGCAGCCCGTGCTAGATTAGCGTTCGCCAGCTTGCATAAGCCCCGACCGGAGACGCTACGAGTGCGCGCGTCAACAATGCAGGCCATCAAGTGCGTCGTCGTCGGTGACGGGTAAGTTGCTCCGTTCATCCAGAACCATGCAGATCAACTCCTTGGGCGTGGTGCCCGCACCACGTCCACTTGTCAACCTGCCCACCATTGTTTTGTAAATAAATTCAATAATCCGTCAACAACCGAGATAATTGCACCACTTTGCCTTCTCCTTCGAGCCTTGCACCGGGACACTCGTCTCATCTCTTGTCTCTCTGTCTCTCTCTCTCTCTCTCTTTCTTTCTCTCACGCCGAGTTTATAATTGACTCGACCAACTCGTCCCACTGCTTGTTGATTTCTCACGAGGCTTGACAAATCGGAGGCCTAGTTTAGCCTGTGACACTGGCAGTTCTGACGTTTCGGTGATATCATTTTTTGTTTGTTTGGTTTGAGGCTTTATCGAGTTTTGATACCGTGCTGGAATATTGACGGTGGGCTTCGTTTGTGACCTCTAAAAAATATGCACTTTTACGGAGCAATGAATTTTTAAGTTGCTGCTCCGATGTTGTGTTTGTTTTTGTTTCCCCACTTTGCACAGGTGGCAATCAGTGCTAATGAACGATGAATCGGGAAAATCAAACATGAACAATACAATTAGATCAATTTGTTTATTAGATCAGTTGTTGTTTCTTTTGTTTATCAAATTGCATGATGGGTTTGACAATTTCGTGTCCTTTTTATTGCACATTCTCAAATTGCATATCAGTAATGGAATAAATGGATCAAACGAAAAATATAATAAAACTAATATGGAACAAGCTTTAAATTGAAACTTTTTATTTTATGCCTCCAGTGCCGTGGGTAAAACATGTCTGCTGATCAGCTACACAACCAATGCCTTCCCCGGCGAGTACATCCCAACGGTGTTCGACAATTATTCGGCAAACGTGATGGTGGACGGCAAGCCGATAAACCTGGGCCTTTGGGACACAGCGGGACAGGAGGATTACGACAGACTGAGACCGCTGTCGTACCCGCAGACTGACGTTTTTCTAATCTGCTTCTCACTGGTCAATCCCGCGAGTTTTGAAAACGTCCGGGCAAAATGGTACCCGGAGGTTCGTCACCATTGTCCCGCAACGCCTATCATCTTGGTCGGTACCAAACTTGACCTTCGCGAGGACAAGGACACCATCGAGAGACTTAAAGATAAAAAACTCGCCCCCATTACTTATCCTCAGGTATGATTTGTAATTAAAAATTAATTTAAACGAAAATTTAAACAAAAAATGGAATACATTTAAGAGATGGTTGTAGGTTTTTTTTTTCGTTCTTCGTGTTGATTTTTAACCCAGTTGTCGGCTCACTTTTCCTTTTGTTGGAACAGCATATCAAAAGAAATTCCACAAGGACTGTCGGATTATAAACCATTTTGGAGTACACTTCAGTTCAGTGGTCTTGACTACTTGTTCACGTTCGTGTTTTATTTGCCGTCATGCTTAATCTATTTACTTCTTAGCAATACAAAAAAGTGGAATTAAAAAGATGACCAGATGAAATGTGGAAGAGAAAAAAGAGATCAAAAGAATCAGCTGGATGGGACGTCCGAATAGTTTCGATTGTTTATTACAGAGAGGAACGGTTTTACATTGTTCATGTTGATTGAATTGCTCGCGGCACTATGTCAGCGTGTGAAAAATTATATGTAATGTTATCCTGACAAAAGTACATAATAAACTATAATTATTATGACGATGAACCGCTGGATTCAAGTACAAATTAGTTTTGCGGGTATTTTATTCATGCGCTCGTTAAAATAGATAATGTTCAAGTCCCCTCACCGACATGTTTTTCATTCGATTAATTGTAAATTATTAGTATTTCCCATCCGCGTTGGATCATAATGAAAAAAGTGCCTCAATCAATGTCAAAACAAAACACTTTTTATTATAAAAATCCAATTATCAATTCCGTAGATTGAATCAATGATTTATTAATGTTTGTTATTACAAGCGTGCGAGGAATTTCTGTCAGTCAAGTTTATATACATAATTCGAACCGATTTGTATCGCCGTACCTTTTCTTTTCATTCAAAATATTATTTTATACAAATTTGCCGCTTTCCGCTTCTTCTTTAACATTTTTATTGAATCATTCAATTCTTCTAGTATGGATCGACCTACATCCTGTAACATTGTTATACTGAGAGCACTCTTATTGATTATTATTTTTATTATTATTATTAAACATTAACCGCTTATTCTTTTTATTTTTCAGTAAAAAGAGACACCGATAAAAAATTGCCGTCAACGAGTTAAATTAAATAACGTTTTTGATTAATTAAACGTTATTGTATCGTTAAAAGTTTTTCATAATTTCGTGTTGATTTGTTGATTAAAATATCTTCGATCAAGTAATATCAGTTGAAAAAATATGCGCAACAATGAAAGATGCACTGTCCGGCGATGTTTCAAATTATGAAATGCACTTTGCATACAAATTAATTGCATAAAAGAGCAATCTCCTGTTCATCCGGCGAGAAATCATGTCACGAACGTTCAAACGATTTTTGGTTTTCCCACTTGCCTGATATTCTCGGTACATTAATAGGGTCGCTCATCAAAAACGTTCTCAAGATAAACATAGTTGCTATACATAATTACCCCCGACTATTAATAGAATAATGATGGCCGTGCTGATGTTTTCGAATCATCAAATTTAATTTACGACCGCGGGGATCGTCCATTGTCTTTCGTCCCGTTCACGAAGTTCGCGTTGAGGAAATAAACTTTTGAACTCGTAAACCAACTCAAGAATGTTTGTTTCTGAAGTACATAAGTTGTTTTTTTTTCTTTTCGTTACAAAGTTGTTTAATTTATTTGTTGATTGATTAAACTTGGTCTTTGTTTTGCAGGGCTTGGCAATGGCCAAAGAGATCGGAGCGGTGAAATATCTGGAATGCTCCGCATTGACACAAAAAGGACTCAAAACTGTGTTCGACGAGGCAATACGTGCCGTGCTTTGTCCCGTTTTGCAGGCAAAGCCAAAGCGCAAGTGTCTGCTTCTATAATATTAATTATTTATATGAAAGAAAAAGAAAAACAACAACAAACAAACAAAATCTACAATCAAACATTCTGCGGCACCATCCCGAAACGGTTTTGCTGTTTGCTGCGTTGTCCATCGATGGCTCAGCAGCGATCTCGCGTTGCAAATCTGTCGTTAAAAACGTCAACTGCACAAAACGCACAAAACCAACTTGTGGACTGTGACTGCGCAATTGATTGAGGGATGGTGTTAACGAAAACTGGAGAAGCAAAGGG
Source organism: Trissolcus japonicus (assembly GCA_030522925.1). Classification (NCBI taxonomy): domain Eukaryota; kingdom Metazoa; phylum Arthropoda; class Insecta; order Hymenoptera; family Scelionidae; genus Trissolcus; species Trissolcus japonicus. The sequence continues at coordinate 69,022 of JAPYZS010000171.1, read as the reverse complement.
CTTCCAGTGACTTCGGTATTCCAGTGGATGCACCCGTGAAGAACATTCGCTGCATTCGACAATGAAAGAGACAAAGCTGAGGATTAATCTTGACGTTCGTTCCGAAATCAAACCAATCCGAACGGTCGGAGTAAATTAGAATGCAAATGCAAAACGAAAAATATGTTCAAAAAGAAATCTAATAAGCATACAATCGGCTGCGAAACACTGCGCAAATCAAGCCAAAATATAAACTGATTGTGTACAGGTTCTTAGAGTATAATGATGATTTATTATATTGAATGATTATTCTCGGGCAGTAAAGAAAAGACAGATTAATAAGAAGGAGAGGACAGGAAAAGCTATCATAAATATTATTATACATCCACGATCTGAAGTAGATTGTAATTTTTAGATGATATTCAAAGTGCACCTATTATAATGCGTATATAAGGTGTTCGCTCTGCTCCTTTTTGTCAAATTTTTATCACTTTTTTAATTGATATATATATATAAAATATATATCTGTGATTGATACGCACAATGGCGCGAGGGCCCGCCAACTACCTCGTCCAAGTCGACTACAAGCATTCAAAACTGTCTTCAATCTTTTTATCGAGAACGTTCCAGCGCTTCGAAGAGGGCAGAGAGAGAACATGCAGGGCTTGACTGTTTTACTGTGCGAGATAGAGAGTTATAACTGTTAAATCTGACGAGTGAATGTGAGAGAATCCGTGAATGCTGGCGATGAATACAAGGCAAGGTGTAACCAATAATTGTACATAAATATATCCTGGAGTTTTATTATATTCCTATTACTATCGGCTATACTACTTGTAAAGCTATTAATCGAATACTAAAATGATGCAAGCAGAAAAAAAATCAGCAGAAAATAATAATTATTATAAGATAATGATTGTTTTACATGTTATTTACACGATATACATTCGCGTACACACGCTGACACAAATGAATGAGATGAATTAAATAATAAATGATAATTAAATGGAAGAAAAATTAATTCAAATCGACAATGTAAATCTATATAAACAGAATGGTGAAATGCAAAAAAAAGCGGGCTCGGCGAACTTTACCGATTTGTCCGACGCTGCGACGAACTGTAAAATTGCTTTGCTGTGCCGGCTTTTATATAAGTGGGCATATATATGTATAGAAATTCTATATACATAGCTGGGGATTGAATTGTTCGATAAGTTGTACGTGCGAGCGTACAACTGTCGCGATGATGTTTCAATCTAAGACTAAGAAGATGAAAAGTATAAACGAAAAAAAAAAAAAAATTAAAGAAATCAATCTAATGAATATTGTAACTAAATTTGCTTTATTAAATGGGTGTTTACTAAAACAATGGCTTGTTAATATTGGTCTTGTTGTAATTTCTTTTTCTTCGAAAGTAATATATATTTATTATCATTTGATTCTCTGGATTAGGCGGCCGTGTCGAAGAATGTGTTAATTGTCTCGGCGACGCTCTCCGGTGTGTACTTGATGTATTTGCTCGGGTTCTTTGAGAAAGACGTGTTGCGGTATTTGTGGTAAAATGTGCTGTACAGCGGCACCAGCGACTGCTTAAGTTCCTTGCGCAGCTCTTCGCGTGTCTGCGAGTCCGGTATCGAGTAAGCACGCTGGTTCTTCGCGTCTTCCTCGAACTCGCGAGTGAAGCCAGAGAAGCGTTCCTTCAGTATCTTCGCGCTAAAATCTGGAAATCACAATTTTATTCATTTGGTTTTTTATTTCGGCAGAGATGTATTTTTTACAAACGTTTTACCTTTGTATTTATTTTTAAACGCGAATTTATTACACTGACATTTGATGGAAAAACATTTTTTGTATTGTCTAAAAGAATAAAAATGTCTACAAACTATTTTCATGTTCTTCAAGTCATTTAAAACATTGAATTGAATGTTAAATATTAATAATTTCTAGATCTCACAACGTTTTACTATGATTTAATCATTCAGGAACATCTTTCAGTTAAACGCATACTTTTTTTTTGCTCTCGACTACCTACGCTTCTTTATAATTTTTTTATTAAATCTGAAACGAACGTGAGCAAGATACATGTATTATAGGATAGAGAATGAATGCAAATTGCGTTACACTCTCAAATGAGTTATCTTAATATTTATGAGCTCATAAATGTTACAATACATAATGAAATCGTGTTTCAAATTAAAAGCAGAGATGATTACGGTAAAAAAATAGGATAATTTCATTCACTAGATAAAGTTTTACTGATTTGTTATAATCAATTGCCATTCAAATTAAACGGTAGATGATTCAACTACGAGTATGAATATAACTGGCGCTTTAGAAAAAGTTGAGCTGGTTTTAAGAACAGTTTACGATAAAACTTTAAGTGGTATAAATATCAAGTTTCTCGTTACTGTGTGATAAGTCATTTGGTGCTGAGTAACATGAATAACAAAATAACTGAATCATCCAAAATTTCAGCTCATACGTATTTGTGATTATTCATGTTGACCACAAATGTACAGTTTTTTTTAGATGAGTCACTTGCTAAGATTACTTCGACACAGATAATTTTTTTTTTGTATGACAGATAATTGTTGCGAATTAGATTGTATTAAATTGGCCTCAAGTTTTTTAAATAGAATTTCCATCGAAATTTTCATGGTAAAAAATTTCTACGAGCATTTGTTTAAAAATATATAACTACCATGATATACTAACCTGGTTCTTCGGGGGATTGTTCCAGATAAGCTTTAGCTTTTGCAAATGTAGCCAAGACATAATTGTTTTTGTCTTTGACCAACAAATCTTGATAAGTTCTTTCGGCGTTCGGTTCTGCTAACAATAACAGTTCCATGAGCGAGGTTCGTCGAAGAGCTGTGATAACGAACATATGATTGTTCATTCTAAATAGGGCACGTAATGCGGGATCGGTATATGATGTATCACTTTTGCTCATGATGGTCAAATTTAGTTGGGCCAAGACTTTTTCTGAAATAATACAACAAATAAAGTCAAAAGTTGAAATCAAATTATATAAACGAAAATATACCAGATAGATGACTCGAGGATCAAATTTTACATACTTATATAAAATCCTAAAAGAACTTTAGGTGTATAGCCTTGTTTAGCATTTGCAGAGCTCGAGCTTTCCGGGTTTGGATCTCGGCGTAAAACTGCACCGGCTGTGTCAGCGTATTCTACTAAATGTTCTAAAAACAGAATAACATTGCTTGTGCTTTCAGCGACGGTCCCATCCTTGGGCAAAGCGGAACCGAAGTCATTTCGAACACTTTCGGTGAAATCTTCTAACGCTTTAGCACCCTAAATTAGAAGAGAAAAAAAATACAAAATTATTTTGTTTGTTTAATATGCCTCAAAAATAAATAAATATTGAGTTGACTTACAGTAGCATTCAAAGTGGAAATAAAGGAAGCAAACTTGGATCTCAGGGCAAAATCACAGCCTTCAACGGTCCTCTCCAAGTCCGGCTTCAACTCATTAAGGTGCTTCAGAATTGGAAAGACGACAAGCACAGCCAAAAATTCTCTCCTAGCAATGCAGCGTTTAGCTCTCGTCGCGATGCTTTCTCCGTCGTGAACCACCAGGTCCATAGCAGGCCGAACGGTTGCTTCTAGCACTTGGGGCTGCATATTGGTCGGCAAAATTCGAGCAACCAGCGAACGTTCTGCCTGCATGAGTTTGTGCAAGCCCGCAGTGAGCACCAGATAATTTTCCATCTCCTGCTCATCCGGTGCAGAGTCCTCCGAGACATAGAGCGACGGAGGCAACGGTTTTCGCGACATCCCAAGACCTATGCTGGCAGTTTGGGAGGCTTTCTTTATTATCTTCGATGCTTTCATCTCGATAACCTGCTGCAACCTTCTGGGACGACTTGACGACTCGCCTATGTTGATCGAGTGTCTGTGAGCGAATTTGGCTCTCTGAAAGAAACAAAATGTTCAATTATTATTACATAAAAATGTCTATTTTTTTTGTTCTGAATGTTTTCAAAATTTCATACCTGCATTGGACTTCCAGCATGAGTACTACCACCACTGGCACTTCTCTGGTGTTCCTTCAGAAGTTGCAACGACTTTAAAACGATGGACGACCTGACAGCCTCGTAAAGTTCAGCGTGTCTACGATGACCCCTTTCTTCGAGCCACCGAGCAATTTTGACCAGATCACCAAGAACACTTTCCGGCAGCTGGGAAAGAGATTGTGGAGCATCCTCTCCGCTCGTGTCCTCATCCGAACCTATGAGGTCCAACAAAACGATGGGCAGCACGGCCTTGCTCTGTCTCAAGATGTCATTGAACTCCTGATACAGAGCCTCCAAACCATTGCTAAACAGACTAGTCACATTTTCTAATTCTACCGAACTTGGGTTGTTCTTTTGGAAGTAACGTTGAGCATTGTACAGCCGGTTCATCGATTCTAAAAATCCATCCAGACCTCCGGGACCGTTTGGCCCTGCTCGAACCGAGCCTTCCACTTCCTGACAAACTCCATAGTACCCTATTGCGTAGTCTAATACCGTCAAAGTTTTTTCTATATCTGAAATCAAATTTTATCTCATTAATCTCTCTTTATTTATTTATTTGTAGATATATCAATTGTTTATATTTAATCTAGTTAAATAATAACATTCATTAAAAACTCACTGTATTGTTGATTTTGAAGACTCCCAGTCTCATTATATACCGGTACAATTGTGCGTCTAAGGGTAGCTAATCTCTCCTCTAAGGATGACAGAATTGAGACCATGTTACTTGTCAGTTTCTTGCTCTGTTCTTGGGTTTCTCTCAACGTTTCCAACGAGGCCAGCTCTGCTTCCAATTTACACTCGATTTCAAATCGGTGCTCGGAAGTAACAACCTGATTTAATCGCATGATTAATTGTGACAAAGATATGTGCACTCCAAAATATATACAGACGGTTTGCTCTTCAAGATGTCAAGTAGCTGTCAAACTCCAGGCTCCATTTATTATCTCAACCGGAATAATCAATAATCATTCGAACAATTGACATTTAACAATCAACAAACAACTTTTTTCTAACATTCACAATTGAACTTTGTAATTGATAAACTCTAAAATATTGTTTCCTTTTGATGTTTTGGTTTCTCGATATAGCTGAGGTTATAATTGACTTTTTTTTACTTCAAAGTTTTCATTTCGTCCCAACACTAACATTCATCGAAATTTAATATGTCATATTAATTAGTAATATTGTCAACACGTAGACACATTTTTTTCTCCTGACTAGAAAATATTATCGAACTTGAACTGCCTCCCCGAAAACGTCATCTCTGATTTCTCCTCTGTTTTTGTCTCTCTCGCGCACTCGTCTCTCTTTTTTTCTCTTGTCTTGAGATTCCTCCGTGACTCTAGCCACTGTTTTAACACACTTCCCCCGATGCAACGGATGCAACTTATTGCAATACGTGAGTTCTGCTGCCACGGATTTAGGGACCTTGTTTATATTGTAAATTAAAATAACTCTCGTGTTCTAAAAAAGGGCAGGAAAAATGTAAACAAACAATGTTTACGATTAACCTTAGCCTCGAAGTCAAACATTATTGTTCAATAACAATACTTTATTGTAAACTTGAATATTTTTGTTAATGCGAGTGTAAGCAACTAACAAAATTACGCTATCTGTGTAAAATTAATTTTCTATCTGATTGTTGATAAGAATTGAACTAATCTGTAATGTCGATAATTTCAGATTCAACATATGTCTCAACTAGGGTCCCTAGTGTCATCCGTTAGGTGGTCGTTGGTTTGGTGTGTGTGTTGTTCGGATCGAATCAAAGTTTAGAACAAAAAGTAAACATACAGATTTCTCACAAATTTGGAGTGACTTGGGTCTTGTGACTTGATTAACTATGGAGTGTGGTGAATTAAAATGAAAAGGACTGGTGAAAACAATTATAAAGATTCACTGAAACAAAATAGTAAAGTAATTGCGTTTGTTCAAGTTATTTAACCCTTCAGTTGGAACTTTGGATAATTTGATCTTATATTTGTTGATCAATTAGTCAAGTGAGTAAGAGAACTAATATAACAAAATTAATACTTTTTAAATGACATTGTAACCCTTGCTATTTAATATTCACAAACGAGCACGTGTGTTTTGCATTGAATTCAAAGATTTCTCCATTTTCAAAAATCTCTGGAAATGTGCTATTTTTCGCAAATATTTTTATAAATTATATTAAGATATTTAACTCTGTTGTGAGATGCAATAACCATTCAAGTATACGTGTATTTCCTATACTCTCAACTTGTCATGGTCATTTGACATCAGAATTTTTTTTAATCAATTGAATAATAATCAAAAATCAAATTGTAAATGAATGTTTGTTTCACAGATAGGTGTGCTACTTTTAAAATAATGACTGACAAGCCACCAGAAACATCAGAATGGATGCATCCGGACCAGCTGATGAAACTGCATCGACTGAAGATGAAGAAAAAAGTCCTCCAAGCCCGGATGAACAAATCCAACACAGAAAACAAATCTTCAGTAGCAAATAAAGATCTGCTAAATAATTCGATGCCACTGCCGCAGATGAAACGCAAAAATCCGTTTGCAAAAGGTGAACCTGAAAAGAGACCCAGAACCGTACCAGATGTTGACGCAGTTCAGGATGACACTCTATTTGAACTGTTGCATATCAAAAAAGAAGCTCCAAAAGACCAGGGCGTGTCAAAAACTTTATCATTTTCTGATGTCTTCAACAAGATAAACAATGACACTGAGAATGAAATTCCTGTGGTCGAAGTTGTTGTGCAAGGTAAAAAGTACATCCCCCTGGATTGGACTTTGAGCAGCAAGATGAGAATTATGTCGCTGAAGCCTTTTCCCTGGAGTGGCACTTGCAAAACGAGCGAAGAAGCTTCAGGGACTACTGGATTTGTTAGGTGTCTTGACATTGGGGGAAATGTTACGACGTTGGATACAAGTCCAAATGCAAGGTAGTTGTGATTTTTGTTTTAAATTTTAAATAAAATTTGAGTTTTAATTTAATTTTAAAATAAAAAAATGTCTAACACGATGAAATGTAACTTGATAGGTTTCATCAGTGCTGTCTTGTATGGCAGCACCCATCGTTACCTTGGCTTCAGTTGTTCCCACGTTCAGGGAACATGGGATCTTCAAACAGCTCAGCCAACAGTGGAATCAACAATCAAACGTTTCGTGATGCTTTGTACAGAGATTGGTGTGACAGCTATAGGTCTCTGTTTCATCTCCTCAGGGCGAAACAATGTCCCTACTTTTATTTTTGCGCAAATTCATTTACAGTTTTATTCCGGGCTGCTGGAATTTGTGGACTACCGGAGATGCATGCTCTCATCACGCCAACCACACAGGGTTTCCGACAATCCATGAAACAAGAAGGCAAGATTATCTCAATACTTTGAGACCAAACGATTATCTGTTTATTCATTGAAACAAGTTGCAATGATTGTTTTCTTTTTTCAGAGATTGAATTCACTATGCCTTTAAAGTTTGCAAACAAGAGACATTCTGGTACTGATTCTGGTTTTGATAGTAATTATTCGAGTTCAACTTCTCAAGATACTGAACTAGACTTGGTCAATCAAGATGACGATGGTGAAGACGACGAAGACGAGGAGAAATGGTTGGAAAGTATAGGAATTGACCAAAAACAAATCAAACTAATTACCAACAATAAGGTTTGTGTGCGGTGTCAATTTGAAAATATCTAAAGTGTCTATAAATAAATTACAATATTTTTTTATTGTTGTAGAAAATGTTAGCACATAGGAGAGAAGGCGAGATAGATAATTCAAAGCAATCGTTAGTATTTGTTTCCGGAGTTGAAGTTCAAGGACTGTTCAATTTTTTGTTGAACTGTAAATCGATAATTACTGGGTCTGGACCGTTGGCTGGGGTTCCCCCAACTCTGTTATCTCCGGTTGCATTTCACGCTGCTACTTTGAGGCCCATCAAAGTCAAAAGTAGCGTTGTGAGATTCGAAAATGAAAAGTACTACTCGTTGGAATTAAAAGGACCGATACTACCACATGTCTTACCATCGCTGTGTAATTTAATGATATCTAGTCAAATGGACCAATTTACTATGAGCTGTGCTCATGTGTCAACGACGACGTCTTTTTCTATTACAAAACATGGAAAAGGTACATGATTGTTTTTTTCTGATTTCAATCAAATATAACTTGGTCAATTTTCTCTATTTTTTGGTTACTTTTAGTCAATGATCAAAATGGGAAGGAAGGAGGTAACACAGCTCCAAGTGTGTTCGGACAAGAAGGTCTTAGTGATTGTGGATTCACTCATGACCTGTTAGCGCATTTCTGTAATATTGATCCAGATCGCATCGAGGTGATAGAAAGCTTAAAGTTTTCCAATGACTTGTACACTTGGGATTGAAGTATTATTTGTTTATGATTCTGCGATTGTATCAAGAAAAATGATCCAGACAACATTACTTGCACTTATATGAAATTTCTGATTGTCTGTGAGCTCAACGAGTAGGTTCGTAATATTTAAATGAACGTGTTAAGGAATTAAACAATTTCTATTTTTTATTATATACTATTTTAAAACATCATTCAGAAAAACTACAATGGTATTAAATTATATTCAAGTTATTTGTGTAAATCATGATACTATAATAAATTATAGAGTGTTAATGACAGTGCCAACAGAAAGTTAGCAAAAATGTTACAAAATAAAAAAAATGAATGAGTAAAATAAAAAATTTTAGAACTTTCTCACTTTTTTTTCTCAACTTTTTTACATACTTTCTATTGGTAGTCCGTATACGAGTGATATATCAACGCTGCTTGAATTCGTTTATAATTTATTGATTTGTATATTAAATTAAACAAACAAAACAAGTAGGGTACACTCAATGGAGATATTTTTCTTCTATTCGAATTTGCAACTACAATTTGCATACGTACAATAAATTCAGTGGCTTGAAAGCAAAAATGGAAAACTTATCTTTAATCTCAAACAAATCAAATCTTTGAATTTCTGACTGATAGACACAATTTTTTTTAGATTTTGGAACGTTTCAAAAATTATTTCCTAAAATTGTCGTGAATAATCCGGTTTTGCCTTTGAGCTACTGAATTATTTCACCGGAAAAGTTGAAATTTATAATAAAATAACTGTGCTGTTTTTAACTGCGTTTTCCGAAAAAATTTGTGTGACAATGAAAATGCCGAAGAAAATGATGAATATTCAGCAACGAATGTATAGTCTCAATTATTATTCGTTTTGATACAAAAATTATTGTATATAACATCACTTTAGTCGTTTAAAATCTATTATTTAATTCAATACAACATGGGTGAGTGAGACAAATAAATGTAATATAATTTTAATTGTTGAAGTTTGTCATTTCAAATAAAATATACACCCACACGCGGGTACTAAATAATTCGTTTTGAAGGTACTCGCATTGCTTGTATTCATATAGTATAGTCAATGATGGAACAACCAATTCGTAACTTTGCATGGCATTGAGCTTGGCCTTGCTCATTGAAACTGGCTAACACTACTCAGTTAGTTGTATTTGATGATTGCTTTCCTGTTAAAATAAAAGATCGACCTTTTTTGTTACAAAGCCTTAAACATCAAGAAAACATCAATCTCAAAAAATGATTACCGCACCCAAAAAGTACCGTTTGATCTTGTACATTTATATAACATATTATTGTGAAAAATTTTTTATTCCAGTCCCAGAGACGTAACACTCGGACTTATTTTATTCATAAGACTTTTTTTTCACATTCCAATGTATAAATAAATTCCTTCTTGTTTGATTTTTGTATCATCTATATTCCTATTAGGACCAGAAATATAATTTTTGAAAGTGAATGTGAAGTGAAATGTTAAATGAATGATTTAAAAAACATTCTTTTTGCAGATGGAAAACAAGCACTGTAACTGAATCAAGAAATTCCATGCAGTATTCACAATGCAAAATATTTAGACAGGAGTAAGAGTTATGCCCAAGCTCGAGGGAATAATAGGCAGCTTCCAGTTAATCGCGTCAAACTAGCAGAGTGATGTGCAACAAGCCGGAGCGTTGGATTTTTTTTGGTCGCCAAGCGGATATGATTTTTTTGTTTCAATCAGCCACCAAGTAGTACCGATTAGAAAATGACGGCTACTTTTTGTATATGATAAACCGTTGTGTCGCTGGCACGCGTACATACAGCAGTGAAAGTTCGCGTGATTTTCATGACCCGATACTGAGCAAGGAAACTCGATCTACGGAACCTCAGTCAGTCTCAGTTCGGGCTCATTAATCTTTGCGACTCGCGTCTGTCGTGATCTACAATTGGAATTCAACTTTTATCAGTGCATTTTTAGTGTCAATACCGGTTTACGACGATTCCCTACTAATACGAAAATAAATATTGCAATGTGGAAAAATAATCAGTCGGCAAGAATGCGAATCGACGTTTAACAAATTGTTGGTGCCTATTGAATTGTTATCAATAGAAGGGCTCTGACGTTTCATTTTTTTCGTGAGTGTTCCAGCATACTTTTTGTTCACAATGTTTGCAATTGTAATATTAATTTTATACATTTAATGTTAATTTTTATGAACGAAAGTTAATATTGACAGATGAAAGACTTTAGAAAGGATTTTACAATCGTTGTTGTAAAATGTTGTTTCAAAATGGGAAGGAATGATTGATTTAAAAACACAAATTAATTTTTAATAATGATTAAAAATAATAATTTGCAAGCATTTGACAATCGCTGAGTGCATGATTATTGTTCACTTACGATTCTGCAGTCAAGTATAAGTATATACTATACAATACATATGTACCGCTTCAATGAAGGTTTTGATATTTGAATCAACGAGTAACAGTTGTAAAAAGAGACTTTCAAAGCGATTGTATTAGACGTTCGAATAGTTGCATATTGCTAAACTAATTAATTAATTAATACATCTCAATTAATACTTATATCAAGAAATTCAATTTAATCCATTTAAAAAATATAAAACAAAAGTTATGTAAAACTGCATTTTACAAATGAAAAACAAAAAGTTGTGCAAAAATATCAATTAAACGCTTTTAGCATTGCGACTTTCAGCCAATTTTATGATCTTCCAGAAATTACATCACCAGAATTCAGTTTTTTTTTAAATAAATTTTGTTTTATTATATAAGACCATCGTGTGTGTCAGACATATATTTCGCCTCCGATCATTTTTTATGTTTATTTTTTTGTCATTTATTCATTTTATTTAACATTATTGAAGTACAAAAATAGAATTTGTCAATTTATTCCATTTGAAAAGTGGACCTAACTTTTAATTAATAACAATTAAACTAGTACATTAAATTGGATTCAAAATTTTCTGTACATATCCTGTACTCATCATTTATATATAATATCAGAGTTACAATTATTCTTTTAAACTTCTTCTTGTCAGATGTCAGTGCAGGTTGATAAAAATTGCAGTAAAGTAACTGGGAAAGTTGTTGGCACAATTTTTGTGACAAATTGACTGCATTTATAAAAGGTCACAATGGAGAAGACGAAGGAAGCAATAAAAGGTGCAGATTATGGAACGTAAGAAAAACAGTGTATCTTTTATACCACATCAGATAAGTCAGTCGATAATGAAATTGAACAACGTTTTATTGACAAAGACTAAAGTTATCGTCTTGAATAAACGTTTGCAAGACAAAGGAATGAGATCGTAAATCAGCGGAAATAATTTTTGCAGCGTTCCGGCAGAAAACCAGATTGACCAAGAGCCATCGACATGGAAATTCTGGAAGAAAAGAAGATATGTCGTCGGGGTGATGGCGTTTTTAGGATTTTTCGTCTCTTATATACTTAGAGTTAATTTGAGTATTGCAATTGTGGCAATGAACTCGGAGCATGTTGTCATCAATGAGACTGGACACGAAGTCATCGTGAGGATCATCATATTTAAAAAAGTGTATACATTTTAATCAACAAAATGATACATCAAATAATGTGTTTACAGGAGCGCGACTTCTATTGGGACTCTAAGATGCAAGGAATCATATTAAGTTCCTTCTTTTATGGATACATTAGTACTCAGCTATTTGGCGGATGGTTAGCAGCTCGGATAGGCGGCAAAAGAGTTTTTGGCTCTGGAATAGCGGTGACTGCATTTTTCACAGTCATCACTCCTCCCATTGCTAGATGGAGTGTCTCCTTGTTTATCGCCGTTCGAATAATAGAAGGAATTTTTGAGGTACAATAAATCATACGTCGTATTTTATTAAGAAAATTTTTCTCATTTCCCTTCTCGACCTTTTTAAGTATAAAAGGTTGATTCAAAGATGAAAAATTCATGCATTTTGATTGTACTTGTTGGTTCAAAGATAACGACACTAATTTGAGAACGATTTCAAGTACTTCCTTTAAATTTATATTGATAACTTTGTGACAAATAATTTTATCAAAAATCCATCTAACAAGTATCTTTTGTTTTTAAATTCTGCACGATTAAGCGGACATTGAAATCTGTAGTGGTACCATATTAACTTTTTAAAGATATAAAAAGACAAATAAATAAAAATCTAGCGTTGTTAAATTAAAAAAATACTCTGTCATTTTTTACTTAAGAGTCGTCTTAAACATTGTTCTAATTATGTTCTTATATTTGTTTATAAATACTTATAGGGTGTAACGTATCCATGTATACATGCTGTGTGGGCCAACTGGGCACCTCCCCTGGAAAGATCTAAGTTGGCCACCTTAGCTTTCTCGGGTAGTTTTGTTGGCACAGTTTTTGCGATGCCAGTTTGTGGTATTATGGCAGAACGACTCGGATGGGCCAGCATTTTTTATGTCTTTGGACTGATTGGCATCGTTTGGTTTGTTTTTTGGTCTTACTATGTCACCGACAAACCAGAAGATGACCCATATATATCTCAAGTTGAGCTTAATTATATAAGAAAGACTCTAGGAGCTGTTAAGAAAGAGGTAAATTTTTACAATCTGTCATGTTTTTCCTTCATAATGTTTTTGCAACAACTTTACATGATCAATGTGTTTTAGAAAATTTCACATCCATGGAAAAGTATCTTGTCTTCGCCCCCTGTCTGGGCTATTGTCATGGCTCATTTTGCAGAAAATTGGGGATTTTATACAATGCTGACACAATTACCGACATTCATGAATGGTAATCATTCATTTTCATAGAAAATTATTAGCGATTTAATTTTCTTCAATGCATCTGATATAAACTCTTTTACTTCTGTTTTAGATGTTTTACATTTCAAAATAGAAAAGTCCGGATCGTTTTCAGCGTTGCCTTATTTAGTTATGGCTTTGGTTTTGCAAATAACTGGTCACCTGGCCGATTACTTGAGGACCAAAGAAATATTATCGACAACCCAAGTAATTAAGCTATAAAAATGTTAATTACTCAATTTCTTATAATTTGTCCAAGTATTTCATTTCTTCAATCCATTTTTAGGTACGAAAAATATTCAACTGTGGGGCTTTCCTTAGTCAGACAATTTTTATGACGATGGCAGCATTTCTTCAAACTCCAACAGAAGTTATAACTTGTATAACAGTGGCTGTTGGACTTGGTGGATTTGCGTGGTCTGGATTCAGGTAACAATTTTCATTCGAGTTTATCTATAATATAAATAATTATGAAAATATGTTTGAAAAAATTTATTAATTTTTTCAATTTCAGTGTTAATTATTTGGATATCGCTCCTCAACATGCCAGTGTTATCATGGGTATTGGCAATACATTTGCCACTTTACCTGGCATTGTGAGTCCTATTATTACTGGTTACGTTGTACAACACAAGGTGAGTTTATTTAAATGTAAAAAAAATCAATTATTAAATTTAGTTCAAACATTTTAAACGCATATACATTTATGATTTGCTTTGAAGACCGCAGCAGAATGGCGTGTGATCTTTATCTTGGCCGGAGCAGTTTATCTTGTAGGAGCTATAATTTATGGTTTATTTGCATCAGGTGAAAAACAAAGTTGGGCAATGAACGAAAAAGAAGAAAGACCGACACATGTCTACGATAATGAGGCATTGGAAGTTGAAGAATTGAATCAAACTGTACACTTGTAAATGAAAAGGCTCTGAATAATAAAAAAATATTTTTTATATATAATTAGTACTTTTATCAACATTCCAGTTGGATTGGGAAGGGTGATTGAGAAACGATTTCTTTATGAGACATTGTTCTTTTTATTACAATAAATTTAACATATATTGTTATAATAGATTGATAAACTCTATGTCCACAACCGCGTGACAAATGCATTAAAAATTCTCATTGATACAGTAATTTACACATCATACGTTCAGTCAGCGGTCGAATCTATACAACATTTGTTAAAAGATTTCTTTGAACGCAATTAATTTCTCTTCACAAAATTCATTCGTACGAAGTTTCTTTCGGAACTCGAGATTAAAATAATAATTAATAGTGTGTATGTACAGTAAAAAATATAATTAAATTATTATTATTAAGGTTAATAATTTGTTAATTAGTAATGTTTAAATGAATTATTTTCTATCTTGTTATAGTTTTTATCAACTGATTTTTTTGTATTAAAAAACGCTTTGAAACAACTTCAAAAAAAAAACTTCAAACTATTGAAAAGATTTGATTCGTCAATACCATATGTAAATTTTTTTGGGCGTTTTTACATTTATCTACATTAACATCGTTTTCATGCGCACATTTCTCCTTGAAAATTTCTGATAAATAATCTTTGCTTGCTCATACTGTCACGTCAAACGATTTTCTGTACATAATGGCACGTACTATTTCAAGTTTACTAAACGTTCAATTCAAATAACCCGTTCAATACAATCTTCTAGTGAAAATGTGCAATTATTATCATGACGTTTATTTACATTTTGCATTTACACACGTTTACCGTGTATAAAATAGATTCCCTTCAGCCCAAAATCTAATTGGTCCGTTAACATTGTACAGTAATTCCGCATACATAATTTAATAAGTATAATAAAAAATATAAATTTGTTTGTTAAGATGCCAAAATGTTGTATAAAATTCATGACTCATTTTGCTAACAACATATTAATTACATTTATAATAATGCGTATAAAAGTGTATACAATTTTGTCATAAAAAATATAATTTTAAATTTATATTGCATTTGTATAAAAAAGTATTATCAAAATCCGATATATAAGTTAATGTGTTCCGTTCCAAAAACTTTCAACTTTTTGCTAAAATACATACGATGTGCTTTTTTGAAATGGTCACAGAGGAAAGATTTTTTTTTATCACAGTCAACGCACGCGGCGGGCCGCACGATGGCTCGTGCAGGGATACAACAGTCCCACGACTCATAATAATATACATGCATTTACACAAAGTCATTCGCTTGAAATTTACAGTTAATATTTAACTAATGCAATTTTTACAAAAACAATTTCCCAAACATAACGTTCAGCATATTCAATTTATAATTTAATAACAATCTTTTAAAATATTTTGAGTAACTAAATGTAAAAAAAAATAATAAGAAAAAAATGAATTACAATTTTTTCGTTAACTAAAACCAGTTAATTTCAACAAAATTATTTCGTAGTGTTCAATGTACAGTCAAATAGTTATTTTTTTTGTTCATTTGTATCAATACATCATAAATTCTACAAAATAATCAAACAAAAATTCATTACAAGAGATCGATTGCATGAATCAACTGGTTTTCGGTTAAGTAATGTTATAATCTCCTTTCAGTCGAATAAAACTCCACGATTTTGTACTTTATACAAAACGAATTGATTAATGAGTTAGAAAACAATTTGTCGAAAAGGTGGAAAAACAATCAAAGTCTCGATGGGGAGACACGTCAAATGTACAGTTAAAAAAATCCTATATAGTATTATTATCACGAAGTAGTATTGTAATTATGTACAAGCCATACCGACAGAATGGCACATTAAGAATATTCTACCACTTTTCGCTTCAAACTGTACGTTCTCTCTTGTCCCTAATAAATCAATTCTTTATACATCTTCAGTCACAGTATGACTCTAAATTATAATAATCACAATCTTTCACGGCACTTTCAAGTAACGTTCCTAAGTACAAATTAAAGAAACTTCTCGCGTTAATTTCATTTGTGCGTCTCTTCACACTCGCCGTGAAGCTTTTTTTTTATAAATATATATTTTGTATACATTTATATGATTCAATTGCATGACTCTGAAATGCATCATCAAACGGTCGTACCGTTCTTCCTCAGCGGTTTCAATGGCTGCAGTTCACGTTGCAAACGATCAAAGTCGTTGTAATACTCATGGTCCGACTCCTCTTCTGAACTCTTTTGCCTGATTTGGGAGCCGAAGCCACCATTCGCGACAACTTTTTCGAGATCTGGCGTAGGAATGCCTATCGTTTGGGGCGTAAGTGGCCCATCGTCTTGCGACATGATGTACTCAGGATTATCCAGCGACGTCTTGCCTGGGATCGTCAAGAAATCTGGATAACGCCGGTAACCATTGTTCAGACGCTTCGAATCGTTGTCTGAAATAACAATTTTTTATTTAGCCAAATAAATCAGGAAAGAAAAAAAAACCAGGAAGGGTCAACCGGGGTAATTGTGACACGTGGGGTACAGTGTGACACCCTATTTTTTTTATTAAAATTCAATCTATTTGGAACAAGTTTGTCATCTATGAATAGTTAAGAAAATTATTCCAGGACATATGAATTTCGAAACTTGAAAAAGTTATTCGGGGTTGTCACAATTACCCCAGTTGACCCTAACTATTATTACTGATGGAACTTACCCATTGGCTTGGTTTCCCCAATGAGATCCATGTACTGTGTAGTAGTCGGCAGTTGAGGAGACGGCATCAAATAATCATCCTCGTCCAAAGGCAAGTCCAGTTTCAAGGTTCCAATCTGGGCTTGTTGGTGAACTGAACTTACTTCCGGTTCAAAGCAGTCGTCAGTGACATCACAGTCTAAAAATAAAAAAAAAAGTTGAAATAAATGTTGAAAGAATAAAAACCAAGTTACATTGAAAAATGATAAAACCGACCTCTCATGACCAGCTTGAGAGGATCCGAGCAGTATCTGGACGACGATATTTCCGAGCCAACGATGTAACTGCATTGTCCATTGGAAAGAGGGTAATGCACATTTTGTCCCGAAACACTGGGGTCGCGAGATGTCGCGTTGCCACCATGAATGGCATTGTACCTCAGCAACTCTCGGTCCCAGTTCTGTTGATTCTGCGGCGTTGGTGAGTCTGCTGCCAGAGGCATACCGTTGGGCCAGCATGGCTTGATAGGCGTGTGTGGCGGAGATTCAGAAGTGCTGGACGTCGACAGTCCAGGGGGCAACGGCGCCCTCGATTTCGGCTGCAGATACTCGTCTGCGTCTATCAGGGTCTCTGGTCCGTCGCCAATCGTGGAGCCCAAGTTTTGCAATATCTCTCGTTTATCCTGTAAAAAAAGAGTATAACGTAAGGCTTGATGGATAAATAAACGAAAATAGAAGAAAAGAAATGAATGCGTACATCTGTGACAGTATACGATGGCAGTCTCATATGTTTGTCGCCCTTGATAGCTAGGTAACGGCCAGGGTCTCTGGCCATCTTGGCAAAGTCTTCTGCAAGTTCCTTAAAAGTAGGTCTAGATTCCGCGTCGAGCATCCAACACTTGATCATAATCATGTACACGTCGATCGTACAGATCGTTGGCTGCGGCAGTCTTTCTCCCTTTTCCAGCAGCTCAGGCACATTCCTCGCAGGTACATTCTCGTATGGTCGACCACCGTACGTCAACACTTCCCAGATGGTGACACCGAAAGCCCAGACGTCCGACTTGTGGGTGAAGATCCTGTGCTGGATGCATTCGAGTGCCAACCATTTGATGGGCATCTTACCGCCCGCTGCTTTGTACTGTTCCTCATTGATATCTAATAACTTGGCTAGCCCGAAGTCTGTGATCTTGACGCAGTTGTAGGTCTGGAGAAGAACGTTTCTAGCTGCCAAATCTCGATGGACGAGTCTTCGTTCCTCGAGGTAAGCCATGCCCTTGGCAATTTGCGTGCACCAGTTGAGCATCGGCTTCGAACCGATCTTATCTTTGTTGGTCCTAACGAAATCAAGGAGACAGCCGAGCGGCATGAGTTGAGTGACGAGCATCATCTGGGACGTCATGCACACGGCCAACAGTTTCAATAAATTAGGATGCTCCACGCTGGCCATGATGTACGCCTCGTCCAAAAATTCTTTTGACGTGTTCGCGCCTGTGCCTTCGTGCAGCACTTTAATTGCCACGGGTATCTTGATGTTTTCACCCTCGGGCACCCAGACGCCTTTGTACACGTTGCCGAACGCCCCGTACCCCAGGATGCCTCCCTTCCTCATCTCTTCCTCCTTGATTATGCGCAGCTTTGCGAGGTTTGGCTTCACCCCGGTCGGCCTTAACGGCTCATTGTCGTCCAAGCCGGTCAGTGCCATCGTCATCTTGACCGTATTTTCTTTGGCCTTTGTTCGCAGTCGCCAGTGATACATGATCAGCGCAATAATTCCCATTATTACGGTCGCAATGATGCACCCGCCGACTAGTATCGCTGGCTGGATCTCGTTCTCCCTTTGGTAACTTGGGTCAAAAGTTTCAGCCGAGCAGTACGGCTCGCTGTCTGGCGGAAATATTTTGTGCGGATATTCCGGAGGACAACTTTCAGTGCAGTTGAAGGAAGTCGTGTTGTCACCCGGTACACCATCCTGTGAACAAAATAATTACATCCATTTTCAGTTTCATCCTTTCTTCTTCCCTTTCTGTTCATAAACTGTATTTAGTCATTTAGATACGTACAAAGTAAATCTTATAGTTCCGACAGTTGAGACATTGATGCGGTCCCTCGCCGTAACATCCGCGACATTCCGTGAAACACGGGATGCACATGTGAGCCTCGGAATCGGCAAAGTGGTCGGCAGAGCATTCGTCCTCGCACTGCTCTCCCTTCTTGTAGTTGGCACACTGCAGACAAACTTGCTCGTGGATTCCATACCCGACGCATTTTTTGCAACGCGCGTGACACTTTCTGCAAACAGTTTGACCGGCCAGAGCTTTCAGTGAACCTTCCTCGTTGTTATCAACCCGTTCAGCGTAGTAACCTAGTTAACATTTTAATTCATTAAGAATTCTCAAAACTCGTAACAATGACAAACCGATCGGTTGATGAACTCACCATCAGGGCACGGCGTTTTCTCTGACAAACAAATCCCAGGAACGTGGTCGTTCATGATTGCCTTGTAACAACTTAAGCACCCATTCGGACCGATGTTATTCTCAGGACCTTTGCAACCATCAACGCAGTTAGGGTGGCAAGGCTGACAGAGTCCGTTTTCGTGATAAGTGTTGTTTGGGCACGAACGAACGCAGTTGACTCCATTTTTGAAGTTCTTGCATTTCGTACAGTGGTCGGCGTTTGGCCCTGTGCACGTTCCATCACATTCTTGATGGCAGTGCTTGCATACCCCCGGCTCGGCTTGATAAATTCTGTACCATGAACAAACAAACAAAATAAATAAATTACAAAACATGACTAAAACAAGATTTTTTTTTTGAAAGTAAATAATTACATTAAACAATGTTACACATCCAATTGGCCGTATAGATAAAACGGTGTATTTTATTTTTCAATAAGAAAAAAAAATGCTTGAAAGACAGAGAGGAAAAAAAAAGAGACTGCAAGATAAAAAGACTCACCCAGGTAAGGCGTTGCAGTCCTGCACGCAGGTATCTCCCAACTTGAAGTTCTTACACGAGATGCATTGTTCGGGTCCAGCACCCCAGCAGCCGTCGTCCGAGCACTGTTGGTCGCATACCAAGCCGTCTTTAACTGTTAAGAGACAAAATGGACCGAGTTAGTTTATCCCACCGAATGAGAGGAACCTCGATAACGCGGACACTCATTTCAACTTACCGCACTCATCCCTCGGTCGGTTCTCGTTGTACCAGTGCTCGTGTTCTTTGGAGTTTTTGAATTTTGTCCACTTGATGCTATCGGCATAACAGAGATTCTTGTTCTCGACAATGGCAATCGAGCCGGAGGATATTTTGTTTAGCGACTTGAGGTCGAGGGATACGAGCGAGGTCTTGACGATGTAGAGCGAAGTGAAGAAATCAGTTAAGGATCGGCCGCCGATGACTTCCAGGTTGCGGAAGTACTTGAGACTAGTAAAGTTTTCATCGTAACCCTGCACGTTGAGGAAGCCGGTGATTTCCTTGAGCGTGCTGAAAACCTCGAGCCGGTCGGGGTACATCTTGTGGTAGGTGTTGTCCGAGGTGAAGTTATTGACAAAGATGTTGCGGTAACCCTTGAAGGTGGTGTCGAGGATCGTGATGGATCCCTCGATGATGGTGCAGTCTTTGAAGCTGTCGATGTTGCCGGAGTGCACGACGTCGACCCCCTTGCAGGTCTTCGGACAGGCTCCGTCACAGGACACGCACTCCCCGTTGACAGCCTTCTTTTTGGGCGGACACGCTCTTACACACGCACCGTTGTCCTTGAGCAGATGTTCCGGGCAGTTTCGCACGCACGTCGCACCGTAAGCGTATTTGCCATTGGGGTTCGTCTCCCAGGAGTAGGTCGTTGGGTTGTACCTACAAACGAGGAACAAATTTTCTCTTACACCTGATTTGTTGTGGGTATACTGTTGTGTGCAAATTGGAACTCGCAATACTTACGTTTGCATGGAGGGACATTCCTGAGTGCAGACCCCGTCGTCGTAAAAATTCTTACATGCTAAGCAGTCGCTTTGCTTTGGACCGGTACAACCGCCCGCGCAAAAGAGGTGGCAGCATTCGCGCGGCTCTTGACCGAAGCACCTGCCCTTCCAGCACTGAGGCGAACAATTAGTCTTCGAGAACTTTTGACAGTTCTCCGGGCCTTCGCCCCAGCAACCCTGCGCGCAACTTTTGTCGCATTCGGGACACGTCCGCTCGGGCAACGCCAGGCTGTTGTTCTTGTTCAGATACTTGCCGTTCGGTGTCGTCAAGATCTCGTCCCAGTTAATTGTCTTGATGTGGCAAAGGTTGTAATTGTCGAACATCCCTATGCTACCATTCAGTACATCTGTCAACGAACAAAAAATTACATTTAAAAATGACATCATCAAATCAGAGGGACATTTTGTTTTTTTTTTTGAAATTGTACGTACCTCTGAGTGAAGGCAGTTCCAGGTTTGAAAGCCCGCACATCATGACAATGAGGGCAAACTCGTCGCTGGGCATCTTGTCCGTGGGTTTGGATATTATCGTATTGAGCTTGAACAGTGTTCGGCCACGGATGATCTGTAACTTGGGCAGAACCATTCGTCGCACGTCCACGTGACTGATGAGGATGTAGCCGGTGACCTCGCGGATGTTGTGCAGGAAGCTGAGGTCGGCCGTGTCATTTTGAATCCACGTGATCTCCAGGTTACCGTCGACGTAGGTACAGTTGGTGTACCTGTCTCGAAGGTTTCTGTAGTGGTGCATCTTGTTGGACGGCACTGATAGGCGAGCATTCGTACCGATGCAAACTGAAACGAAAATCATAATCCATTAAAGATTTCTATTGTCCATCCAGCTCAGTTCTCATATACCTATACGTTTCAGTTTTTTTTATTTCAGTTCAATCGTTAACAGGTTTGAAAAGTTGGCAAACGGCATTGGCAATCAAAACGCGCTATATCAAAAGTATAATCAAAAGTATAAGCGAAACATTAATCAAAGAACAATCGCACAGCTGAGCGCAAAGGTATACAATCATGGTCACAGAGACGAATCGCGCATCTAATGAGTATGTAATAATAGCAGAACCCATCCCGTGTGGGTTCATTAATTTTGCCATCCGGGCCTAATTAGGAAGCGTACGGCTCCCGGGCTTGGGTTTGAAATCGCGAGACCCAAATGAGCGGTAATAACGCGGCAGACGAGACCGGGTGAAACCCACCACCCACATCGTTGAAAGTGCACACGCCTCCGATGTGTAGATAGCTTTCTAGAATCAAAAAGTTGGACTCCCGTGGGCGAACCACTTCCATAAAGCGCGCGACACGCGCTGCCATCGAACAAAATCTTCGGACGGTTCTGATGCCGAGTTCAAACTAATGACACTTAATTTACCATTTGCGCCTTGTAACGCCGATTCTTCTCCAGATCGACACAGTATAAACGATTGAAAGAATGGAAAATCATTTGAATATGCCTAGGAGTTGGATTTATGCTCAGTTTGTAAAAGCCAGTGGAAAAACAAGTAATAGTTAGTTGGTTACTTGGACAGATGAGATTGACGATGGGGAGCTGTACAATTCACATTGTTCTTGGACGTTTTTGGCTGGTCGATTCAATTTTGGATTCGCAATACATTTTTCACATAACATTTTTTCTCGTTTTTGCGAAAGGTCAGGCTTGTTTGAAATTGTAAGACAGACGATAAATCAAGTTCTTTTTTAATAAACCAAATATATTGAGTTTACTGTTAATTTCAATAAGCTGATCAAAAATGGTAAACAATTTCTGATAGTATAATAATCGAAATGTTTTATCGATTGTTTATAATTTTTGTGAAATCGTCGTCTCGTTATGTCTGTCACGAGGGT
Organism: Trissolcus japonicus; assembly: GCA_030522925.1. Lineage (NCBI taxonomy): Eukaryota > Metazoa > Arthropoda > Insecta > Hymenoptera > Scelionidae > Trissolcus > Trissolcus japonicus. The sequence goes on along the minus strand of JAPYZS010000171.1, from coordinate 46,406 downwards.
ATATTACTTAATTATTCGCTAATCGCGGAGACCGAGCAACGCTCACGCAAAAGGTTATATACGTAAGATGATAAACGAGGCGATTCGATTCATTAAAAAAGGTCAGCACTGCGACATGGCATTTCGCGTCTACCTGTCACGAGTTTAATGCATTATCCCGCGACTTGCTCCGGCGCGCAACTTCTGGTACCATTAGTAGCGGCCTTTCACGGCCCAAGTGACTTGCATACTTTCGCGTTCACTGTCCGACAACCATCGGGACTAAATTTCCCGATTTATATTTCGTCGGCGATCAATCCTCTTGAAATCTAGGAACCCTGATTAAATTCGAACGATTCAGTCGGATTTTGTTTAACCTTTTGAATTGGCGCTAAACTTTTTTATCATTTTTCTTAGAACCAACAAAAATAATAATAACAATGAACAACAGGTATTTAAAATTTATTTGTTCAAAAGTTGTCGTTATTTTTTTAATTTAATGTTTTTCCTTTAAGTAATTGCCGAACAAGTTTTCAACTGGATTTCATTCTCAGGAGAATAAGAAGTGAAAAAGATCAATTGGCAAGAAATCGGGGCGGACATTTGAACGTCTTTACGTTCTTGCGCGTCTAATAATTTTTTGCCAAGTCGGGGGTCTTTGTCACGACGTGCGTCTTTGTTCGCGGCAATAATCTGACCGGGCGATCTGGTACCGGGAGCTATACGAAAATAATTGCGCGGATCGTCGTTTCTTTCATCGCGTCTTGTTGGCGTGTACTCACGAAGAGCGACAGGAGAAATACCGCGCGCCACGAACGAGGGCGAAAAGAAAATGAAAAACAAGATAGGAGAGAGAAAAAATAAGATAAGTCGAGCGCGATCAAGCCAGATGCGAGTGAAGGTACCTGTTGGCTGGCGCCAACGTCGATAATTATCACCGATTCATCAGCCTCTGGATCGATTTTTCACCACCGTCCAGAGAGTGTTTCTGCATGAATAATTCTTTCCGCGCGTGATATAATGTAAACTTTAATTCGCCCATCTGATTCATATTGACTTTAAACTCAACTTAACATTGCTTGACATCGCGCTCGACATCGATCTCATTTTTATTTATATCTTCATTTTCATATTGTTTATACATTCAGATTCAACAAACAATTGGTTCAATATTGATTGTCTGTATGTTTAAATTTAAGAAATAATAACAACAACTTGGTTTGCACATTTTAAATACAATTTATATTTTTTTCAATTTTTTTTTTTCAACTGCGACAGCCCAAGTAAAAATTTTATATATGCAGACATATATGATTGCATATATGGCGAATCCTATATATGCTTGCGTATATGTTTAATTTTGCCTGGGTGAGTACAAAATGAAACTTTAAATTAAAATATATATAATTCACTCTATATTATAGGTTTATAATATATAAATGTATATAAATAAATAAGTTTTCAACTACTTGATAAACTTTGAATTGAAAATTTATCAGAGAATTGAATTGTGAAATATTTTGAGATCTTTAAATGCTACAGCTATCGTTTAAAGATATAAAGTATAAAATTAGATAGTCGAGTTTTTATATGGACAATTTATGTAACGCCGATAACCAGAGGAAAAACGGACTTAGGCTCATGCAGACGTCGCGTATGTAAAAGTATGTCGTTTCTTGCGAGGGAAAGAGTGGGGCCTTCATAAAGGTCGGGAGACATTTTAAATTCAAATCGAAGTATCGGTCGTTGCGTACATGTTGATGGGTCGTTTTTTTTATTGCGATCGCGCGACTATTTACTTCTCTCGGTACAGTTTGAAAATCACGGCGCGGCTCCGTCTGAGATAAAAGCAATAGGTAATTTTTATTGCTTTATTGAAAAGTAATCGGACTTGAATTTGAAATTCAATGGTGCAATAAAATCAGTATATGCTTCATTCTTTTTATGTAGATGGAAATAATAAAAGTTTCCAACACACTTGGAACAATTTTATTAACAACTCAAAACAAATGTATTTATCACATGGAAACTTGTTTTTTTCTTTATAAGTGAAAAAGTTGGAACAAACTGTACTTTAATTTTTGTCGAACACAAAACTTTTTCGAAAGGTCTGAAAACGTGTGTAATAAGACGGAGTTGATTTGGCCCGCATGTGTCCGTCGATTCAAATCGTCATAAATTCGTGCAAAGCTGAGAGCAAGAGAGGGAGAGAGCACTTAAGGCCGAAATGGTGGGCAATTTGCGAGAGAATCGCGTCACGTTGGACCGACATAATCACATGTTATTGGGCGCCCGGGCTTGCAGCGCCGCATCGGTCCAACACTTTTGAGTCGCTTGCGTGTCGACCTTCGAGTCTTCGACCGCCGATGATTACAGTGCTGCTCTCTTCTCCTCCGTGGACTTTCATTATGCGTTATTCTCCTTTCTCAATATTCATTTAACCAGATAAACTTCCATTATCCGAGAATATATTACGACAACGATTGTGCGCTAATGGTGTCTGGATGTGTAGGTGTTCTCAACTCTCATAACACCACTTTCCTCACACAATTTTGAAATTAAATTTTGAAATAAAAATTTTACCTCTCGGCCGAATAAATTATTACAAATATTCAGCCTTTCGTTTCGTTATTCATCATTTCGCGTTCAACACGAAAAATTTCTTCTTAAATATTTGAACAAGTTTTTAAAAAATGAAAGGTAATTAAAAAGTGTCTAACGCTAGGATTACATTTTGAATGGGAATAAATAAAATTTTTTTTTCTATTTAATTGTCAATTTAACACGCTAATTTATTTGGTACCAGAACAATTGAAATTTACCACGATATATAATATTAATCTATGAGATTTATGGTTATTCATTGAACGGTCGTAACCCTTTCGTAAGTTCCCACGAGAACCACCGAAAAAGCTAATATTTTCATGACAAACGGGGCATTGTAAAAGTGGGCGATAAATTAAAAATGCGCGCCAAGTGAAAACTAATTCGTTTGGGCCATCAACGCAAAACTCAAAGAGGCGGGTGTTTTTTTGCGGCACTTTAGAGTGCCGTTAAACTATCAGGGTAAGGTGATCCAAAATAAGCCTGTATGGTTTATAAACCGTAGCACATGAGCTCGTAAACATCGGCTCTCTATTTCGCCTAGTTTTCGAGCCCGCCTGTTTTTTTTTTTTCGGTTTGGGGTATCTGGCACCGTAAAACGCATCGAGTTTATAGAGGCCTAGGCGCTCGTCAACGAGCCGGGAAAAAATGGAGACGAGCAATTTAGGCGCGACCCTAGCTGGAACAATGGCGCAGTGCAGTACCGCGGGACACGACAGTTATTTCGCAATAAAAACGCTGATGAAACGCATTAAATTTGGTCTTTGAATGTTTCGGAGATAAATCAGTCTGAGAAAAGAAAAAAAAATGACTTTCGGGAAGATATGTTTGTGGAGATGGGTGTCTCGACCGCAGGGGGGTGCAATAAAACACAACATTGTTTTGTTTAATTGCGTGTTTTAAATTACAGAAGCCCGTGCATTCGCGTGGTTGAGGAGCGTCGAAAATTTTGCGACGTGGATCGTTTGACTGGAATTTTTTGGCCAGAGAAAGAAACTTTACTTTCCTCTTTTATTATTTTCTGTCATTTCATATATTTTAATTGTTTTAATTTCCAAATTATTTTTAATTGTAAGATGTAAATTTTAAATAACAATAATATTGGAAATAAAAAAGTAGTTGAATAAAAAATTGAAAGCAAATTATGCGGAATGAAAAATGACCACACAAACAAAAGGCGATTGCAAATGCACATTGAATTGCACAGAGGAATTGGCCTGGGGAAAGTGAATACAGCGTATATCTAATCTTAAAAAATGAAATTACTGAATAATAATCAACATAATCAATAAAGAAAAACCAAAACTAATATTTCCGTAATATTTTTGCGTCAAACTTTTGCCCACCGGTATCATTTGCTTAATAAGAGTCGCATTGGTGGTGGTAGCTTTAGGCAATCAGGGCTTATTAAATCATACACTTCGAATCACACTCGACAATATATCTGTCTATCATAGAGATATCTGCATTTTATAAATCTGTCCGACAAAAATGGTACGCTAATATTATCTCTAGCGATAATTGGTGTTTGCCTATCTGGCCGTAGCTGTTGGTTTAGAGCCGATTTCTCCGCTATAATTTGGGTATACGGAATTTTCGTCCGGTGTTAAGTTGCGATTATCTGCTCGGTCGATCTCGATTTTACATCTCGATTGAAATTGCGGAGCGAAACGAGAGAGCAAAGTGTTCGGTACGTTGTGACGGCATAACACTCCTGGAGCGCACAACATTAATAGCTTTATGGTTTATTGCTGTCGAGGTTGCGGTTAAATTCCTATGCTCCCTGCGGAGCTCTAGGGCTACAATTGACCGCCACAGCATCTCTATTTTGCACTCTTCTCAAATCTTCTCAATTTTTTTTATTTATGTTCGTCCGTGTTAAAATCGCCCAGAAATTCCGAAATTATAAACTTCTTTCGAAATTTGTAGGAAATGTGACACGGAAATTTCCCCATTTCTTAAACGATTTGAACAGCCTTTAAAAATATTTCAGTGATTGAGCAACGGAACCGCGTCCTTGAAGATAAGAGACTAATGTCTTACCCCTGCGCCAAAGTTGTTTGTAAAATACTAAATCTTTTTGAAGACATATTCATCAACCTGAATGATTTTAAATTAATTCGGAAATGAGGCTTAAACTTAGGAAATTTCCATGTAACATTTCCTAAAAATTTCGAAAGAAGTTTATAATTTGGGTATTTCTGGGCGACTTTGACTCGGGCATTTAATTTTCAGCGCGCAGCCATTCCTCTGAGATTTCATAATATGCCAAAACTTTTCATCTGGTAATAACAACTTTACAACTGCGTCACGACTGCGTATGTTGTTTAAGTGGAATTCAATCGATAAAAGTTGTAAATGACATCAGCATTATTTACCGGCCCGTCATACGCATTATATAAAGTCTAAGTTCTATTCAATAACAATTGTATTGTTAAACTATTTTATATGCCTCTCGATTCTACGATAAATAATAATATATTTAGCGGCGATAAATTTCGACCAATTACAATCTACGTTTACGACCCAAAGTTGTTCGAGATTAATTTTATTAGTCGATCGAATCAACAATACGATTTTTCCATTTCAATTGTTTGCTCTGCTCGTTATGATTTCTACATTTGCATCCAATGAACTTGAAAGGTTCTTTTTCTGCAGTACTCTGAAGTTGCCTGTGGGTGAATTTCATTGGCCGAAAGAACGATCTTTGGCGGCAAATTTAAATTGATCGTCAAAAACAAAAGGGCGGGAAATTCAAGATTTCAAACACTTTTACCTAGGAGCGATACGCTATTTTTCACTGATTTTGGAATTTGGTCCGAGGCGAGAAAATATAACGACGAATCGAGACAATGTACAGAGAAGCATCGGACAAGGAACAAATGATGGCATGTGGAATGGCCTTTGTTTCTTGTTCTCGCTCTGCACGTTTTCTGGTCCCAGTTCGCTGCTCTTGCCCTCCGCCGCAACCTCTCAAGGGCTTTTGATGGGAGAGCACGCGCAATCGCCGCTACTCCCGCGGGGAACGCATTAACTTTTGCCTCCAATTACGTTTTACACTCGATTCGCCATCATCTTCGCGATCGAGGTGTAATGTATCGATCAGCTAGTTCGATTTTTCATGACTCTGGTGCACTGTGAAAACTCTGTTTATGAACCAATAAAAGATAATCGCGCTTGGAGCAATTTTTTCCGCGATAAAAGGTCTTATCTTGGCTCGTGACGAGATCCGCATTGTTCGTAGTGTTGAAAAAATAGAAAAAAAAGAGCTTGGTATTTTAACAAGGAAGTAATCACAAAGTTTTGAAAATAAACTCTTTTGAGGAATTATGTTGATTAGGTTCTTGTTCGTCTACGAGAATCTCAAACTCGAATAACCAAGATCATGATGCATTTGTGACGTATGCTATTCAATTTGCATTGGAAAATTGTTGTCGCATTGCAGTTCATCTGGTTCTCGGAGCTCGGCCGAGAATGGGTCTATTTTTGACGATTACGTATATTGTTTTTACTGAAACAAATGAAGCTCGCAAATCCATAATTCATAATCGAGCAAAAAATGTCAAGTCACGTGTGTTGGATAATTTATTCCGTTCGTTTTATCATCGATGAAGTACTTGCTATCTTCGACGAGAGCTGAAAAAAACGACCGTCAAAGTAATAATGAAACTTGATCGAAACCGAAAGGCGCCGGTCGAACTCGCGCAGAGAGAGAGAGAGAGAGAGATTTCAAGAACTACGTTTTGGTTATTTTTCATCCGAGTCATTCTTCACGAAAGAAGGTAAAAAAGTTACCAATTTAATATTCATATCAATACTCGCATCTTAATTATAAATTATATCGATGACATACCGAAATAAAGAGTGCGAAAATCGCGGTCGGGACGCTAAGCAGCGGCGCAGGAATGCTTTTATGTGTGGATGAAGATCTACAGGCAGTGCTTTGCCAATTGCATTGTTCGCTCGGTTTGGATACCGACGATGCTTGTCCGTCTCCGTCTTAGATGTAGCTGACAATGACTCTGAGATCTGATTTATAAACCTCGCACCAGTTATCCTGCTGCGCGTTTCTAACACGCCGTTTATACACTTTTGAGCGAATCCCTTCCCTCGATACGGATCAGTTTTGAAAACTTGGCTTCTTATAAGATCTCAGATAACGAAATAAAAAAAATGTCGAGAAAAATGTTGAACGATAGAATGCCAACCGAAACGTATAAACATCCTTATCTCGCGGTCATTTTTGTCCAAAACCGGTCGTTTTTCGAAAGTTCAACTCGTTCTATTACGGTAGCTTTGTGTTTTGATGATTTTTTTTTCAATCGCGCTCTGTGCGTCTTCTATTTCAGAGCGGTGAAAAATCCTATCCTCCTACGCGCTCACTCACCTTCATCTTCCACCCACAACGCGACCGTTACACGCAGAGTCGTGTATCCCCAAGTGCTTCGCGTAAACCATTTTCCACTCGCTGACGCCCACCATCGATCACGCCATGACAGAATGGCTAACTCGGCGAATTTGAAAGCCAGTGTTCCATTTCTTTACACCGATTTTTCTTTCGTTCAATATGAAAATCAGCTTTGTTGACCAAAACACTTCAGAACCTTTCAAAGGTTCACCGGTGGGTCAGCAATTTTTGTAGTTCTATAGTTATGAATTTGAATCGTAAAGTTAAATTGTCATATTTTTCTTATGCTGATAATTAAAATTGTAAAACATTATTTTGTATGATTAATTCGTTATGTTTTATTCTTGAATTCTTCTTTAATTTCAATCATAAAGTTAATCTCGTTCACATGCTCCTTATGCAAACAATTAAAATTGTAAAGCATTAATTCGTATGATTAATTAATAAAAAAGTATTTTATTGAATTTTTGATATTTCAACATTAATAGTGTGGTACACGATTTCCTATTTAGAAATAAGGTTGTATTAGTTTTTTAAATTTTATAGATAATATACGATTTTCTAGATAAGTCGTAAAAATAAAACTCAGATGTTTTGCATAGATATGGCATTGCCAGGCCTTATGGTATAATTTCAATAAATTAGAATAATTAGTTTCACTCAAAAACTTTTTTTTTGCGTCATTGAGAAGAATTTTTTTTTAAATCTTAATCTGTCATTCACGTTCAATAAAGGCGTGTTTAGCAGATGTCGCGATACCAAACGTCGCATTGATAAAGTCATTTCCAGTGTGCGCACTGTTTAAATATCCGCGTCTTTGTGCGGACGCTTGAGCACAGTCCTAATTATGTAGCTCCTTACACGTGTTCTTTTCCTGTGCCGTGCTTGTTTGATGCTATCGACCAAGATATTTACATTCCTACGTTGCTGCGTTTCACCGACGAAGAAAATATAGAAAACTGAAGAAAACAGTTATTAAAACGCATTTATTTTATCTCACGTGGAAAAAATTGGAAAACGTTTAGCGAGCAGTCGGCAAAGTATAACTGAGAGACCAACAATAAACAAGAAAGGTTCGCGACAAAAAGGTGGAATGGCGTTTGACTACTTTGCTTTCCGATGGCGTATTGCTTTGCTCAATTCCAGATTTTCCTCGCTTATTTTATACGAGATGCTGCTACGAAGAGAAGTAAAGGGTGAGAAGATTGAACAAGTGCAAATTTTGTTCAGTTTATTTAAAAGCCCAACCTAGAAATATTATTTTTGAAGGACTTCTGGAAATTTTGATTGCATCGGATTGAAAAACAAATGAATGATTTATTAGTTTTCCTTTTTTCGCCGGACCAATAAATCACAGTCTGCGTCATCCCGACAGAAATCAAATCACAACGTTTTGTCTTTCAAATAAAATTTTCTGAGAAATAAAAGTTTCATCAAATGTGTTTACCTTGAGTTATTAAAAATTGTCCGCTTTTTTTCTGTCTCCTTTTTGGATCCAGTTTTTATGCCCCGCGTAAAAACCTCTTGCTGTTTCGTGAAAAAAAAAATAAAAATAAAAGAAACAAAAGAAGAAAAAAAGAAAAAGTTTAATTGCTCGCGACTCTGAAACTCGGCATTAGTTGAGTCTCCGAATGCTGCACGCAGTGAGGCCGCTGTAAATTAATTTCATACGATTTCAGGATAATGGCGTGCGATCATGCCAGTGAGATGCTTGGCACGCATTTTTACAGTTGCGACAAAAGTTATTTCCACAATGTTCGAGATCGAGTCGGTATAATGGCGAGTATAAATTCACAGCCGCGGTTCGATTTTTATCATTCTTATATGCTGTCCGATTGATCGGGGAAAAATATTTTTAATTATCAACTGATTGATTTCATATTAAAAATGAAAAATAATAATAAACAAGTAATTCCTTTTTTTCTTTTGCATTTACTGTTACACAAATTTTTAATTGCGATGATATGTCATGTTGGTGTTCATGCCCGACTGCGAACGGCGAATTAAGAAAAGTGTAAAGCACTCAGAGGTTGTAAGTTAGTGCCTGTCTAACGGCGAAGATGCTAAGCAACGGCTTATCATGCCAATGGAAGCTTTTACGGGGACCACTTTGTCCAATATCAGCTGCGTTTCGCTCGCCATAAAAAGGTGAAGGTTCCATGTGGTAATCGCAAATGCAAGTAAAACCCGTTACAAGTTTTTTTTTCGTTGCTTCCGTTATCTTGAGGCTCATGTCACGCGATTTGATAATACCAAATAGTTTGTGCGTTTTTTCCCGGCTCATATACTTGGGTCAGTCACAAATATCCCTTAGCGTTTAAGAAACGTTATAAACAGCGTCGTAAACAAAGTCCTAAAATAGTTTCAAACATGAAAACAATAATTGTATCATCAGAATCTTATAACTGCAAATAAACATTTTTCTTATAATATTATACATGAAATTATATATAATATGTAAGATAGTTAGGTAACTGAAAATTGAAATGTTAAAAATGTTACTTGTGTTAGAGGCTGTAGAACACACCGACATATATTTCACAGTCGACATGTTTTGAAGGTTTATAGATCAACATGTATATATTTGGATGTACCGATGTTCCCAGTACAAGATTATATCAAAACCATATACATTAAATAAAAATTATGAATATACTTATAAGATGTAAACATCACATTATTAGCTATTTTAACTTAATGCTGTCCATCCATGAAATACAGGTACAAGTTGTAGAAGATGGAATGTATTTGACAATGCAAAAGATCAACCGATAAATAATATACCTGAACAAGCTAAAAGTCTAGAACATTTTTGTAGCCAATTTTTTTATAGGGAGAGAAAAACATTGGCTTGAAAAAAATGTAGTAAACAACGCACAGTTGTTTATATTAATAAAAAATAAAAACTTACAATTGTGATGTTGTGATAAGTAAAATATAAAACGTACTTTTGCCCTTGACGAATTCCGAGTTGAAATCCCCGCCGACATAGTAGGATTGCGCGAGGAGCACGAGGGCGATGGACACGCAATATGTACAGAGGATTGGTAGCGCTCGCTGCTCGTGTCGCTGGCCGGACATGGTGAGCGTGCATGCCCCCTACGAACCCGAGGGCCTGGCCGATTCGACGTTGAGTTCCTCGGCGTCGAACTCCAGCAAGCTTCTGTGGCCAAGTAATAGGAATCTGTCACAGGAACTTTTGGACGGAACTTGTCTTGGTACCTTCGATGCCATCGCGGCCTTTTCACCAGTTTTGTAACATGTCCCAAGTCACTTTTTTGTTTCACTGAAAACAAGAAAATTAATCTAAAATTAGCATTTTATTATCATTAAACTTGTTTTTTTTTGTTACATTAAAAGAGCAGATAAATATGAATTTGTTGACATGAGGTTTGGATTAAAAAGTAAAAGCTTTAAAAAAAATTGTGACAAGATTCGTATCAGAGAGCGCAATTTCTGGGAAGTTGAACTCGGGACGTCGAGAATTAGCAAATCTAATCCTCGTTGCAGATTCTGGGCGGAGTCTGAATAAGCGAAGGGACAATGCAAGCTTAACAGCAGGTGTTTGTTCGTCTGCCCTGTTGATGCTACTGCGGACTGGTCTTTGTTCTTTCGCACTCGTGCCTTATTCGGGCGCCAGCAACAACACCAGCCCAAACAAATGGACGTGTTGCCGCAACCACAGACCCCGATCAGCCTCGTTAGCGCCCAATTCGCCAGGTTATTATTAATTACGACACTCAGTCCTTGTCGTATATCCTCGTCTGACAAACACCGTTGATATAGTAGTATGTACCTTGTTCAACAACTAATTACCGTTTTATATAAAACTGAAAACTCATGTTCTTTCTCTTACTTTTTTTACAAAATAAACACAATCAAAACAATCGAGTTAATTAAAAACTTTACAACTTGTTTTACAAATGTTTCAATAAGTTGTTCAATTCAATTTTGAACACTTTGTACAACTTTTAAAATTTACATTTTGTTGTACTGAATGTTATACAGCAAAAAAAGATAGTTGGATAAAATTGTATTGTTGTGTTTTATTAAAAAAAATTGTTTTTTTCATTTTATTTAAAAATTATTGCTGTGCAGCGTCAAACAACGGTACCACATTCCTCGTGAGCGTATAAATACGTTTGCGACAGGGTGATGGATGGTGCATATGGTTCGTCAAAAATTTATCGTGTAGATCGGCTCAAAGGAACGCGAACCGGTTTCTCGTGAGATGACATTTTATATGACGGCTGCAAGCGAGCTGCAAAGACGCTATCAACCAACTTGTTAATTGCTCAACAACAGATTTCGATTCGTTCGTTGATTATGACTTGTTTCGGTCATCCGAATAGAGCTGCTAATTATGCGCGCGCGTTTATATCCCGCTATATTAATTTTGGCTAGAACGTCATTGGCTCGAGCGAATAATAAACACGGCAGTTAAATTGCGCGTCGCCAATGAAAAATTTTTCATCTTTTAATAATCGCCTGGGCAATGACAAACGCGCGGATTTGAATGTTAATTTTAGCTTGGAATGTGAGAGCTATGTGTCACGCTGTGCGAATAGACAATATTTTTCAAGCCGAACCGGATAAAATTATCGCTGAAATTTTCATTTCCCATTGGGAAGAAGCGCCCTGTCCAGTGCGACGTCAAAATGGTTATCTTCTTGTTTGATTTTTCTTTACAACCATCAAAATGATGAATTATGAATGAACGTTTAAGGACACACAATACTCGGTTGCATATCGCAGCATCGGGTACAAAATGACGATCCTTATCGATAGGCCCCGTCAAACCTGCGGGCTATTAATCAAGCGTTGTCTAAGCGTAAATCGGTAGCCGAGAGAAAGTTAGCCGGAATTCGTCGTCGTGTGGTTCTTGCCGGATGCCGAGAAAGTCTTTTGCAAATAATCGAGCCAAGTGGATTCGTATTTATCGGCGGCCCACTTGTTGGTCCTGTTTTTGGGAGCCCAGCGGCGTCTTTTGAGGGTGGCGCGCGGCGGCAGAAAAAAACAACCGGTACAAGGCGGTCCCTCGTGTTAACTCCGCCGCTTATGCATTCATATGCGCCAACAGCCTGTTGATTGTTTCCACAAAATGCGACAACGGAGAACCCGTGTCACCCAGTTTTTCAGGCCTTCTTTCGCAGTGTACGTATGCACGCGATTCGTCCGACGAGACCAAAAACAAAAAGGGCTCCAACACAGCCCAAATTCGCGCCATTGTTTGCCTCGTTAACCGTCCAGTCATCTCCGCGCTATTACTCTTCATCCCTTTTTTTTTCTTTTATTTTTCGCCTCTATAATTCATGGCGAACGTGCATTTCATTTTTGTTCATCCGCCAAAACTTTTTCCCCAATAATATATCGTCGTTTCAATTTTGATTTATATCGGCCTGACAACTTTTCAGAGACAGATATAAATTTTTCCTTGTCAAAAGTTTTTTTTTTTCTCGTCGAAAATGGCCAAAATAACAACCTTGATAATTTATCATGCAGTGCCATGTCTCAACTAGAATATAATGTTTGGCAACACAATGTTATGTCGCATCTCTTGAGGAAAAAAAACCGCACCAGCCGATTACGCAAACGTGTTGCACCGCCAGAGTGAAGTTATATATTTTTTCTCCGGTGGAAGAAACACGAAATGCGTCATTTTTGTTACAAGATGCATTTTGTCGGCGGGCCAATTAAACAGGCGGCGGTGTGTGAAGAGTCGGCGATCACGTTCTTGGTCAATAACATTCGTGACTTCGTGACGGCGCGTTCGTATACGAAGCGTGCGAGGAAGGACGACGCGAAATTTGAAATCGCTGGATCAGCGCTCACGATCATCCTCGTCTCTCATCGTTGTACGTGCACACAACAGCCCCTGCGTGGAATTTCAGGCCACGAAATATTTTATTCCCGAGGTCAACCTCTCGATTCCGGATCGTGACCGTGGGTTATTCGTGCGCTCGTGTCTCGGTACAGATCGCGCGGCTACAATAAATACTTATCTGACGTTCAGAGGATGTATCTCGCAGGACAAACCCAACCAAATAACACTTTTCAATGTTCTTTTGCATTAGATAGGTATTTTTGCACCAAGGGCTCATAACTACGTTATTTAGCCACACGGATAGAAAAACACCATTAAAATTTACTATGATTTTCAGCTAAGCTCGGACGGTAAAGCTTAATATAACAAATTACAATGATAAAATAATAAAATTAAGTCGGGATTCAGTAAAAAATGTTCTGTCGATAATAAAGTTTTCTACAATACGTGTGAAAAAATTGGCATTTTGAGGTTATGGTCCGCGGTTTACAATGATCACGCTAAATTTTGATGTGCTTTTCTATCCGTGCACGGTTTAGTGCATTTCATTGTTTTTAACTTCCACTAAGATGAAAAATAGTTTTCGAATTATTATTGTTTATTTTTGTTTCCAAATCTATTTCAATTAGATTATTACAGATTTTTATTTGAAACTGCGCCACCTATGATGAAAATGGACTATTGGAATTTGCTTTCACCAGAATTTTCAGGCCGAATTCCTCCAATTCTCAAGATACTATATTGTCTGAATGATTTAAGAGGAAACGTGGACATTTTTTTTTCGGAAAGCCGTAATTTACTGAAGGGAATAAAACTAGCGAGAGCTCGAACAAAGAGAGCTCGCAGAAGTCATGATGGATGTTTTGAAAAGCAATTCGACTGTCAGTCCAGTTGTTTGACGTCACACGGGAGAGTTTGACGCGGTGATGGAGCGAAAAGAATTTGCATGCCACGCAGTGTGAAACGTTCATGTACAAGAGAGCGAGAGGCCCTGGAGGTTGTGCAATGTCCCGTAAAAGTTGTGTGCGCGGCTTGAAACGCGAGCGCCACGATTTTTGCGATCGACTTGGTGGCGCTGCGCAACACGCTCTCTGCGAATAAAAGCCAACGGCCGTAACTTATGCCGGCGCATAAAACTTTGTTGTTGAGGACGACGTTGTCGATTAATGGCACTTGGGAATCGTCCGTGTCGGACATCAGGTGACGACGGGTTCCATGCGCCGATTGTGAAAATCGAGTTTGATATTTTGCTCGTTGTTTATAAGGAAGGAAAGAAAGAGAGAGAGAGGAAAAAAATATCATCTAACGAGCGCGATAAAAAAGGGCTTCGCGATGGCAATCTCGTTGCTTTTCGTATACCTTTTTTGTCGCGAATTTCCGAAGGCCAGTTATCGAGACACAAAGGCTATATGCGCCTGGAGATAATGTTAAAAATTCGAGAACGAAGATGCTCAAGATAAAGAGGAGGCTCCGCTGGGCCCCGGCAGTCACGCCAGCGGGCCCCAAGATTCTTATCCTGCGGGTTGCTTAAAATTCCGCTGAATCGTTGTAGGTCAGAGGGGGCTATTTTCGGCAGGCTAGGTTTTCCCATGACCGAACACTCTGTTTCCCCAGAGGTCTTTTTTCTTCTCCTTCTTTTTCTACACAGACAGAAAAACACCATCAAAATTTACTGTGATTCTCAGCGAAAATATAGTCAGAATTCAGTAAAAAATGTTCTGTCGATAATAAAGTTTTCTATAATTCGTGTGAAAAATTTGCATTTTGAGGTTATGGTCTGTGGTGTACAATGATCACGGTAAATTTTGTGCTTTTCTATCCGTGTACTTGAATTTCTGTTGAGTTTATTCACGCCTTCCATTCGGTTATAAAAATTGGCTTGAGTGGCGACAACACAAGCAAGGGTTAAATGAATAAAATTGCACTTGGGAGTGAAAAAAAAATGACCAAGAGAGGTTCAAAGAGTAGAGTGTCACGCGCTCTCTGATGGCTCGTGCGATGCCAAGCTCCGGGTAGACTCTCTCGAACTCGAGAGTGTTACGAATAACCGGTTGGGTTGGATGAACGCGCAATGCGAAAAAGTCATCAAAGCGAGAGGAGGTGGCAGCGAAAGTGCTACCAACCTCTATAACGTGGCTGCCATTCGTGTACGCAAAGCTCCTCGAGTTTGTTCTACAAAGAGACGAAAAGAGCGACGCGTCAAAGTGACAAAAGAATAAAGCGCATCAGAGTGGCGAAATAAGTCGATTGTGTCGTGGGGATCGACAAAACATTGCTCGTAAAAGACAAAAGAAGGAGCGCGAGCGTCGTCGGCAAGACAAATAAAGCAGAATTGTTTTCGAGGCTCGCAAACTGGATGTACAAATTAAACGCTAATGTGCGCTCGAAGATGCTTTCGTTTTTGTTTTTGTTTTTATTTTTCCAACTTTCTTTTTGCCCTATTGTTTTTTAATCCCCGGTGGCATTTCTGCACCAACAATGAGAATATATGCTTCCAGATTAGGCAATTAAACTCGAGCCTCCGGATGAAATCCGGTTGAGTTGTATCTCGACTCCTTGGACAATGGCGAGCGAGGTCGTGTAAGTGGTTCCGAGGTGCTCGTAAACAACACTCGTGATCCTCTTTTCTCGTCCCTCTGCGATGATTATCGTTTATGCGCCCAACTTATTCTCGAAGGTGGCCATTGCAATCAACTTTATTGATACCACGGAAATGTCGCAATTTCATGTTGCGACCTAAGAGCATTGTTTTCGTTCTCGAGTTAATTACGGGGTTCGACTTTTCAATTTCGACAGGGTTAACCGAATTATTTTGCCGGCATCTGCATAATGAAATTTGAATCAGCACCACCTATATGACCGATTCCACGATTGCTGGGATACGTTGCGATACCCGTCCATTAAGCATGCCAATTAGGAGGCGTGCATACTATTAAAGCATCAGATTTACCTTCTGCGATGGGTATAATAATTGTATTACTCGCTTCTGATCAGTGGTAGAGGCTTTTTGGGGGACCTTAAATTGGTGAGCTTTGTTGTTGACAATGCACTGACATTACATTAAATTGTATCACAATTTTTTTCTTACTTTTGCACACAGGGATATAAAATTCAAATTTCTTTCTCATTTTTTTGCTCCATAAGTAATGAGAATGATCATCAATTATATTCATTAGATACGCGGTTCATCAATTGCCGCCAAAACGTTTAACAAAAATCGGACCCTCAACGGGAGACGATGTATCTACAATAGCAATTCCAAGAGTTTCGACCATCTCTTGTCGAAACGCATCATCAAAATAATCGCGCACTTTTGTCTTCAAAAATTATTCGTCGATATATAAGTCGGACGATTATTCTCGCTTGATGGACACTTTTGTGCATTAGGGCCGCATAACCATATGCAATTACTTTTGGCAGTTTGTGAGGTCTTAAAAACACTCACGAATTTGACTAGCCAAGTTCTCGTCTTTTGTTGTTCATCAGGCTCTCCGCGAGGCTAATGTGAATTTAATTTTGCTTGACACTGATCGCGTATAATTCGATTGTGCAATATGAATGGCCGGGGTCTGCAAATTATTGACTGTGAAATGTCCAAAACTATTGTTATTTACCGCAGTTATACGGCGAGCGTTATTAAAAAGTTGCGCTTATACAATTGCAACGCCGCCTAGTTATTACAATTTTCCGGCTCTTCGTCTTTTCTTCAATGGGTATATACGATGGGCTCGTGCTGTTGCGATTTATCTTCTCTCGTTTACGACATTTAATTTTGAAATGCACCTTGCAAAAAGACTTGTCCAAAATTTAATCAACCATTTAGACGAGATTTGCGTAAAAAATATTGGCTCTTGATGAAGATGAAATTTAATTGCAAATTTTGTTAACAGTGGCTGTATAAAAAGTTGGGTCGAATTTAATGTAAGCGAGTGGTCAAAAACCCGGATGCCGTGCGGACTTTGAAAGTCCCTTCCGCAGTGAATCGCGAATACCTGTGCAAGATCGTGCAAAAGAGTGTTCGTTCAACACAGATATACTCGAACTGCATCCTGCAAGGCCAACCGGCCCGGCGCATCGTGAACCGCTCTTTGTTTGTTTTAATTATTAGCGTGCCCTGCCACGACACTTTGTTGTCGATACACAAAAGCTCGGACTACCAAAATTAATTTATCTACTATAACCTTGAGTTCGAATTCATTCTCGAGTTAGTTACAAAAAACGCCGCTTGGTGTCGCGTCAAGGTGGATAATCTATTATTAGGTTGTTATTATTATTATTATTAAGTTTAAGATATTAAAACAAAATATATAGAATTATTTTTTAGGATCCGCAGAGTAAGAATTTGTAATAAAAACAAATAGCCTGTGAAATAAAACGAATATTTCAGTTCAAAGTTGGTTTTATAATGTATTGCGTACATGGAGAAAACGCTTAGTTGCATCAAAAACCTATTGCATTTTATATCTTAACTATTTAACGTTTTATTGAGAAACTAGTATGTTATTTTTCAAAATGTAACGAATATTCAAATCGAGAATATTGTTATATTAATATTGAATATATTAAATCGAGTTTATGAGGTTATGCGTACTATTATAGACACCAACAAAGTAATATGCAAACTTATTAAATAATAATGTTTGAATAAAAAATTATTAACTTGTTTTTTTTTAACATGCCCACTCATTCCATTTGCTATAAAAATTATTTATATTATTTTTTTTTTTATAAATAATATAAATTTTTGGAACCCTTTCGATTAAACAGTTGTTTTGACTATGGAATTCATGGATTTTCTACCTTAAATAAAATTTTTGGCGTGAAAAATTTCCGTTTGCAAATTTCGCGAGTAATCCTGCTTGACGAGGGTCGTGTAAATTTGAGAAGTGGATGAGTCGACGAGTGTTATTAAAATTGAAATAAAAAATAAAATAAACATTGTACCCGCGTGGTTGACTCTAATAAGTCTCTCGGCGGTTTAAAAAAAAGTTTGTCGCTCGGACGCAGAATCGCGTGATGAAGTTGCAGAAAGACAACGCTCGTTTTAATCCCCTTGCGAGCTATAAGACTCTGGTTATTTGCGAAAAGCCTGTAAAATCGAGCGTACACACGCTCTGCCTCGGCATTGATATCACCGAGGGCGCGTCGGCTTATTTTATACATCAGCCTTGAGTGCAACGTCGTCGCTAATGGCCCGACGTTTTAATCTCAACGACTCAATCATTTGCATAATATCACGAGCACCAGAGCAAGCACGGTTTTTCGCCGCACGGTTTTATAACCGACGTTTTAATATCGCTCTCGCATATGCCGAGTGAGACCAATCCCAACTTTAATGACGAAATTCGATCGCGCGAATTGAAAAAGCGTGTCGCGCAATCAAAAATCCCATTTTTTGTCATGTGCCAAGAAGAGAGACGGTATGGTGCGCTCAATTTTAAGTTTTAGATTCTCAGAATTATTATTTATTCAACCAATCACGTTTAATATCTTCATCAATTTGAAAAGTCGCTCCACTCTCCGTAATTGAAACTAGTCACAATTTTTTCTCATTCATTTTAAATTAAGTTGTGAAATTAATTTTTTAATTAAATTTTAATTCAACTATAATTATGACCTGGTGTATATTTAGTGTGTCATAACTTTTGCTTGATTTGAAAATATGGGGCAGTATTTCGTTCTCCAGATTGAATTTTTTTTTTGGCATCATTAAAAATTCATCTTCATGATGAATAGCGATTTAAAAAAGAAACAACAAACGTAAGGACTTTACGAGACTTATTTGTTTGAGCGTAGAAAATAATATGAAAAGTTGTTATTCGTCCTCGATGTGTATTAACTTACCGCACATTATGATCGGATAATTCTGCCATTTTTGCAAAGTTAATGGACACTCACCTGCAACAATGAATGACGTGATACATTATTTTAGAGTTAGCGTGTATGGTAATGTGTCGCAGAAAATTAAGACAAAAGTTGACGGCTAAATTTACATGCATGCCAGTTGAACGTTTTAATATTCATTAAGAGTCCTTGATAGTGTCAGAGTTTAATCGATTATGTAATAAATTGCTCGAAAACTGTCACGAATAAACAACTCGGATGCGGACATAAATTGTTGATCTGATAAAAGAGCAAGAGAGAGAGAGGCTAAGAGGCTAAGAACAAAAAAACAATAAACGTCTGTGAGACGAAGAGGAAAAAAAGTCGGGTAGCGGACGTATTTACACGGATTTTTCGGGCCGAGATAATCAGAGGACTCGCGTTCATTACGCATTTTTGCTCCTATAACACCACTGTTTTTCACGATCAGATACAGATTCTCCAAGTGCACAATAACAAGGCACGAAAATTGCGTCGCGAATTTCTCGGACTCCTTAATGACCTTGTTCGTGGCGCTAATTGAGTGCGCGTACATATACGCTGTTTGTTCTTTTTCGCTCTAAACATTTCAACAAACTGTCCTTTTTTGTCCCGCTTTTACCTTCCCAACATTTGCACCAACATTTCTCCCCTTCTTTTTTGTAATTTTTTTTCTTCAGTTTTGTCACAAGGATCAAACCAAAACAAAACCTTTTTACTCAAATTGCTTTTCTTGTTCTCAAAACATTTTGCAAAACTCTATTTTTAATGCAAAAATAGTTTCCGCAACACTTGAACGATTGTGTAAGATTTATTGCAAATCGGGTGTAAGTTTTTTCTATAATTTTTTTTACTACTCCGAGAGAGGCTGGGATAGAAAAAAAATGGTTTTTCTCACAGTCCGAGCTGATACAAATTTGCCATGTATGTCGCGTCGGGGTTATTGAAATTTCCAAATAGGAGCAGAGCTTCGATTGCTGAAACGTCGAACTGTAACATTCATCACGTGGAATGCGAAATGTTGCGCGAATGATGTGTATGTGTGCGCGCGCCTGGAGATTGAAAAGTTTTCTCTGGTGCGTAAAGACGCCGGCCGCTGGGATTATTGAACGTCGATCACGTACGGAATGCCGCCGCCCTCGCTCATCCGTGATTCGCGAGGCGTGTATTCTTGGCTTTTCCCACCGTGTGTCGCTTTCGGACCTTCGCGACGCGCGTGCGTGCACGTACGTTTTCACTCACACGCAATTGATACCTAAGCTTGCGATAGAAAAACAAAAAGGCTCGCGAAAGCAAAAGATCGTCATATCGCGTAAGTGTAATTCCGCGATAATGGAATAATTGGCTCGCGAATGTTTCGCTGCCATTTATGGCCTTGTTGAAATGTGATTTTCATTGTGATTTTTCACGTAGGTAAAATCGATCAGCTATGATGATGAGGGGGGAGGGGGAATGTTTTGGAATTTTTATCCTATCCGCGGCTAATTTATGCCTGTTTTGCATAAGTTTTCGAAATCACGATTACGTGAAAACGCGCGACTTGTCGCGGCTCGGAAATTGAAACGTTCGTTTGTTTTTACTCTCTCGGGTCGCGAAGGACATTTGGGCCGCGTGAGTTACGACGGGGATACGTCGTACGTTTTACATCGTGACTTATCGATAACTTGGACCGGCTTCAAGGCGCGGTCGTGTTTTATCGCAAACATACACCATGCACGGGACCGTTTCTACCAGCGTTGCTCGCACATTCGTATACAACAATGGCCACCCGACCACAATCGCGGTGCCAATGCTGCGCAATAATTTACATAAGACCGCGGTTTGTTCGGCCCATTGAAATAAAATTTTTGATACGTTTCCGGCGTGGTGAAAGAGGCAATTTCGTTTAAACAAAAAAAAAAAGACGTGTTAAAAGAAAAACAATAAAGGCGGGGGTTCGAGTAAACAAATTGTAGAAACCAACTTTGCGTAGTATAAAATTAGCTGAACAAAAAAATTGATCGCGTCTGCGGGTTTCCATATAAACGATCAACCATTATGCAAAATTCGCATCCTCGGATAAGAAACCGTGTCCGCACGATCCATTTTTGCTAATCTCATTTCACGTTTTCAGAGCGGGTCTAATTTCTCGTAAACAAAAATGTATAATTTCTCTCCGCGCCGCGAAACCGGGGTTTAAGTTTGCGAAAGTATATACAATTGTGCATAAAATTTGAGCTAATGCACGCCGGCGGTGACCGACGGCTTTTTTCCGCATTTTTTTCCCATGCGTCGGGAGAAATTAAAGCGGGTCCGATTTTTGCTCCATAGTATATCTATATGGTAAAAATGTGTATTTTAAAGTGGCTCATTATGAGGTTTTTACGACTCGAGTTTACGAGTGCATTAACGATATGCTCATCACTTGCATTACGGCGTGTGTCGGCAACAATGGGGGGCTGCAAAAGAACCTGACGCAAGCTCTCCGCCGGCAATGTTTCTTATGAAAAATGAGCGCTCCCATTCAAGGTTTTCTATAATGTATGATGCGTCGTTAAAAGCCGCGCGCGCGCGGAAAAACTCGACCTCAGCGCAGACATATCTGGATTCATCGCGCGCACCCGTGGCAATCCACGTCGCAACGTGTTAAATATACACGTGAGCCGTATAGGTACAATATATCTCATGGGATGTCATTTTCTCCGCTTGCGGAAGATACCGCGAAAGTTGCTCCTGGTCAACAGTATATCATGAATTAAGCATGCATAACCGCTGCTCCATTTTCTATGGAATGCTAATACCTAGCTCTTTTAACGGAACACGATTTTCAATTTGAATTTGCGTTATTTTCTACGTCACATCTAAAACTTTTCCATGTGTCGAACGGTCTGGAATCCGATACAGAATGAAAAAAAAAAAAAAAAAAAACAAAAAATATTGAGTACGTTGAAAAGACTTTGAAAATAAATACGTTTTGGAATTAATTAAGTTACAGGATGATTATCTGACAAAGTTAAATCAATGAAATTCTTTCCATCGGTTTTCTTTTAAATATTCAATCACTCGCCAAGCGAGGATGAGTTTAGATGAAGAGTCATCCTTCGCAATAATGTTTAATTTTTTGAACGATAATTTCCGGTATGAATTGTATCCAGCGTATACGGCCGTAATTTTTGTATAATTAATCATAATAATGATTGTAAATATTTTATCACGTCTGCAGGGCCTAATTAATCTTATAATAATTAAGAAAAAATATACTTTGCACTAGTCATTGAGAAGAATGACTTCACGGCATGCAACGTTGTTGCCTAACGAGTAGAATATTGGCTGACGCAGTCTCTGTTTATAACGCACTATAAAATTAATTCGTTGCAATCATTATTTCATTTTCGAATAAATCTAACATATTTTTACATGCTTAATCGTTAGAAACAAATGTAATTAGAATCTTTCTCAAATTACTGTCATCTTGAACGATCGTAACTCGACCAAATCAACGGCCGAAGATTCAAATTATTTTTATATATGCTAAAGAGGCTTTCATCTGAATATCTGATTAGAGACCATCATTTGCATGGTTAAACTTCTGATGAGTCGGTTTTGATACAAAATTTTATTACCAAAGTTTTCGACGTACCACATTATATGAGCAATGCATATCTTATTACAAGAAAAACGAAAAATTATTCCACGACAGTTAAATTATTCCACAAACTTTCACAATCTCATCAGATCCAGCCATTTCATTCATCAAATTATTTCTGTTTTCCGCTATTTTTTCACAAAAAACTTTCTGCTTTTTTTCATTGCGTCACAATTCGCAGGAACGCATCAAAATAATAAGAGAGGATGTATACTCGTTGGATGAGAGCGCCGCAAAACTTTCTATCTATGTAAGAAGATCTCAATGATACGGAGTCGTACAACATTTACGACCAAATCTATTTATTCGGTTGGAATTATTCAGATGGATGTGCCGTTAGTGTGACGCAAAAGAACACCCAGAGACAAGGAGAGCGAAGCAAAATCGCGCTTGTTACGTGACCGACTGAGACCGAGCGAGACCACCCCGTTGAAATGACAGTGTAAGGACAAACGTTTAAGTAAAGTGTACTATTTTACAGATGCCTCAACGTAAGCAATTATGCCGAGTTTCAATTTCCGAAAAGCGGCCACGAGTTTGTGCTTTGAAAGGGTAATGAAATCGTATACACTTTTACGACATTCCCATCAAAATACCCACATTTTTGCAACATCAATTTTTTATTTTCAATACCGATTTCCATCGATCAGGATAATAGAGGTATTTTGTTTCAAATTAAATTGAATAAAACTATTGTGTATAAAATAAATCTGAGTGTGGCATGCATTCAAACTTTTCAAATAAGTGAATCCCGTCATTTTCACCAGGGCATTCGATCAGAAACGGAGAAATAAAACGGAGGCAATTTCCCGACCGCCCAGGCTCGCATGAAATGATCTACATAGGTATATGAAATATACCGGCAATTCGGTACCACTCCTTGGGATGACTTCTTCGAGGTCGTTTCTCGAGAAACTTTTATATCTTTCTCTTTCGCTCCATCTAAGTCGAATCAGCTGACTGCGACTGATGTCATTATCGTGTCCCAACCGACACCTACGCTAATGGAAAAAAAAGACTGTCACAAAATAAAAATAAAAATATATGCGTATTCAAACATTTCTGCCGCAATTATAAAATAAAAATATACATTCACGGTATAGCCGTACAATATTTCTAATAAAGAGTGGGCATACATTTTTTTTGCAGTTTCCCCCGATCAGCAAAGATATAATCGGAAACGTTTTTATATAACAAAAAAAAAAAAAAAAAAAATATGAAAAATACAAAAACGAAAACAAAAGAAAAAGAAAGAAAAGTGACACTTTCGTTGAAACGGTCCTCTGCCACTTTCCAACCGGGCGGAAGAGGCGCGCCGATCTGTTGCTCGTCGATATATTAGAAAAATCCGCGACTTATGGATTCGCGCCCACGAGCAACGCCTCATAAGGCAAATCGACGCGCTGTTTACAATCATAAAATTAGTGACAAAAGCTTTGTCTGAGACGCTGGGCGGTAATTGGCCTGCTGGTAAATGATGATTTGCAATTTCACGTGGTCGTTGCCGCGGCGAAAAAATGCCGGCCAATTACGCAAAACGGCAGCGGGCCACCACGCGTTGTATAATATGGTAGCGAGCTCGTTCAAACACCTCGGACATATGTCGGGCCGGCCTGAAGGAGACGCGACCATCAATTAGACACCGGACAAAAACTTGACCAGACCGATACCGCGCGGAGCGTACCAAACATGACCGAGATCGATTTGGTCGACTGACACTGATGATAAAAGAGCACCGGCAAAAACCTTCAATTTCGTCAAAATTTATACGAATTGGCTCAAGTTCGCGCCTATTCTGGTTAATTGAAGTACCAAAGTCTTGAGGAAGCGTCTTCGTCACTTTTTTTTTGAAAACATAGCAGCTACATCTCAGGTTTGCGAAATCCATATTGATGCGATTTCTTAGCGAGAAAATCGAGCCGTTTTCTTTTTTGTCCTTCCTTGGGTTCATTAAAATTGTCTTCCCCTCATTCCAAGATGAATCACA
Organism: Trissolcus japonicus; assembly: GCA_030522925.1. Taxonomy (NCBI): domain Eukaryota; kingdom Metazoa; phylum Arthropoda; class Insecta; order Hymenoptera; family Scelionidae; genus Trissolcus; species Trissolcus japonicus. The sequence continues at coordinate 22,117 of JAPYZS010000171.1, read as the reverse complement.
CAATTAAATAACTAATAACAGTCATCGAAAGAAAAAAAAAAGTACATGATTGCGAATCCATGTGCGACGGCAAAAATAATTGACCGGTTGGGATTGATTGGCTTTGGGATCGGGCGAAATCTCAGCACGCGCTTGCGCATTGTAGACTTTTTTTTCAGCCTGTATACAACTAGAGAAAATACGCGCGCATAAATAATTATACTGAGAGTATCGGTTTGTGATTGACGAGGAATTATGCTCTTACGCATAATGAGTTCGACTGGTCCGATCGACGATTAATGGCCGCACGGAAGCCTGGCAGAGCTCGATAAATAAAAACGAATTGTCAAAGCGAGATCGAGCGATTGTTTTGCATAGACGCGACGAGTGAAAGTTTGGAGCGAGAAATTTGTCGACAAAATAGCACGTGCGGCGCGATCTGGTCGCTTTTGAATTTTGTTCGATCGATTTTAATGACTGCGATGAGGAGCCGATGCTACAGTGAACCCACGACCTCGGTAATTGTACGCTTTGTATTGGTCAATACGGTACCTCGGTAAAAGACTGTTACCGCGCGGTCCAACACTCTCAACGTCGGAGAGAGTCCTTGACGCCCACCCTGGAGCTGCTTTATAGTACAGACATCGATATACCTATAGTCATCGCACGAACGTGCAGAGATATACTTAGCGATATTAATCGTAAAAGTATATTGTAAAACAAGCAAAACTACTGCATCACTGACTCCCTTTATTTCTCCGTCGACCAATTCTTTTTCAACATTAACATTTTTTTACCCAAACGTTTTTATATGGACATTTTTTATTCTCATCATTATCCAATACGAAAACAGAGAGACGATTTCTCGTATCGCACAATCATACTGAAATCATACACAGTTGCAAAATCATCGTTGCAAGAGTTGATAAATTCTTTAAACTCCAACGTGATATTGATCGTTTGGTTAAATTGCAAAACGCTGACGTGATGCGTTACATTTTTTTACTAAAATAACATTTGAGCTCATCAAATAACTTCCTTATCATTTTGAAACGTATCGAATAAAAACATTCTCTTCTTCCTTATTTTGCTTTTCGTTTAAAAGATTTTTAAACGAAACGAGATTAAAAAGAATATTATTTTCTGTTTATAGTTTGTATATGTATATGTATCTATTATTAAAAAATATGTTTGTGTATTCAGTTTACTCGCACGTGAATGCTTACGATGTTGCCGATTATGGTCTTTATCGTGGCGTTAGAAATGGAATAGCTCTGGTTGCGCAGTTTGCGCCTCACGGTCGGATTGATCGGTTTTATATTATTTTCTTGCCAAATGGTATTCCGGGCGATATGACTGCGCGCGAAGAAGAAGCGCTTCGCATCCGGGTGCATAGCACTTGCACAAGTCTAAGTATATAACTCGTGGACTAAATTTCTAGCATCGCGAAGCCCCGGTAATCTTTAGCCCTTAAGGTCAGCACACGCTCGATCGTGGGCTACAGAAGATACAGCGGCCAAGATAGCGACCGGGCTTGGGAACTTGAATATTCCTCGTTCTTCTTGTGAATAATATTTACATGCCTTCGAAAAAGGGACGCTGTTAAACAGACTATAGAATATTCTGGATAAAGTATATCTTCAATCGTGCATCATGGATCCATATGAAAATAAAAATATAATATATATAATATGTTATATATGTTATATATAAAATGAAGACAGTTCGTTGTGAAACTATTTGAATTTTGATACCGCGCATACCGCCTATCTTTCTATCCATTTTAATATCAGAAAGTCTTAAGTAGGATTCGTTTGCCGTAACACATATATTTAATGAGGTAAAAAAATTATTTTGTTGAATGCTGCAAGTACAATTTTGTTCTCAAAAAATATTACGAGCCGGACAGATAATACATATGGCACCGCGAGTTTATCAGCAAGACAAATCAAGATTAACTCGTCTCGATAAGTTATCAAGCGAGGTTCGTTTTTTTTTTAAGAAAGAAAAAATTTTCAAGCTTGACGTTAGAACTGTCAACAGTGCTCTATTGACAGAGAGCGTTTCATGTGTAAATTAAAAGACGTTCGAGTGAAGTTATCACAGAGGAGTACCAGGAATCGCGGCGTATGGTGGTATGATAAAAAGAGTGGATGGCGCCTGCGCTCGTCGAAACGCGTCGATCGTTCCCTCAAGCTCTAATCAGTGCGGCTTCAATTATAAAAACAAATACTTGCACGGCGATGACCAAGGCAAACGAGACGCGCGCAGTCCCCTTTTTGTTGTATCGCCAAAGTCGCGTCCATTCGGAGAGGACGATTTTGTCGAGCACGACTGTTGACTCTGCTTTTCGAATATTTGTTCTACATCTTGCGAGAGCAAACCACACGAGTCTGTTAACCTCGTTCCTGTAGCTGACGTCAGGACTGCCTTTCGCTTCAGGACTCGTATGCCTCAAGATGTGCAAACATTCTTCGCCTATCGATCATTGCCAATTGATGTATCAAGCCGACTAAATCTATCCGCTAATGCGCTTTCGTCATTCCGAGTTAATGAACAAAACATTATTTTCTTAATCAGTTTTATCTCAACTACCAGTATACTTGTTTCTCCCAAGTCGGGAGAAACAGAATCCATAGGTATTATATTACCCAGCCACGATTTCGTCATTCGAGCGAAAGTATTTTTCAAATTTTCTAGTTTTTCTCGCAACCACATGCACATAGTTTTTGAAACAAAAGACGCGCGCACGTTCTCAGTGACAGCAATAAAAAATAATCAATAGACCGGCAATCATTTATTATTGCGATTACAGTGATTAGGGCTCGTCTTTAGTTTCACTAATTTCATGTAATTGCACCGAAGGAAATGTCAAGTCCGAATGCGCACCGGAAGAGCTAATTAATCGGACCGTGCGCTTTCGATATTTTTGTAACTTGTAGAGGCGAACGGGAGGCGAAAAGCCACAGTCAATAGCCTCTAAGTAGCGAGAGGCCCTTGAGAGAAACCTTTTATTGGGCAGCGCGCCGCTCTTGTTCGCAATGTCAGATTTATATTTGAAAGTTCGACCGACTCTCAGCAAGGACGTCTAGGGATGTTTACAACCATATTCGATCCGATGACCTACGTGAGTTGGGTTGTGTATTCTGATCGCTTGACACGTGCTATACGTATACGTGTAATATGCAATCGCGTTTTACGTAACGCCGTCTCTTTTTGTCAACTTCGACACCGTTATCCGATAGCACACCATATCCCGTTTAATTTATACGGAATAGTCATTTCCCTAATTAAGGCTTTTGAGGTCGCAACATAGTCCAGTCTCTTCAATTATATTACAAACATCCGCAACTTTTTTTTAATTATTTTTGTCTTATTATTTCCATTTCGATGTTTTAGCCGGTGAATAAAATTAGCGGTATATACGAAAAATGTTAAATCAAATTCAAATTAAAATTTGATGAATTATATTTTTTGAAAAGATGATGAAATTGGACTTTTTTTTAAAGGATCTATGAATTTTATTCATAGTTGCATCCTACATATTTTCTTTGAGTCAAAAACTACATTCCTGACGATATTTCAGAACAGTGTGCCCGCCTTGTGACGTGCGTTTTACCGAAATATTCTTTCTCGGTTCGGGCTATTCTTCGGAAAGAACTGTTGCCTGGAAACGGTCATATTTTTGTGCTTATTTTTCAGATATTAGCTGGAATATGCTCTTTATATAAATATTTTATCATTGGAACATTCAGAAAAAATAATCGTCGCAAACAAATGGAATAATAATTTTTTTTCATCAATAAAGTGTACTCGTTTTTTTTTTTTTTATACAAATGAGTTACCTTTGCAACCATGATTTAATACAATTTTAATTGAATTTTCTTCATCATATAATTGTACATTCAATCATGCGCAAAAAAATCGAAAATAATAAAATTATCTCCGAAGAAAAACATCAATTCTAAATTGATGTCAAGATTTCTCAATCAACTTCCGTTAAAAATTATTCGTTGAGGTAGAAGAAAAAAACGTTAAATTATTTTAATTAAAACCGCGATGCATTTAAAAACTAAATGTTGTCCAAGTGAAATCGACTCTGAAATCGTTAGTACATTTTTATGTCTCCGACTGATTATATCCACGTATATATGTCATCGAGTCGAACACTGTCAATCAAGTATTTTTTATCCAATCGCATGATTTGTGTGATTATTAAAACCATGCTGATTAGAAGAATCGTTCATTTTTCATCTCCAATTCGTTTCGTAAAGGATGTGAGTAATTTCGAAATACAAGAAACACGGACAAAACAAAAGTATTAAAAAATCATGAAAACAGTCTAAATCCTGGAAAAGGATTTTTTTTTGCTAAATACAAGTGTACGTTGAATATTTATAGCTCGGAGTGCGTTTATGATTTAGCTCAGCGATCGCCAGCAGCTACTCCGGCACGTTCATTACTCGACGACACGTGCCTCGGAGAAATAAATCGCAATCTGCAAACAAGTTTGCTTCGACATGATGTCAGACTAAGCTCGAAATTGGTGTATTTTTTTTCTCGCCGATTCTCGAGAGCGACGTGCCGTGACCTTTGGTCTTTGGATTCGCATGAAATTGTCGCTCGACATTTATTAGCTCTGAAAAGTTACCAAATGATTCTCCCGTTGATGTATAGCAGCTTTTGAACATGCAAAAGGGGTGCGTGTTACATAATTACCGGAAATAACATATTTCGCTCATTTTATAACTCGTTTAACTGGAGTGCGCGCGGCTATTGTATAATTTTAATTGCGCAAGCTGTTACATTGTTGGACGACTGGAATTTCATTATCGTTCATTATATTAAAGTATTATGCGTATTAAACGCTATTCGCAAACCCGACAGGTCGAACTATCCCAGCGCTTTTCATTAAAAAGAAAAGATAATTTCATTTATTTGTCCGCGTGCGAATTGTGTCTTGTTCCTCCGCGATAGTTTAACACTTAATTATATATGCACATTCAATTCGTCTAACAGTCGAATTTACATTTGGTATTTTATCAACGTTTAACCTATATGTGTAATTGCTGTTTCAAGATTTTTGTCTCGCTTTTCTCCCAATGCGAGTGATTTATGTTTTCAGAAATGATGTGATTTTTGTCATTTGTAAGACAATATTCAGAGCAAGAGAACCGCAACTCATAGGCCCGTCAGACAAGTTTTAATGACATTATAATTAATGCTGACGGTGTATTAAGAAAATGAAATATTCGTTATAGATTTCTTTCCAACTGTCCGTGGTGAATGATTTATGTCATTTATAGTTATTTTATTTATTTTTTGTCACTTTGAAAATTAAAAAATACATTACTTTTGTATCAGGTGAATCAGGTTTTGAGAAAGTGTACCGCGCGATTAGTATTATAATATTTTCCCGGGTGCGTGCGATTAGCAAACGAAATATGAAATCGCATTAAAAAAAGAGAGAGAAATAAAAATCTAATGGCAGATGAAAATATTCTTATTTTTTCACAGTTACATAATTAGCTCTCGGGTTGACTTCAATTCGAAAAATAGTGAAATTGATAGCAAAAAATTACGGCGACAAATGTATTCACATTTTATGTGGTATTTAGAACAAGAATAAGTCAAGAAATGCAAGTTTAAACAATTTTCTGCTTCGTAAACAACTTATGTAAAACCGTATAGGCACGTTTTATTTTGATCGAGTTACAAAAATGTTCAAAAATTGTTTAAGATTTCGTTTATGTTTAGTTAGACATTAATTAGTTGACAAATTGACTTATTATCACTGATCCCACACATCTAAATCTGCTCCAATTTACGATTTGGTTTTTCTCGAAAAAAAGGAAATTAATATTTCAGTCCCTTTTGGATGTGTCCACCCAATGCGAAAATTTATGTTTGTTGTTTCTATATCGTTTCATGTATAAAAAGAAGGTCGAGTTAGTTACAGGAATGTGTTTCGCGGAAACAATCGACGAACAGATGTCAACATTTTCAAAAACACCGCGTAGAAATGTCACATGCTAACAAACGACGTTTCTCGAACGGACAATAATATTAAATCGGCGGTTTCTTGCCCAAGCGTTCAAGTCTCCGCGCGTACTAGCCATCCCAATAACATACGTCCTCGACCGGTCCTGTTCCCCGTGAAATTCCAGACTTGCGTAATTCCTAAGCAAAGTATTCGGTTCTCTCGCCTTCGTGTTGATAATTCGATTGTGTAGATAATGAGCTCCCCATTAGTCCAGTTAATTGTCTCAGTGGAAAAAAGAGAAAAAAAAAAAAAAAAAAAAAAAAAAAAAAAAAAAAAAAAAAAAAAAAAAAAAAAAAAAAAAAAAAAAAAAAAAAAAAAAAAAAAAAAAAAAAATAGACCTCAATAAGAGGACGAATGTAAACAAAACACGTGAACGTCTTTTGTCGAACTTATCAGGATGACGGTTGACTGATAAAGCCGGGGTGCAGCTGTCTTTTTTGCAAGTAAAAAGAAAATGTTAATCAAGGCATCTCGTCGGCTGGGAAGCAGAAAAGGCGCGCAATTTGCAAAGTCCTATGTCCTCGGTGCGGACTGACAGATTGCAAATGAAGCGCGGGATTTTTCGTTCTCATGATACGCGTATAACGCGCATGTGGGAGTGTTTGTGTTGGCAAGACAACGAAGAATGTAGCCGCGAGAAAGGCTGCGAGGCGTGTCATAGACGACAAAACCGACCTACTTGGCCTGGGACCAAAAATTGCGTGAGTTGTCAAAACGACTTGCGCGACTCACCGGTGTGATCGGTATATCCTGGTCGTTATCCATACACTAGAATAAACACCGTACACTGTGCTCTCTCACTGGACAAACACCCGAAACACAAAAAGAAACTGTGGGTCCACCACGTGATGGTTGCGCGTTTTCACTTGGTTCGCGTCCGTTCTCGTTTCTCAGACTGTGTTTGGGGCCGACAAAAAAGCCCGCTCGGACTCCGTAGGTCCGTCCGTACGTCTCACCTTGCGGAACAAGTCTCCAGGTCGAGCATGCAACAACGCAGGTCCACGCTGGGTACGGGCCCCCGCGACACCCCTCGTTGCCAACGCGATCCCCACCACGCGGCTCTCTCTCTCTTTCTCTCTCCCGCGCGACTTTAGACGTACCAGAAGACAGACTCTACTCGTCTTTCTTCTGGGACCACGAGCTAGCATGATCCCCTCTCTCTAGCCAGGTATCCGAGAGATACAACACCAACACGCTTCGTGTGTGCGAGAGCGGCTCTCAATTTTTCTCCGAGGCCTTGTTTTCGTTTGGCGGCTTAGGACCGGGTGCATCTGGACCAACCCAACAAAACATGTGTTGCACGAGCGAATAAATAAATAATAATCGATCGTGGGATCGCGTGTGCGAATACGCGCGCGGATCTTTTCTCGCGCTCGCTTACTTTTATCAGCCACCGATAATATTTCATTATACGTGGAACACAAAAGATCGTCTGACCGCGCAATGAAACGAGACTTATCTCGCCCTTTCGACTTGTAATCAAACAGAGGCCAACCCGAGCAGTCGCGCCAACTAAGCCACACGAACAATTTGAATACGCGCACGTTCGAGTCGTCAAATGCAAACAACAACGCGCCGCATAAGTTAACACTTGTACGTACACTTTGAGTTTGGCAGGCGTGAAAATATGCCGTGCGTGTATGTATAGCTATACGATTCTACGAAATCGACCACATTTTTGTCCAGGATACACTCCACCAGACAGAGAGACTATTTCGTCAAACAGAAAGTTAACGACTGCAACAGTTACTTGCGAATGTGAACGTGCATTCCGAAAAATTATATCTTTTTATTTTCCTTCGGAGGCACAACAATTGCAGAAGGGCATTTATCCAGATCCTAATCCGTAATCCCGATAGCCCGGCTGGAGTATCGTAAACATTGTATAATACGAGCCATTATAGTCTCATTTTTATTCCGTCCAATCGGACTGTCCGCTTTTATTATGGCGTGTTTTCTCGCTTCTTTTTACATTGTTCAAACGCACCTCCCGAATGTACTGCGCGTCCCATCTTATCGTGTCCCTCTGTCGGTAAATTTGTTTTACATTACGTGGCCGGGGCACCTCGTAAATCTCCGCGCACGAATTTAGATCATTCCTGACAATTGCTCTAAATATCGTCTAGAGCCGGTCACTTCCCTTATCCGAGTAATCTTGTTCGAATGCAGTTTTCGGCAGAGTGTATTTCTTTTCTCCTTTCTTTCTTTCCGTCTCTCTCTCTCTCTCTCTCTCTCTCTCACGCTCGTCTTTCTTGCGTGTGAAATTGGCTCGAGTCGAGAGCTTGGATTCTTGTCGTGGCTGTCCATCTTTCCAAAGACCTTTGGAGGGGTAGTTCTTAGCAGGTGCCTCGAGCTCGCTTTTCAAACAGTTTTGTGACGCAGCCTCCTTCCTCTCCCCGGATGAGAGCATCCTCATCTCATCTCGGCATCCCTTGGGCCAACGTTCTATTGTTGAACCTCAAGTGGTTTGGCTATTGCAAAGTTATTGTTTGACCACAGGGGGGAGGGGGTGGTGGACCGACGTGTTAACAGCGTTCACACACACCCAATAAGATTTTCAGCGTGATGCCTATATAGGTACACAGCTCGCCGAACTCCGCAGCAGTTTCTCGAGAAAAATAAATGAGATCAGCGGCAGCTCACTCTGTCTCCGGCTTTTCTGAATTGCAAGTAGTTTCCGAAACGAGGCTTTTTCTCACGATAAACGATAGACGCTTCGTTAAAATAGAAATCGAGAACGATTTTTTAACAAGAAATTGTACCTTTTGATGCCATATAAAAGTTCGAGTAAAAGTTCGAGTCATTTTTCGAACAAGTTTTGAAAGAAAACTCGGACAAATTTAATAATTTCGAATGGTAACATGAAAAGGTATCCTTATGCAATTTATTCGTCGGACTTATATTGGGGCTGTTTTAATATAATATAACTTAGAACACTGTATTCAGAGTGAAATGAACATGACCGTATAAAATGATTAATAGAGAGTCTCTCAAGAGGAATGTAGATTTGCATCGAAAAATTTGCTTCTTCGATGTGTTACGTCGTGAGAAATTTGAGTGAATTCAGATTTTATTTCCCTGTAGTTTCTCGTTTACGATAATTATTCCTTTTAGCCATTCGCGCGTTTCCGTGAAACGATATTCTGCGCGCGCGACAATGAAAGCGCAGATGTATTCGGATGGCTACATCGAGTGACGAAAAGAAAAATGTAAATACAGTTATTAGACAATGACCATTCAGAAGCAGCGACTCTGATGTTTTTGTATTTTTTTAACGACCAAGGGCACTGCTTTATCGCGGAAACGGCTATATATTTTTCTACCATTTCTTTTCTACCAGCCAGAGAATATACACGACCGTTTTCGTGCGAGCGAACAAAAACGTCCATTTTGTTTTTTGCCGGACAATTTCATCGCAAGATTTTCAGCAAGATTGATGCGCGTTCCCTGTAAATGGACCTTTTGAACGGGTTGCGCACCAGCGACGGTTAAATAACCTTTCAAAATGGAACACCTTCGCACATTATGTGCTCGTCGAGAATTTCTCTTTTCATCGCGTATATTCAGGCAACGTTGACATCAATCTGAGTAACTGTAACTACTATCATTGTTCGCAATGTAACATTGCAACAATCTCTCTTATTATATTATTGTTACCGACGGAGAGTTTTGAGAACATCGCTACCTGTGCTGGAACAATCACGCCAGTCGTAATTCGTGACTCGTTAAGCCCCGACAATAGTCAACAAATAATGCCACGTCGCTTCGTGTGAGAGAGAGGGGCTCCGAACGAGATTAACAAGTGCCCGATGCATTCAAACCTGCATGTTTAATCGCATTTTTTTTTGTATTGCTAATTGTCTTGAGGAGTTTAATTGTTCGATATATTGAGATCGATATAAAATTATTACTTGAATAATCACAGGATGAAAAAATAAATCCATTAACGTCAGTTCTCCTGAGTTGGTAATAAATGAAAGTAAAAAAATGTACATGTAAACAAGATTTTATGAAAGATTATTTAGTCTCGGCGTAAAGTAGGTAATGCAATATGACATAGAAATGTTTTGATAGTGGAAAATTTTTATCTATGAAAGCTTGATAAAAAGTGCAGATGAGCGAACGGTTTGATGCAACGTCGGACGTCGTCAGTTGAACGTGAGAGAGAACGCGCAAATGAAACAATTTTTTTGCTGAAGTGGCCGTTTTGTACATCTCGAACAAACAAAACGCAAAAACAGACGTAATAAAATCAAACATCTGAACATCATTACTTGGAAAAACGTTGCGCGCAGGAAATATATATACGTTTACGACTGGTCGGTAAACAAATAAAAATGGCCTATATCAGAGAGCTCTAATTTGACTCGCCTTAAGAAACGTTCGCAGAGGGCCATTATCGTTCGGAAAATATGATTACAATGATAAATGGTTGCGCGAGGTGTTATAAATGAGGCAACGAGTTTTTCCAGTAAATGGCAACGTTGATTATGGTTTCATCTTTCTGATATCGCGCCAACTCCGGCTAGAATTATATGATGTGTGTTGCCATTGTTGTAAGGCGCAGAGGAATGAAAAAGTTGAGGAGCAGAAGGATAAGCCAAGAACGTGGCACATGAGAGTGGCAAAAGTGCCCCGGAGGCACTTCTCCGACTCGGCGGCCTGTGCTACACCTCGCCTTTAACGCATCGTTGTATACGCCACAAATAAAATACCGGTCCGATGTTCCGACGCTTTACAGGGGTCCGTTTTTAACAAAAACTCGCGCGCCATTTCTGCGCACGACGAATAAATGAGAGTAACAATTTTGCGCATTCCGCGTCGGTGTTTAGAGGATTAGCAAAATGTCAATTACTCGACGACCACTGATGTGTACAAATGAAATTGTCCTCTTCGACATGCGAACCATCCAAGATACTGATCTTCGAATTTGTAAAAAAAGCTTTTTTATTTTCATTTTCGTTATACTCTGCAAATCATGCCTGTGCACTTGCTCCTGCTCGTTAAACTCGCGATTACGATTTTTGCTGCGGGCCATTTCACGTCGAGGGTGGTCGCGTTTTCATTGAACCATACAAGTTTGATGAACTTCATGTCAAGGTGTCCGCATGAATGTATTATCAGGCCTATTCTTCTATGCATCGAATTAAGCTGCTATCGATCATTCTTCCTGGTACACATCAATAATCCACCCGCAAGAACCATTTTTTATGGTTTAATCGAAAGACAATAATTAATTCATTTTCATCTTTGGAAATGATGATTCGTTTTTTTTTTTTGGTTTGGTTTTTTTTGTTCATCTCATACCAGTCTAAAATATTTGCTTGAGGTACTGGTGTAAATGAATGTCGAGAATAGAAAAAGGGACGGCTACGATAAAGCCTCCCTGGCCAGAATTATATTGGCAATGATGAGAAGTAATTTTTTGGAGCATTATCATAAAAAATGACTTAACGAATTCGTTTTATTGTTTATCGCCGATGGGCCACCGCTAATGATGAATTATGGGCCTAATGGTCCCTTCCATTCATTTTATAATTGAAGACGAATCCGACCATCAATTGGCTCACGGGAAACAATGTTCCAAAGCCTGACCTTGAAAACGATTTCACGGTCCGACCCCCCGCTCAACTTCGAAATCATTTGTCGATCTCAAAGGTGATTACACGATGAAATTAATAATAATAATAAAAAAAAAAAAAGAAAATTTCAACGATCATAAAATGATTTATCACAGTGTTGTAACAATTTTGGTGGCGTTAGAATAAAAGATTTGTATGCGAATTATATATATTCGTACGCTTGAAGCGATGGGCATTACTTTTCATTAAGGTTTGGAGCTTGTGTTTCGGGTATTGTATAAGTGTTCTGAGAATAAAAGGTCAAAACTGACGGTGCACCGGCGAAATAACGAGGCCTACTGCAAAATGGTAGCCGGAAACATTATCGCGTGGTACACGTGTCGCAGAGCTGTCAAAAGCGCGTACATCGCTGGTGATTACATCGAAATTCAAATTTCCAGATAAGGCAGTGTGTGGATCCTGTCGAATCGCAGGCCTCGCTCTCGGGGACTCATGCAGATTTCCATTAGCGAGAAGATGATGCTAGGGCCGAGAGATAGAACAAGGACGGTCGAAAAAGTTGAGTCGGCGTTGAGAGAAGGACAGGCAGGGTACAAGGGTACACCAACTTGGTGTGTTTACCTCTTCGGCAACCGGTTTGCCCGCGTCCTCGTCGGCGTAATCTCTCCCTCTTCGTTCGCACTTTCCTCTTTCTTTTTTCTGCCCCCTTCCCTACCAGTGTTCTCCTCCCCGTCACACCAAACCTCCTGCTCTTTCACCCACGGTATTCAAATGACCTCGTACGATAGTCCTGTACTCCTCGCCGCGGTAATTGCCGCTATTTCTATATTCTTATACGTTTGCCCGAGGTCCTTATGCGAACGCACTTACGTATTTTTGTTATATTTGCGCAAACACATCGGTACGTACTAGCAGCACGTATAATCCGAGCCTTGGCACGCAACTCGGAATTCATTCCCCCGAGCTCGTTATCTCGCGCTGCTTTCAACTTTGAGAAATATAAATTCTAATTTTTATTTCATTGAAAAAAAAAAGAAACGTGATATTTATGCGATATTAAATATGACGGTTTTCCTGAACGGAGATTTCCTAAACAAACTTTTGGATTTGCGAGTTATGAACAGAGAGACGAAAACAGAACACGTGCCGTCTCGGATCGCCTTTTGTCGGATGCAATGAAAAAGATGAAACCACGTCTCAGACGCATAGGACATTCATCCCCGATGCACACTCGATTTATTATATAATACGAAAAGTCAACACGGATAATTTGTTGCCGGTGAAATCAGATTTTGTGATTTACTGTTCGAGGTGAGGATAAAAAATGGCACCTCGGAGTAATTATGTCAGATGGGCAAAAAAAAAACTATACAACTACCAGTCGCCAGAAAAACCACAAAGTTCATATACGTGAATTAGAGGTTTTTTTATGTCTCTGCTTTTTGTTTGTCCTGTTAAACAAACGTGTGGTCAATTTGATTTCAAAGTTGAACTCTTTCTTGGTCACATAATCTATTATGGTTGTTGACAATGGCGTAAACGACACGTTTGGTGGGACACGAGTTTGTTCTGCATGGTCTTGAAAATGACTCTGAGCGACAGGGGGCGTTCCAGGAATATTTGAAAGTGCTTTCAACTTTGATGGTCCTCCAGCCACGCTTGATTTTCCTTTTTCATTTGCTTGTTTGAGTTACGGAAAGGACCGGTGTTGCTCATTGTGTTGCCAGGTTGGGATGGAACGTTTCGATGATGGATTTTCGAGGTCCTCCAAAAACGATGGCTATCTGCTTATTAAACATAATTAAATATTCCAAAGATGAAAAAAAGGACAAATAAAAAATGAACAAAAATGAAATGAATTGACATAAATCATTGATGAAAAATTGTCTCGCATGGTGATGCTATCTAGATTATATACACATGCTGATAAAATGTACAAACATGTGTAATATAATGTCGTCGCACAATGGTAAAATCTTACATTCGAGCGTTCTGGTACAAGTGTTCGTGTCATTGTCAATAATGTAAAAGCGCTCGCTTTTATCTGGGCAATTTTTAGTCACATTAATGATGAAATTTGCATAGTTATATAAGCACACATTGTGTATTATCACTTCGTAGAAATAGAAACTTTTGTTGGTACACCGTTTTCAATTTGTGGAGTTTGATTAAGGCGATATTGTGAAAGACTTAAATGAAATAATCGAATAACGTTTAATCGGCTATGCTATACATAAATTTATTATTGCTTCGTGTCAATTGTCAAGCGTCGACGGTGATTATGCATCGATGTCGCGTGTTCGTAGGAAACTTTTTTTCCAACCCAGCTGATTATATTTTATTTTTCGTTTAGCTGGCTATATAAATGACGTTATCCAACTTATTCGAAGATTTATTCAGAGATGTCACAAAACTTCTGCCAGATAGTATACGCAATGAATAGAATTGATCTTTTTTTTCATACACCGAAGATGTATAAATTATACGGAATTTACAATTTTATTGTCAAGTGTGTCTGTACATCAGCGTATGGTATTTGGTTTCCTAATGAATGTCTGTCGAAGTGATAAATTTTTATACGAGAAAACAAGCACAAGATGTTTACAAAACGAATTGTAGAGAAAATTCTCATCCGACAAATTTGTATGAAATTGCGCGAAAGATAATATCTTTTGGAAAATCGGCGAAAAAATTATTGCACCGTGTAAAAATATTTTGACTAGCCGTTTTTTGAGTAATATGCGAGCTGTGCCATAATTACATCGAGTTGACTCGTCCGATTGACCTTTGCGCATTCGTGTGATGTACCTCATGCGATGCAGTATTATCAACGGCAGTGGATGACGTGCCGACGTATCGGAATTTCTAATCCCTAGTTGCAATCCCACGAATTTGCGTGCCACATGAGAAATGATTCCCCGGACGAGTCCCATACAATATACGAGAATCATGGGGTTGCTCACGCCAATAAATAAATAATTTCCCCGTTATATACACCTTATACTTATTACAACTCGAAAAAAAAAAAGAAACAACGGAATTTTCATTAGAAAACTTTTTCGTAGGCAGGATATAAAAAAACGCGGTCTTGATAAAAATTCATAGATTCCCTGCTGGTCCGAAACAGTCGTTTCAATCAATTTATAATTCATGATCGATGATAGGTATTATGTTTAACTCTCGCACATTCGTGGAATACTATCTTCCACCTGTTTGGGCACGTATATTTGACATTCAAGTTGGAAAAAAATAAAAGGGGAACTGTTTTCGCGGCAAGTGATCCTCGGTGGTTTTCATGCGTACATAATCAGCGTCAAATTACCCGAAGCCTCGGTCAAACCGCATATTTTGTGAAGCACGCGGCGTTGAAAATGCCCACGGTCACTGAAGAGTTACTTCGAGGGCACAAGCGCGTGAAATTGTAATGTAAATAGCAACTCGTTTATATAAAACGTTTCAGACTGTTCTTTATAATTACACTTGTGCGAGGCAAATTTCATTTGCCTTTTGTTTTCCATAGATCCAAATCTACACCTTTTTGTTCTGCCGAGCCGTTCCAATTTATCAAGCGAGTGACGTGTTATGTCATTTGCATTTATATTCGTCATCATTTTTTCCCACAAACATATATAACGATTTTTTTTTTATTAAAAAAACTTTACATCAAGCATTTATGATGTATAGTGCAAATGTATTAAAATTTTTGATTAATATATTAAAAAATTGAACATTCCATCTTTTTAGATATGAATATCATTTTTCTTGGATGCAGCGACTGATGAAATGCATCGCGTAATCGAAATATCTGCCGTTTTCTGGTCCCGCTATTGTGTTGGTGAAAAATACAATCTTTATTTCCCATGTTCCTTTTCGAAATTTGTCCCTGTTTGGAACGATTTGAATGATTGATTTTCTGAACTTGATAGAGATTAGATTTACCAACGATAAAATGTGAAATGAAAAATGATTCGAGTTGAAGGAATACAAACTATGAATAATTAAATTTAATTGTAAAAAAAAACGTTGTGAGAGGTATATGGGATGTTTTGGGAATTATCCAAACATGGCGCTGACGGTGTCGAACACAATGGCGGTGCGCTATATAAATATTAAATTCGCAAGTGGATTATTAGATATCTCGGCAAATTAATCAACAATTTGCAAACGGAGCAGTATCTCGAGGAGCGTTATAATAGGCTGCGATCGCTGACTCAACCATGGAGTGTCTAGCAGAGTTCGCCCACATGATTAAGGCCCTGCGTTGTGCCTTTTACCATGAGACGCAATTCCCGGTTTATCCTCTCGCATCATTTCGCAATAAGAGTGATCGTTGTTATTATTGTTTCGAAGCGCACGTGCACACCTTCTTTCATTGCCGCTTCATCTTTTCTATAAACAACTAACTGTGTTAAACCTACTCGAACTTGTTCACTCCCTAATTTCCATCACTTTTGTCTCTAGCTATATATACGCCGCATTTCCTATTAAAAATCTGAATTGCTAATGATAACATTTTTACTTTAATCAATGTATTCGCCGTTCCCTTATTTTTACTTTGTTTTAAATAAAATAAAACAATGTTTTAATTTATTTAACGTTTCAAAATGAAACAACACTTTTTGGCACGTATTGTATTTTTTTTTTTGGTTTTATACTTGGAGCATAGAAAAAGTTTGGCTATCGTATGTTATTCTGTACTGTTAGTGTAGCCGAACAAGCGCAAAATATATACAAGTGCGATAGACAACATAAGGCGGTAATGTCGCGCATGCCATAAAGTATGCTCGATTGGGCCGAGCACTAGCGTTGCTTTATCGTAACGACTCAATACGGTCGCGTGCGGTTCAAACTGCCCACCTTTCAGCGCCTGCTTTTATTTAAAATTCTTATTCGCGGTCATGTAATATTAATTGTCATTTCCGGTGGTGGTGTCCTGATTAATTCATTTTTCCACCCAACATATGAATAAAACTAACTTTTATGTTCCATCTCATTTGTATTCTAAATTATTATAAATTGCACAATTTCTTTCACAGAAATAACAAAAAAGTAATAAATTAATTAAACTGAAGAAAATGTTGTAGAACTTTTTTGAATTTCTCATTACAGTCTGCATCAAATGGCTGATGTTTAGATTGCCGCCATTTGATTGGTTCGCGCGTTTTATTGGCGCTATACGAAATGCAGTACGCGGTAGGACGCGAAGTGGTTACAGATAGTGTTAAGTGTGCATTTCTATAAATAGACGCTCGACTTTTTGCAGTTGCGAACTTTGCATTGAGCGCGATGAGCGTTTCTTTCACCTTTTGTAAAAAAGTTTGAGTTGTTCGCGAACCTTAACCTCTGCGTTCGATTTACGCCTCGCGTTATATCAGAAAGTTTAGCACCGTGGGTGAGCCTGATTTTCTTTTACCAACGACCTGCGCGTATAATTATTCGTTGGCACACGACGGCTCGAGTATTGTTGGGCTGCAGCTTTAATTGTCACTCCGAGGCTTGGAGAAAAAATTTGCCTCACGCTAATGAAATTGCGACATAAAGCTTCATCAGCATTTACGACCGAAACAAACTTGTTTTCGCGTCCCGAGAGTTTTGAATGCCTCGAGTTTTCTTCGCGTCTTTTTCAACAAGAATTGAAACAACCATTTCTTTTTTCATATTCGTGTTTACGGTTACAATATAAATTCAAGTTGACTCAATGAAATACGAAGTATGAAATTGCACACGATTTAACGTTGTAAAATAAAAATATATCATTTTCACGTGCGGTCGGATTATATTTATTTCTTACAACTTTATCGCATTTGTATTACTTTGGTGTACATTCAATTCGAATTGCTTTTTTACTTTCCCTTTGAAAAACATCTTTGTTAACAAATTTTCACGCGGTTGCCAATTTGCAATGCGATACTTTTATACAACTAAATCTAACAGTCATCTTATCGTTATCTGAATCCAAGGCTGCCAGGCAAACTGAATAACCTTTCATTTTATTCAACAAATAAATGGTAATGAGTTCACAAAATCAAAGCAACAGAGACATAAAGTCCATTGGACCTGCAAACTAATTGTAATTTATTCGTCTAATAAACTTTCCCTCTGCCACTGGGGCTATAAATAAATGTCGCACGGTTTTTCGGTCGCTAATTTTCGCTTTTTGCAAAATCATCAAATCGAAAGTGCTGATCGAGACGTATAAATCGTGAGTCGCCCAAGTTTATGTACACGATGCAATCTTTTTTCTCTTTTCTAGTTGTCGCATGTATCTCGATACTTTTATGCGAAAATGCTGCTTACATGAATTGCGACGTCGTCTTTCTTTTGGTGATTATAAGCGCCGTTGGAGATCGTACACCAATAATGTCATCACTGATGTACATATGCAACGAGCACGTTGACACTGTAGGTGCAAAACGTGTGGAGAAACCCACCTATGTGAGAGTCCCCCTCAAATGCCGCTCGGCACACTGCGACCTTTTTGATGTAATTCGCATTTTATGCCTCGTACACTTGCAATTAAGATAACTATCAATTATCGAACATTTTTTATCAATGTAAAACACTGAATACAAAAGTTCACGGGGATCAGAAGTAAAAAACGCTATATTTCAATTACTCTAGCAATTTTTTTCTTTAGAACAAAAAAATGCTATGACAGCAAAAAAAAAAAGAAACATAAATTTTCAATCTGTCATTTCCTTTTCCACAACCGCACTACTTGTTTTATTGTAAAAAATTGGTTTCAGTTATCGATACGAACGTATGTTAATCAATAGAATTCTTTTTCGATTGGAATAACGGGATCTAAGTGTGTGTATCGATATATACACCAGGTATATATATATATATATATATATATATATATATATATGTATATATATAAAGCAGTTGATTTTCGCAACAGCTGGGGTAACAATTCCGCATGTTTCCTTCTCAATACCTCCATCCATAGAAAAGAAAATGTAATGCTCGTCGAATATCGCGCTTCCACTTCACAATAAATCGCACGATGATAATAACGATAATAACCATGATTACGCGGTGCAAACGGGACGATAAATAATTGATAAATGAAGAAGATTGAAAAGGAAGTCAAGTATAACTAGGATGCATTCCTTTGATGCTGCGTTTGCGATGAGCATCCGTTCATCCGTGTCAGCACAGTCATAACGTTGCATTCCCGGTAAATGATGATTATCGCCCGCCCCTCTCCTTTGAGCTTACATTTCGTTCGTGATATTTTTTGCGTCATGCCAACAACACTTTCGAGGGTATACGCTGAATTTGGAATTTCAAACATCCAACTGTGTTACGTGATCTTGATGGAAACAAGGACCAGGGGTGAACGTGCAGCCTAAACATTCAGCATCGAACATCACTAAATAGGTTTAATACACCGCGAATAATGTAATATTCGAGTTATTTTGATTTCCAATCCACGTCCAATTTTAGCGTTTAAACTTAAACAAAATCAGTATCAACAAATTCAATTGATGAAAATTAAATTCAAAATTATTTGGCGACTTAAATTAAATAAGTTGTAAATATTTATTGTCAATTTAAATTTGTTGGAATTATAACAGGGAAAATAAGTAGATTTATTTTGTTATTTTATTTTGTTTGTTTTGTTAAATTAAATTAAATAAGTTGTAAATATTTATTGTCAATTTGAATTTGTTGGAATTAACAGGGAAAATAAGTAGGTTTATTTTGTTAGCTACCTAAGAAAAAAAAGAAGAAAAAGAAACTTGGACATTGTTCTAACTTTGTGGTTTATGATTGCAGTATTGTTCAAGCAAATGCTTTTAGTTGTGGTTGTTGATACCAGCGAATAATCAGAAGCTGTTGTGCCTACAGAATCGACTGCTTAAATTATACTTATTTTTAATAAACGAAATTAGAAGACTGGTTGGGTTTTTTATAAATAAATTCTAAACAATTTTCAATCTTCCCAACTATACAATTCAATTACAAAGACAAAAATGTTTCTGTACGATTTTGTTTAAAATCGTGTTACAAATACTGTAATAAATCAAAGGCTATATTGTTTGTTGTAGCTGCTTTAATAAGTTCGTTTTGTCGCGTGCGATTGTGTACATCGGTATATAATGTAAACAGCAAAGCCTTCCTAATGTATATACATGTGAAAACTCGCGGTGCTAACTGGAGCTAATCCGTGATGTGTTTCGAATCGTCGAATGTTCGCGAGATTATTCTTGCGTAGGTCGCGTCACAATTGTACGTTTTCAATGTGCATAAAAATGCTAATGTTTAAAGTCTCCGAATCCCGCACTTTTGCATTTTCTCTGACGTGCTCTCACTAGATGTGATCTTTGCAGACTGCCATTGAAATTGCTAATTTCGTGCTCAAACAGTATATATATTTCGCTGTTTCAATTCTTTACATACAATTGTGTTCAATAATTTTTATTATTTTAATTTTATTTGTTGTATTTTGTTTCAAAGAAATATTCAATACAAATTGAATAGTTGAACGGATTTAATAAAAAAATAAAAATGAAAAAAAAATTATAAAAATACACCCTCACGATCGAAAATATATTCACTAAAATATATTTCAATTTATACTCATTGTTGCCGCTTTTTATAAACCTTATATATATAAAAAATATATTTTATTTTCTATTTTATAAATTCCAAGATAAATTTATATAATGTAATTTATAAAAAAATATATAAAAATATAGTTATCATTGCCGGAATATATTTTAGAAAAAATATATTTTTTTATAGTTCCAAAATATATTTTTTTCCGTAAGGGTACAGTATATTTATGAAGTGTTTTTGGAACTGTGTTACGATTTGAGATTGTAACGAAGACCCGCTATTTGCGCTCATTTAACATACTTAACATTTAAAATCATCAGGATTACGAGCCGATGTGGTTCCTTTTTAGCGTCGGTCGGCTAATATTCGCCACGACCTTCGACAGTTGGCCGTATACATGACGATAATTACTAGTGTTGAACTCTCTGCAGACACACCTCTTTGTTCTCGCTACATTTTTCACCTCCTCCCTTCGTTCGAGAGGGAGCGCACGAACCTAAAAACTTGTTGCGCCAATTCCGACACCTCGTTTGCGTTCTGTCAACAATTTTCAGCTCTCAGAGGTAATTTTTTTTAAACGCGGCTTTGTTTCTCGCGCTGGCATTTGGCCCATTTAACACACAGGTATTGCTCGCTCCAACGATAATTTGATGGCCGAATTGAAAAATGCAGATCGGGCGCCTCTGGCATCGATCTCGAGTGCTCAAAAAGAGCGGCATCGCGTTTCGTAGATGTGTAATGACGATTATTTTCGGGCTCCTCGAACCTACCCACACCAAGCCGCAAGCGAATCGCGCGGATCTTTTCAACGTGAAAACAAGAGACGCACGATTTTGCAGTTCGCCGCCATTAAAGGGCGTTGGCCATTTACAAAGCCGCAATTCGCGATCATTCTGTCGAGAACCAAATATATTGTTTCAGCCATGCGTCAACCCAAACGGAAAGAAAAAATATTTTGAAAATATAAAAATAATATTTATTTTCTATATGAAATATATACGCGAATAATGACTATATATTATATATATTTTCTTTAATAAATTTCATATATATAAATTTTCAAAATATAAAATAAAATATATTTTCGATCGTAAGGAAATTCGTTTCGATTCATTTTTTTAATAAAAATATCAACAAATTAAATTCAATTAATAAATTTCAATTAATAAATAATCAACAAACAAAGCACATCTCTGATTTTTATTTCACGATTTTGAATATTTAGCATCCTCCACGATGAATAAAGAAAGTTTGTTTTCATTGTGAAAAGACTTTTTAAAAAGTTACTCGTGGGAGTTTGGAAAGTGTCGATCTATAAATTTTTTTAATCGTTGCATACGAAATATTGTTACGACTGTATGTATACCTATTGCGATGAGGCAAATATAACTGTGTATTTCGTATAGGTTGAAACAAATAATAATAATAAAGGTTCGACAGAGCGCATCAGCACGAGCGATCTAACAGATTGCATGACCTGTGAGCGATGATGCAGCAGCTAGCCGCTGCTGTATCGGCTCTCATATACGAACGTAAATCAAGAGCGCCTGTAAAAGGAGACACTGCTTATTCTTTTGACGCCCCCGAAAAGTAAAAAAATGTGACTCAAAAATATTTTATGTCCCTAGAGTGGCTCATCGGTCATGTAAAAATGCGGAATTTCAAATCGTCCCAAAATTATATTTGATCGTGCATGTGGGTGTTGTATATAGGTATATAGGTATAGCATACCTCTCAATATTATTTCCAACCAGTCATTAGATACACGTATCAAATAAAAACTTTCTCGGCTCGAAAAATGAAACATTTGTCAATCAAGGATTCCCTTAAGGAGGTTGGGGCATGGACTGTATTAACGTTTAAAATTTCATTAAAAAAATAGACGTTGCTCTTAAAAATATAATAAAGTCATGTGCAAAATTTCAAAGGGATTGTCTCGCTAGAT